>BMAV01020978.1:304187-332593 GCA_019973955.1 Trichonephila inaurata madagascariensis | reverse complement strand
TTTCTCAAACTTTCAATATTTGCGACCCAATATTCAAATATAATTTTCATCTCGCGCCCCCCTTCATACAAATAACAATGCAGAAATTCAATAATACTTTGACGCTAAAGCTACAATACGACTTTAACCTCTTAAGTGCCACCCGTGTATATATACGTCTCGCTCAACCCATTCGTTAAATTCCTCGGACGTATATATACGTCTTTCCGAAGTGCGATCTTTTATGTGCACTGATATCCATAAAATTATCCCGAAGGTTTTGGAACGAATAAAAAACCTTGACATTGTTTGCGAAGTATTTACTTATATATATTAGAGGATTTCTTATTTATTCATTTTTTCTTCCCTTTCGCAATACGTTACATTCGCACCCCTACATGTTAAATGATGGCATTGGGGAGCGAATCGGGTAATTTTTAACCGGCAGACAAGCGATTTTTTATAAACCATACAAATTACCAAGATAAGTGTTAATTTTTGTGTATAATTATATACATGACAAGCCCATAGGGCTACTGGTAATTATTAAATTTGTCATGAACTTTACATTGTTAAAGTAATTTTAAAATACATTGTGCATTACTGATACATTTATAAGTGTAAATATTATTTTTATTCCTTATTATATCAGACTGCATTTTGTTTGCTTCCTTTACTAAATTAATATTTTTTTAAATAATTTTTTTTCGACTTTTCAATATGCTCGCGCCCCCCTCGTAGATTTATCACGCCCCCCTAGGGGGCGCGCCCCACAGTTTGAGAAACACTTCTGTAATGTGTAAGACTTGTAAAAGTGATTTATCTTTCTCGCAGAGACGCAAAACAATAAGGAATCTTAATTCCTTGATTTGGACTTTTGCTCCAAAGCATCTACACTCTGGCACCAAGATCGTTGAAATTGCAACATTTATGTGTCATCATGTTAATCGAATGTTTTGTAGATGTATTAAGAGTAAAGGCGACTATGGGATGCCCCGTTTGCCGCGAAGCGCAAACTTACGTACATAAACGTGATGAAACGCGCATCTCGAGCTCTGAGCAGTGCACGAGTGACACCTTTAAACAAGAAAGAATTGATACAAGAACAGAAAAATCTCGTTTGAAAGAATTCCAATTGGAAGAGAAAGGAGTACTCTATGGACCTGGCATCGCCGATTGAGGGTAAGTTAAGATTTGCATAGTTTTAACCATACTTGAAACTTCAAACGCGTTTTTCTCAAAACTGTGTTTCTCAAAGATTTCTCCATCGTATCTCAAACACGGTTCAATTGAATGATTTCAAACTTATAGAGTAGACTCAAAACATATAGACGCACAGAATGGTTCGCTTTCTTTCCGAAACTCCCAATATTTCTATTTCTTATAACAAAAACATAACAAAAAACGCCCCTTGAAATTCGAAACTTTTTCTTTAGAGATCTACCAAAATCCAATTTTTGGTATTTTCAATCGAATACAGCAAATTCCGTGTATTTAAGCTTACAGATTAAAATGCCATTAATTTTTTTTTTATTTCAGATAAACCAATCAGTTGGAATCGAGGAGGAAAAGAGCGTCCATTTTTTTCGAGGCGGGTGTGTTCAGAGCGCTATAACTCACGTTCTATTAGAGATTTTTGGCTACAATTTTATATGTGTACTCTTAAAATACATATAAATAAATGATAAAAAAAACTTAAAATTCTATCTTTTTACTAGTCTTCAAAAAAAAAAAAAATTTCCTAAAAATGCTTAAAAAACAGGCCGTCACTTTTGTGAACCTCCTTAATGGTTAAAAATGAGAAGAATAAGGCTTGCAAGCATTATTTATTGGCCTATATTTTGTACCAAAAATGATTTTGTTCTAAAGAAAAAAAATAGTTCTATAAAAAATTAGGTTGAATGAAAATGTATTGTAATAAAATGGACTTTACGTTATTTTAAAAATATAGATATTAAAAAAGTCCCAAAGAAAATTTAATTTATTCATAAATTGAAGTATTTGTTAATAGTTACTTTAATTTTATATACAATGTTTTATCATGTAAATGTATTTACATTTTAATTCTTTAGTCGATTTGTATTTCTTGAACTCAAAATTTTTATAATTTTAATTATATATATAAAATGAAGGAAAGTATAAGAATCTGCGTCTGAAATCTCCTGAATAACAAACAAATTTGATTGTTCGATAAATACATTATTCTATATTGAAAAGGCACAATTTTTTTGTGTTTGAAGAAAAAAAAATCCATTTAAAGAAAATCAAGTTTTTGCAATTTCTTGTAGTAATGTAAATGCGTAAAAGTATTTAAACATCTTTTATAGTTAAATTATATAATATGGAGATATTTTTCCCACAAAGCGAATACTGCATTCGTTCTTAGTCTGCTCAAATTTCATTCTTAAGTGTGTAGGGGTTTCAAAAAGTACAGTAAGAAGCTCATTTAGAGTCAATAATTATTCAGGAAATAAAAAAATTATAAGCAATATAAAAGCATATATTTTTTTACATATTACTTCTTTACATAGTCACCATACTTAACGAATCATTTGTTCCATCCGTAAGCCAAACCACCATCAGTGTAGAAATCAGTTTCAAGGTTGTACAACCACATCAAGAGGGTTTGCTGAACCACAGAATCGTTTTTGAAATGCTGACCTTCTAAGTATTCTTTAAAGGTCAGAAGAATTGGAAATATTTAGGTACAAGGCTGGAAATGTAAGGAGAGTGGTCCAATGCCATCCACCGAAATTTCCATTTCATTTCGTATATCTGTTCACCAAATCCACACTTGTCTTCATGACACAACACTTGTACCGTACACTTCTACCTGTGGCCAATGAGTTTCAACTGGACATTTTTTCTTTAAGCGTGACAACCGTATTTCAATAGCAGTCCATGTTTCCGTCATCGCAGCTTTTTTCTGTCTGTCATACTGGAGACTAGCGCCATCTACCAACATTGTTTGAATGCTATGATCATCTTCGTTATCTTCAGAGGTATTTTTATTCATGTAACTAATTTGCATGTCCGTCAGAGCTCTTGCTACCTTACTTTTTGAAACATCTACAAAGAAACATTATTAAAATAAAATTTAAAAGATTTAATTTAAATGTTTTGTAAATTCAAGGAAAAAAAGTTGTGGGCCAAGAAAAAACGATGCCATTGAAATTTAACATGCTGCACATTTGCAACTTTTTTATTTAAAAATATGCATGTATAATAATTATAGTGTGAAATAAATAAATTTCACTTATTTAAAAATGATTTTTATAATTATTTTTCATTTATTTTACTTTTTATTTGTTTCTTAGATTTGCTCTTTATGGTAAGTGAATGCTCAAGAATTTGATAAATGCAATGAAGAAATTAGATTTTCAACTTTTGGCAAAAGTTATTAACTATTATTAATTCACAAATTCTAACAGGGTTTAATTACATCTTATAATGTTCAATACTTTCTATACATTAAATATCATTTAGTTCTTTGTCTACATGGAATCAACTTTTTAAAGATATATTTTCTTCTACATATAGCTTTATTAATACAGACATTTATACACAATATAAAAACAAATTAAATTAAATGTAAGAATGTGTAAAGTTTTAGAGTTAAGGCCTTCAAAAAACTATTTGAAATTCATGTAATATTTTTTTGTTTATGCATTTTTCCTAAAATTCAATTATTTTTAATATTTTAATATTAAAGAAATTTATAACTCATAAATATTTTATCAATATTGAAAAATAACAACAGCAAAAAACACTTAACATTTAGGCCACTTAAACAAGAACTTTTAGCATCATATTAAAATATAATTTATTATAAATATCATATCTTAAGAATTAATTTATACAACAAAATATATATTAAAGGGAAAAATAATATAGAATAACCAAAAAGAGAAAAGAATTTTCTAAATTGTTCGAGAGTTATGAAAAATGGCTCTAAAGGCTATTTAATATATATATATATATATACTCTAAATATAGGAGTTCTAAAAATAAGTGTAGCATATTTAAACCAGGGGTACTCGAACTTTTTTCCCGCAGAGTCGCATACATATGTCAGATATTTCACGAGGGCCACCTACATATGTTAGTTATTTCATGCGGCCCACAACAAGAGGATAAATGGGTGCGGGGGAGTGAGAAATGTTTTAAGATCAAGATAACATTAGAAATTCAAAATATGGGAAACTGATAAAAGTATTATAACACCTATTTTGCTTTTTTTAATTATTATTTTTTATATAATTTTTCGTTTTTCACTAACGCTAATTTAGAAGCATTTAAGAAACACTCCTTCAGAATTTCTGCTTCAGTAAACGGTTTCATATGATTATCAATACTATAACTAACTTTATGTAATGTATTTGTAAACACTGTGATATTATCACCACCAAAACACTTTGTTGTTGTTGCAAAGAATATTCGAGAAAACCTATTTATCAATTCTTGAAAGAGATATTCGAGGAAAAGTGTTATTGAAGGATTTCTGTTTATTGGTATTTTTTAAATACTGCACTTTCATGACAAATCAAACAATTACTTATCTATGTTTATTTTTCATTACAAAATAGTCAACCTCAAAATCGTCTTGAAACGATATATTTTCCTTCGAATATTTTTCGTTAGCAAGATATGAAAGATAGTGAAAGATTAGTTCCACCCATAAAATTGTCGCTACTCTACTGTTGTCTGTTATCACTAACCGTAATCTTTCCAAATAGAAAAGAATATCAACTCTTCCCCATACGACAGCAACAACAAAAATTAATCTTAATGTATTTGATTTCTTGACATAAAATTTTAATACAGTGTTCTTAAATAAGTGAATTTGTCAGAGTAATGGGCTCTCTGACCGGGCCACTTAAAAAAGCTTGGTGGGCCGCAGGTTGAGTATCAATGAGTTAAACGCTGTTCTCATTCCATGTTTAAATTCTTTTTTGATGGTCTATAATATATTTATTCAAAACTTTGAAAATTTGGCCTTGAAATTAAAAAGAAGTCTGTGATAATTCTTACACAATTTTTCGTTTTAGAAATTATTGTTAACAGAATATGCATTTACTAAAAGTTTTTCTTATACACCCATGTAGGCATGTAATAAAAAAGATTAAAATAAAAGTAAGCTAGTTGATGTTAATTAAATTTGAATATTTATATTCAATACGTTTGAAAAAAATAATACGCTTAAGACACTATATAAGAAATAATTTGAATTTTGAAACACAAAATTGTTTTGTCTGCTTTGAGAAATGTTCTACCTATAAGGAATTATTAAATGAATAACTCAGACAAAATACGGTGTGTGTAACATGTTACTAATTCTGAAATTATTTCAAAAGTATTTAAATTAAAATTATCGATATTTTACACCTCTATTGAATACCTGACAGGACATAATTTCTCAAAGGACACTCTTTGGGTTTCAAATGTTCCCTGGAGTTATAAAACTATTCGAACAGTAACCGTAAATACAATAACTGAAACACTGAAATATGACTAGAAATGCTAAATGATTTAAAACAACGCGATCTACTATTTTACTTGATTCAGTGCGAGCACAATCGTGTGTCGCGTGACACCTTTCATAAGTCAGCATTTGCATGCTTCACAAGAGTGTTGGCCAATTGCGGCGGGCGTCATTGTGACACAATTCAAAGCTACTGTCATTTGTCACTAGGGAGTACTGCTTTTATTATCAATAACACTATTAGTCGTAGTATTACGAATTCTGTAAGCACAATGTCGAATATTTATGTTTAAAATTGGAGGTGCTATGGTGACATGAAAACAACACATTTGCTTTTAAATTTAGAAATTTTGAAAACATTATGTCCTGCATCAAATATTATGCACTTTATATTTTAGAAATCTGTAAAATTGGAAGAAAAAAAATAAAGGTTATATGTGTTTCATTGTTACTAATTAGTTATTATGTACTTATTTTATGAGTTAATATTTGAATCTGTGCTGTAACTCCAAAAATAAAAATATTATACTAAATATCATAAAATTTCACATAAGTATTAAGAGATTTTTAATCAGTATTAATACTAATATATATATATATATATATATCTTTCAAATTCGTTTTACGAATGTCACCGAAACTATATTTAGTTTCCTGTCATTTCAACACACAGTACTTATTGTTTCTTTATTTTAATGATTCTAGTTTTTAAGTTTGTTTTCTAAATTTTGAGTGAGTTTAAGCATTTTTATTTACTTTTTTAGATCGTTTTTTGCTACTATTTCCATTTATATAATATTTATTCAGAATAGTTTTTCATAGCTTATTATTTGTCTGCACGCTTAAATTTTACCCCTAAGTAAATTTCGATCTTTGTGCATATTTGTCCTTTTTTGTACAATTATGAATAATATTTTTGCTAAAGAAGAAAGATTTAGATCTTTTAAAAGAGTGTTTCCCAAATTGTGGTACTCGTACCCCCCTGGGTATGAGAAGAGTTTGTTGGGTGTACGTGTAGCACCGGATATGCACTGCACCGTGCTTAGATATACCCCATTCTACGTTCTCATGAGTCAAATGAAGATAGTTTTGTAATGCATGAAATGGTCCACTGTGACATGGTGGGAATATACCACACTTCATTATAACGACTACTGGTATGTATATAGTTGATATATATTTAAAAATAAGTTTTCATTCATAAAATTAAATAGAAATCTTTCCATAAATAGAGAACAAGAAAAAGCTTGTAGTATTGAATATTGTACACGCTTTTCGGGACAAAGAAGGTTTAAAGGTTTTAAAGATTAATTTAATTCCTAATTAATCCCACATTTATCTTTTCAATCTCCAAATATGCTGGTAAATATGATTTTTATAGTCTTTTATGCCCATCATAAAAGTTTTAGATTCACTAGGGAGGGATTATGGAAATAAATAGTGGGCTATTTTTGAAATACCGTTATTTGTAGTTTACTAAAGGAATATGTGGCAAATTAGTGTTTGGGAAAAGGAAAAAGGTTGTTATATAAAAGTGTTAATTTTTAAGAATGGTTCATTTTTCTGTTGGCAAGGATATAACATGTTTACATATACTGCTGATGCTTAATATACAACACTAATTATTTTTACATGTATATGCTTTTTGGTATCGGTACTGGGAAAAAATCATGGGTGTAATTTTTTTAATCAATATATTTTTTTTTTCTTTCTCAAGTACTCAGCGAGATTGTAAGACACTTTAAGTATTAAAAATTATTTCTTATTTAAGAATATTTCGAACTTGGATCCTCTCGCATTAAAAGCAGAAGACTTGCCAATCGAGCCACTGGGCCGATGATGGAAATTGAAGCTTAATTGTAGAAAAGTTAAGCCTGAATTTCGGAGGCCATTTCCTCCACATTGACTGGCCATTTGGCGGAGTTACATTGAGGACTGAACACTCTAAAGGAGTACTACTATTATACCAAGTCTCGACCCGAAACGAATATCCTTAGTCGTGTCCTCTCCTTGTAAGAGAAGGATTTAATACGATCTACTTGGAGGTGCATCGACACGAAATGTTCCTTTTATCAACATTATAATAGCGTTGATATCCAGGGAGCAATCGTTTCTCCAGTTGCTGGGTTTGTTTTGGGAGTTTCATATACTAGAGTTAATAAAATCAGAAGAATTGTTGCATGCGTTTGGGAAGTGGGTTGAAATGCAGGTGATTAATACTTTAAATATATTTTTGTGTGTGTTTACTTCTCTTTTTTGAGGAGTATAAATGTGTTTTGGTGGTTTTTTTTTTTTTTTTTTGAGAGGATTTTAAAATATGAGTTTTTTGTATAAATATCCTTTCTTTAAAAAAAAAACAAATTTATACCTTATAATACTTTAAGTGTTTTGAAATACTTGTATTGTTTAAGGTAAAATATTATTTTGAATAGTCTTTGCAATAACAATCCATTTTGTATTATTATTTAATATAGTATTGCTAATTTTCTTAAGGTGCGTTTTTTATTTTGGAAAATATAAAATTCATTTTAGAACATGCGATAATGAAATCATTAATTAGTTTTATAGTAGAATTTTTTAATATCTATAGACAATGCATTAAAAATAGTCCGAGGCAATTTTAATTTTACATATGTTTGGAAAACCAAATTCATAATTCCCAGATTGATTGAATCTTTAGGAATTTCAAGTTTTGAAACAACGCAAGGATATGGTCTAATTTCTCGTGAGATCATAGCCACATAGCTGCAGTCATTGTGGCTGCGGAATACTAGTGGTCAAGGTAATGGACTCATGGTAGGCGTGTCATGAGTTTAAGCCTAGTACCGCTGAAGACCCACCGTGTAGGTCAAGCAATGCACGTTAAATCTATCGAGAGCTCAAAAATCCTCCTGTTAGTGTGTTAAGAGGTATGTCCCCCAAAGTCTCGTGTAGCTGAATAAGGCGACGTTTATGTTCACTCTCTCAATCACGCAATTTCGTATTTCCAACCATTCAGTTTCAGCAGTTAGTTGTTGCCAAATTTTCATTTTGCAAATTTTTTCTTTTAAAAAGGGCATATTTGTAAAGAATAATAATGCATTTAGGTAAAAAAAAAAATGGACTTGATTTTAAAGACCAGGATAATATAGGACCTTTGTTTTAATTTTTAAAGACTCTTAATACTTGAACATATATCATATTATACCTTTACATTATCAAATGTGAATTTTTAAATGGATTTTACAAATAGAACTAGTATAAGTTTGATACAAGTTTTGAAATTATTCAATATGGAGGACACGTGATGGTATGTATGTGCGTGCATTTATCATGATACCTTTATGAATTTTGCAGCTATGTCAAACCAAAATGACGGCATCTGGGAACTGGCACCTTACTCTCCAATTAATTTATATATTTATTAAATGATTTATTTACATGTAAGTGGGGTTTTTTTGTTGATAATACAAATGTCTGAAAATATTCATTACTTGTCTGCGCTTGAACTTGATTTCAAATCTGAATTTCAATTTATAATATGCGTTGTAAGTACAAAAGAAACAGACGGAGTTATACTAACATCGCACTATAAAGAAGAACGAGGGATATTTGCAACGGACCTCGTAATTTTGAACCTTGGTCAAGTGATGAGGACAACACCTGAGCTGGCAACTCCCCTCTCTTAAATTCCGCACCACACAAATAGGAGAAAATTTGAGCCTCAACAGATTTAACTTTCAGTGACTTCCTCCACACGGCGGGTATTTAGTGGCACAGGCCACGAGTCCTTGACCTTGATTACTACATTACCGCGGCCTCTTAAGTTATCTGACGACGTTCGGAACCGTGATTTTGAAAAACCGTATAAATGGATAATATTTATGATATTTAGTGTCACTTAGATTAGAAAATGAATGTAAAATTATTTTAAGGATAGTATTACAATAAAAAAATTATTTAAGCACAATATTTTGATAAAAAACGAATATAGAATGAACAATTTTAAAAATGCTTTCCTTTTGTGAAAAATGCTTCTATTATAATAATTTTTTGCCTGCGTATTGCTCAGACCACGGTACAGAGGCTCAACTAGAATTTTTGAAATATATAACTTAGAAGGGGGTTTATCCTTGTTTTACGACAACAGAGGGGAGAAATTTTAAGAAAAAAACGCCGATAATTATTTCAAATGGAAATAATTATCGCAACTCTGAAAATGTGAATTTTTTAAAACTCATAGTTGAGCCTCTGTACAGTGGTCTGTCAAAATTTCCTTAAAACGATTTTATACATGTAATCTAATCTAAATAAAACTAAATATCATGAAAACTATCCATTTATGTGCATTTTTAAAATCACGGTTCCGAACGTAGTCGGGTAACTTAAGTAGACAGTAAGAAGGATAAAAAATTTTATTTATGAAGAGCAAATGAGCCTGCAAACTAGTTTGTTTATTTAAGGTATCCGACTACGTTCAGAACCATGATTTTAAAAAAGTGCATAAATGGTTAATTTTCATGATATTTAGTGTCACTTAGATTAGAATACATGTATACAATTGTTTTAAGGACATTATGACAAAAAATTATTTAAATACAATATTTTGGCAAAAAATTAACTTAGAATAACCTTTTTTTCAAATGTTCTCATTTTGTAAAAAATGCTTCTATTGTATTAATATTTTGCCTGTTTATAGCTCAGATCTCTGTACAGAGGCTCAACTATGATTTTTGAAAATTCAAATTATTTTCAGAGTTACAACCATTTGAAATAATTATCGGCGTATTTTCTTAAAATGTCTCCCTTCTGTTTTCGTAAAACATGGATAAACCGACTTCCAAGTTATGCATTTCAAAAATTCTAGTTGAGCCTCTGTAGAGAGGTCTGAGCTGATTACAGGCAAAATATTAATACAATAGAAGCGTTTTTTACAAAAGGAGAACATTTGGAAAAAAGGTTATTCTAAGTTAATTTTTTGCCAAAATATTGTATTTAAATAATTTTTTTTGTCATAATGTCCTTAAAACAATTCTATACATGTATTCTAATCTAAGTGACACTAAATATCATAAATATTATCCATTTACGTGCTTTTGCAAAATCGCGATTCCGAACGTAGTCGGATACCTTAAGCCCTAAATATACACTATTGTAATTAATGACATGCATTTTTAATTAAGAATGATTCTCAGATTTTGAGAATGAGTCCTGGACAGGAACTTCACTATCATTACTTCATCATTTCGCTATGCGACAACCGAGATCCAATTACATTAATAATATCGTATCCCTCATTGTTTTTGCACAATGCTACAGCCTTTAGTGGATTTTAGAACCCATATTACGTAACTCTAACATTTCCAATGATGAAACTATTGTGCTTCGGTGGTTTGCAATTAATTGTTGGTATTGTAATGACTAAATTGTTACTATTCATAAAACGAATGCATTTGTTGAATATTATGTATTGTACATGAAAAAAAACTACTTTAAAACTTTATAAATGAAGTTTGATTGTGCATAATAACTCTAAATATCTATAAAGTCTAGCATTAATTCGAAAAATGTGAACAGGAGTAGACCTCAATCATTTTTAACTAAGCATTTACGCAAAACGTACTAAACGTAATTTAAATTTAACATGAAGACTATTAAATATCAATTCACAATGATCAAAGGAAAAAAAAATAATTGTGATATATTCTATCCTTTCAATTCTATTTATCCAGTATACTATCTATTCAGAATTGCATATTAATACGACTTGGATATAAAATAAAGATTTTGTGTGTATATATAATGTGTGTATATAACATGAAAACCGTAAATTCATTCAATTTCATTCGTATTGAAATGAGTTATCATTAATTGCTGTAATTTAACTTTTTGTTTGAAGTAGTTTAAAGCACATATGAAACTAAACAAAGTTTTGATTGAAAGGAATAAAAAGTGTCCTCGAAATTATTAGTAAACATCATTAGCTATATAAAAACTTGACTTTGATACTGAACTTAAATTGGAAATAACATCACTCGTTTTGTTTGAAAATACACTAGTGTCTAAAATTAAAATTAAACACACACACACACACAAATGCAACATCATTGCATATAATTTTTATTTGCAAAGCATTTTTGTATATACGTTCCTCATACTCTGAGAATAATTAGGCTAACTAATAAAATCCTTATGGGGTTTTCTTCTTGTAATATGCTTCAAATATATCAAAAAGTGACAAAACACGCTGTTTAATAATTAAAAAAACTGAATGTCTAATGTGGCCATCCTTTGCTGGTATACAAGCTTCAAAACGAGCTCTGATATTATAAATTAGGTTGTTAATTTCATCTTCTGGCAACAATCCCCATTATTCCCTCAGAGCGTATATTAGTCTCTGTCGTGTGTATGGAAGATATGGATGTCAAGCAATTACTCTTCCTGAAGAATCCCAAATATTCTCGATAGAAATGTCAAGAGATTTTACTGGTCATTCCATCCGGTTTTTTAAAGCATCTTCCGCAAGAAAGTCTTCGACAAGATTCTTCATAAAGTAACATCTTGACCAATTGCTTCTGGTAACAGTCTCTCATGAGCATTAAGAACTTCCTCTTTATATCACTGAGCAGTTACAGAACCCGCTTCAAATTTGTGTAGCGGTGTACGGCCGTCTAATGTAATGCCTCCCCCAAACAAGAATTCTACACCCACCAAATCCATTCGATTAGCCTGTTTGAAAGATGGTAGTAAGTCCCAGGCTCTCTCTAAATGAAGACTCGGCGAGAATCAATATTGGTATTGAACATGGACTCATCAGTAAACAGTGTAAGGCCCTCCCTTGATTAGGCCAAGACACACGTTCCTGGCTTCAAAAAGGACGAGCTGTTTTCTGTGATGGGCTAAAAGAGACACATACCACTGGCCGTCGGGTATAAGGGGCCTTCTCAGATAAGGTCTGTAAACAGTTTATCTAGATGTTGTCTTTATATTGGCATCAGAAAGGTCTTGAGCCAGCTCCTTAGTTGTCATCTCTCTATGACGATGTGCATTTGTTGTTTTATATCAATCTTCTGTAGGTGTTGTATCTTTCGATCAACCTCACCCATGTCTTTTAACAACAGTAAGCGTTGCTGAAAATTATTTACACAGTCTGACATCACCATTCAAAAAGCGTTTAGGTTTCAGGCTACTTTTGCTTGATACATTTCACCCTCAATCCACTTAAGGCAGTGTTTCTCAAACTGTGGGGCGCACCCCCCTTGGGGGGAGTGATAACTCTACAAGGGGGGGCGCGAGCATATTGAAAAGTTGAAAACGGAAGGTTATTTAAAAAATTATTAATTTACAGAAAGTAAACAAATAAAATACTGTCTGATATAATAAAATATAGAATACACATTTACACTGTTATAATACACTTATAAATGTATCAGTACCATACAATGTATATTTTATTATTAATTTAACAATACTAAGAGTTAAGAACAAGTTTGATAATTATGAGTGAACCCATGGGCTTGTGTGTGTGTGTGTGTATTAATACTTATCTTGATAATCTGTACGGTTTATAATTAATTCCTTAACTGCCGATTAAAAGTTAAGCAATTCGCTCCCCAATGCCACCGTTTACCATGTAGACGAGCGTATTTTGATGTCTTTTTTAAGAGGGAGGGGGAGGAAAGAAAAAAATAAGCAAAAATCCTCTGAAATAAGTAAATTCTGTGCAAAAACTGCCAAAGTCCTTTTATTGCATTTCAAAGCCCTCGGAATAATTTTATGGATAGCACTGCATAGAAAAGATCGTAATTCGGAAAGACGTATATATACGTCCAAAAAATAAATGCTTTGGCTGAGCGAGACGTTTATATACGTCGTTGGCACACAAGAGGTTAAAGTCGTATTGTAGCTTTAGTGTCAAAGTATAGTATTATTGAATTCAAAACATTGTTGTATGGAGGGGGGCGCGATGAAAATCATGACTGAATAGTGGGTAGCGTATATTGAAAGTTTGAGAAGCACTGACTTAAGGTATCCGACTACGTTCAGAACCGTGATTTTGCAAAAGTGTAAATGAATAATATTTATGATATTTAGTGTCACTTAGATTAGAATACATGTATAAAATTGTTTTAAGGACATTATCATAAAAACAATTATTTAAATACAATATTTTGGTAAAAAATTAGCTTAGAATAACCGCTTTTCCAAATGTTCTCCTTTTGTAAAAAATGCTTCTATTGTATTAATATTTTGCCTGTATTCAGCTCAGACCTCTGTACAGAGGCCCAACTAAAATTTTTGAGCTGCATAACTCGGAAGTCGGTTTATCCATGTCTTACGAAAACAGAAGGGAGAAATTTTCAGAAAATACGCCGATAATTATTTCAAATGGTTGTTACTCTGAAAATAATGTGAATTTTTCAAAAATTATAGTTGAGCCTCTGTACAGATGTCTAAGATATATACAGGCAAAATATTAATACAATAGAAGCTTTTTTTACAAAAAGAGAACATTTGAAAAAAAGTTTATTCTAAGTTAATTTTTTGCCAAAATATTGTATTTAAATGTTTTTTTTTTGTCAAAATGTCCTTAAAACAATTTTATACATGTATTCTAATCTAAGTGACACTAAATATCATGAAATATATACATTTATGCGCTTTTTTAAAATCATGGTTCCCTCCCCGAACGTAGTCGAATACCTTAAAAGTTCTTTATCTCAAATAATCCCCTAAACAATTATTCATAAAAGTTAACAAAATATTGTGTTTATCTCAGTGAAATACATAAGACTAAGCAAGAAATTCAAAACTCTACCGTGAAAATGGTTTTAACGTTTTTCACTCAAAAGAGCCATAAAAATTCATTTTATGTCAAAACTCACAAAATTAGAATATGATGCTTATTTGTGCTCCCTTTTGAAAAAATTGTGGTAGATTTCTTGAAGTAGTAGGAAATTTATTTTTGTAACCTTAATTGTGGATACCAGTGTATGCACTAAGAACAAAATAACTTGTACACATAACAAAAATACTTAGAAAAATAAGCAAAATTTGTTCGAGATCAGCATATTTTAATAATGTGAGATATGTAACACATTCATTTATTTAGATTTCCATTGAAGAATTTTTCATAAGTTAGAATAAAAATCCTTAGTTTTAATTAATATGAATGAATTATTTTCTCTCACAGAACTATAACATATCATTATTTAAATCTCTAACGTGAAAAATATCTTCTACACAATTGCATAATTAATTAATTTCACTAAGCATGTTTTATATTCCAGAACTAAACATTGTATAAACATAAAAATTATTATTATTATTATTATTATTTGAGAAAAAAAATATTTGTATTGTATATTCAAAGTGAGTTCTGAAATATTTCTTAATTTATCATCCATGTAATTAATTTTAAATTCTAAGTTTCGACGGTT
This sequence comes from Trichonephila inaurata madagascariensis, assembly GCA_019973955.1. Lineage (NCBI taxonomy): Eukaryota > Metazoa > Arthropoda > Arachnida > Araneae > Nephilidae > Trichonephila > Trichonephila inaurata. Next base: position 317,713 of record BMAV01020978.1, on the reverse strand, counting down.
TTGGATTTCTGGTTTGACTATCAACCTTTTGAATTGTTTCCTGAATATATCTTCCCCTGAAAATTTTGTATTGAAATTCGATCCAACTTTTATCATGTCTCGGTACTTTTCAGCATATCCTTTAGTTTTCATTAAAAGGATGAACATTTAAAATAATTATAAAATGCAAGATGTCATTCCTTTGTTTGAGCTCTGATAATTTGCAAAGATAACAAAGAGACCCAATTATCCTATCTCCCCTTTAAACGAAGCTGGAGCCCCTTCTTTGGTTGTTCCGAAATTCTCTCCCTGCAATGTATATTTGTCGTTCTAATACTAGAGAAAATGTACTTTCTCTCCTCCAAATTTCAATATGTTTTCTTATATTTTCTGGGAAAAGGTAAAGAATGGCAGAAGCGTGGTGTTTCAATTTTACACGTTAATTTCCAAGAAAGTGGCTATTTAACGTGGAGAGATACAGGATGAAGAATGAGAGATTTTAAAATATCATTCAGAAATTTTCATCAACTGTTTTGAATGAAAAAATTCATACGAATAAACCATAATGTATTTTTCCATTCTTTTAATCGAGAACAATGTTATGATGTTCTTAAACACTAATTTAGTACATTTTTGTTAAAGAAAATACACATCTTAAAAATCAATCTAAATTTTAACATTAAGTAAGTCTGGTTAACTTTCTGCTTTCTGAGTTATTAATTTTAAATAATTTTTTAACAAAAATATGTAAAAAGAATCCACTTCTCTATAAGCAATTTACTTTAAACTCTCCGATTGAATTGTATCTGGAATGTCATTTATTTAACTTTGAATCGAAAGTAAGACATTCATGGCATATACAAGCATTTATATATATATAGAAATATATTTTTTTTTCAATTAAAATTTATTTCCATTAATTTGAATGCAATTATGATTATCAACAACAATAACTGGTATGTAATCGGGTATATACGGTGATTATTGAGTAAATATATTGTTTTCCTCCATTTCCTAAAGCATTCTAAAACGAAGCATGTTAATAAAAAAAATTATATGCACCAATTAGTGGGAAAAAAAGTAATGGAATTAAAAAGGCAAAATTTATATATATATATATATACCGTAAAATCCGGCGTATAGCGCGCACCCATACTTTCAGGCTGCATTTTTCAATTTTTAGGTATATTCGCCGTATAACGCGCAGCCCCATTTTTACGAAAGGACGAGAAATGTACGTGTACAATGCTGGTATGTTTTTAAGCCATTTATTAGAGGTATTATCTCAGAAATTTGAAAAATAGCATATTTTTAGAATCAGAATCCTGTAATTTTATTAGGTATGTCGTTTCTTCTAAATAAATAATAGTCAGCTCTTTGTAGAAGTCGAATTTTTCTTATGCTTAACTTTTTATTTTTTATTTTTGAAACTCATTTTTTATACTAGGCTTATAACGCGCACCCCTAAATTTCGACGTAATTTTTTATGTTAAAAGTGCGCGTTATACGAGGGATTTTACGGTATATATATATATAAATAACAACTTCATAATCAATTAAAAAATTGAAAATTATATGAATCTTATAATAATAAATCCCATTTCAAAATATCAATGGCAAATATATTTGCTCATAACTCCCACTAATGCCATATCAATCCAAATGATTCATAATCTCACATTATAGTTTAAATATTTGGTATTAGATGCAAATCAGATTGCATGCAAAAAAGTTGCTTGATTGGTCATAAATAATTTTAAAGTGTAGTCGTGTAAATATTGGTCTATGTGTGTATTAAAATGTATCCTGTGTGTGGAATGCACATATTCTTCACAGCTGAACCATTAACAAGCTGACTTTGTGGACCTAATGTTGTGCATTTCCTCTAAAGTCCATCATAAACCTTCACAAATTTAGACAACTTAAAATCACAACCCTTCACACATATGAGTTTAAAAAGATTCTTAAGAAATATTTTTGATATATGTATTTTCTCAAGAAGGTGATGGAATAATCAATCATTCGATATGCAACAAAATATAAATTTCTGGATGTTCTTGAATTTATCAATATTGTGTGTAGTTAAATTATTATTTCTCATCAAAAAATTTATAAAATTATATTTCTAAATAATGATATATGTAAACAACTATTGAAGTTCGGTATCTTTATGACATTGAAGTTAAATGCTTCCCTTTTATAATAGATAATGCTATATAATTTGTTGTCAATAATATTCAAATCTAAATCTAAAAATTCAACTTTGTTCGAGTTATAATTTATCTGTATTAATTTTAGGTATTCCGGATAAAAATAATATATATATATATATATATTACCCCTATTATGTCGAAAATTTCTGCTGTACGGGGAAGGTTGGATCCATAAATCATTGCTAACCCTAATTCGCTGGTCTAATACAGCGACAGCTTTAGAAATCATAATAGGTCTCCAGTTTAGTCCAAAGAATTTTTGTATCTACATTTGTCGTGTTTAGTGTATTCCAATTTCTTTCTTCTTCGGCACTGTAGGTTCTAGAACTTCTTCACTTATATTTTATTATACTATATATATATGTGGCAGCTCCTACTCGCTTAAGGGCTTTCTAATAATCCTCCTGGGAGAAAAATAAATCTTTAACTGTTGTTTGAGTTTAAAACCACCTTCCGTAGAGGGAAATTTATTTTATTTATTTTATGCTAATTTGTGTACTATTTAAACTCTAGCAAAGTGAGTGTCAGGGTAGTAATTAATAACGTTATTATAGCGAGATTTATTAAGTGACTATTGGAAACTATGGTGTACATGAAAAGAAGATTCAGATCGGAAATATACCGTTGATACCGAAATATACGATGAGTGCTGTTTTATCGGATGACATTCAGTCAACTGCTTCATTATTTATCACGTGAATTTGAGGCAGCCAATTAATTAGATTTCTCCATCGATTTATAATATTGATTGATAGTGAATTAATTAAAATAAATAAACCTAATTATTTTTATTACCGATAAAATTTCTTGAGTTATAGAATATTATTTCTGTGATTCAAAAAAATATATTTGAGAAACAAAATTGTGGTTTTATTTTTAACTTTTAAAGACCTATACCGTACATGTTTCTAATTTTAAAATAAATTTAAATTTTAAGAAAAAACATTGTGATTTTATAGATTTGTATTTATAATGTAAAACAAGAAAATAAAATGATATTTTTGTCTACCATTTTTCCATTTAATAATTATTTCCTTTACATTCTTCGGAAAAATTTCGAAAAGCTTTAAATATTAGAATATAGTTAGTACTGAACAAAATCTTGGGGAAATGTCTCCATAAGAATTAAAAAACAGCGTGGAATATTGTTGTAACACAGAAATCTGGAAAACTATTGTTTCTAATGTAATATAGTGTTAATTCATATTTATATATTTCTATTCTTTATATAAAATAAAGCAAATAGAAAACTATTTTACTAATTTTAATAAGAATATATAAGAATAGCTTTTAAATTATTATTACATAGCATTTTTTTTAATATTCAAGGAAAGGATTTCTATAATGCTTGAATATTATTAGGAAGGCGAAGGAAAACTCCTAATTTTTTTTATTGCATCTATATAGTATGCTTATTTTCCTACAAACTCTAGAAACTATTTTACAAAAGATGGATGTTTGCAAAATTGAATGTTGCTTCTAAATATAAATAACATTGATTTGAAGTTCAAAATCTATTCTGAAACTATATACAATACGATTTTGAGAGATATTTCATTTTTTCTTTTAGATTTGAAAATATATCTGGTTCGATTATTTTTTGGGAATATAAGATTCTCTTAAAGGAAAAAAAAAGATATTGTATTAAAGTTTTAGATAAATCTGTGGACATTTTCAAACATTTCGTTTCATACATTGCTCTAAGATTTTAACTTTATTGTTTAAACATATGTTAAGTGTAGTCATTTTTGCTGTTCTGAAATGAGATATTGGATAATGAATAACTCTAAGTTATTATGAAAAATAAATGGAGTGAATGCTAGCAAGGTAGTATAGGTACATGTTAAACTCCAGATTTTATGGTAGATCAAAGTATTGATTAATTTTATGTAGTTTTCAATGCAACAAAAGGAAAATGTCTGCCATATTTCAACATGTAGCTGAACAGTGTAACGTTAATATTCACTCACTCACTCACTCACTCCCTGCCATATTTCAAATATGCAGGTCTAATGTTTCTCGTGATGCGCGAGAATTTCGTTTTCCTCTTGTATATAAAGATATACTGTTAAGACTCCAGTAGTAATCACATACAATTTTCAGTTGTATAATTATTAAAGACTTGATTGATATATTTAAAATGAGAGATACAAATTCCACACTTCAAATTTTATATACAATTAAATTTTTGCATGAAAAAAATTTAGAACCACATTAGCATACTAATCTTTGTTTAACATAATAAAAAAATTTCATTTCCTGTGTTTTCATAACTAATTTATAAATTTTAAGACATTCTTCCTTTTGAGGCTTAAAAAGGAGAATTGTCATTATTAATTAGCGTATAGTCACGTACATTCGTTTAGTTTTAGGTGGAATCCAAAACTTTTGTTTAATGGGAATGTTATGAATTTTAATACATCTTTACATATAAAAATTACGTGTCACAATGTGTTTGTCCGCTATGAACTCCGAAACTATTCAACCGATTTTAATATAATTTTGTGTATTGAGTGTGATTTCTTCCAACTTAAAATATAGGATAGTTTTTATTTCAATTAATGACATCATAATGTTTTATTGCCTTAAATGGGAAAAATCCGGGAAACGGGAAAATTTGCAAAATGTCGCAATACGTGTGTGTCTGCAGAAGTGGATTTTGTTGACCAAAGTGCACGAAAAGTGAAAGTCTGGTGTATTTCGGGACGTGGAATCCGAATTTCGAATTGGTTTCCAATAATACCTAGAACTTTGACGGATAATGCCGGTCAACCGTATTTTAGACACACCATGGCAGGGGCTTACCTTAAAAGCCTTTGGAGCACGAAAACTTGGTCTCTGACGTATTTCAAAAAGGTAATCCGAATCTAATATCCTATCTGAAAAATTACCTTAACTTTGTTGGATAATGCCGGACGGCCGCCTATAACGCAAAACGTGCCTGGAGCTTACCCTAAAAGAGCTGAAAAAAGTGCGTTTCTGATGTAGTTCGAGATGGTGAACGAGAATTTGAAATTATATTTTAGAAATTTCTGTAACTTTGCCGAATAAGGCTGGATGACCACATTTTAGACACACCGTGGCAATGTTACCTTAAAAGTCTTGGAAAGCGAAAACTTGATCCTTGGCTTATCTTGAAACGAAAAATCTGATTCTGATATCTGATTCGAGAAATTTCCGTAACTTTACCGAAAAATTCTGAACGTACATATTTTACGCAGACTATGATAGGGGCTTACCCTAAAAGTCTTGGTGCGTGAAAAGGGCCTTTTTGGGGGGTGAACGAGAATCCGAAATCGAATTTTAGAAGTCCCCGAAATTTTACCGGATAATGCTAAACGACCCTAATGCCCCCATCCCAGGGACTGAACTCGTAGACTCGAGTGCAACGAAAGAAGTTTCCGGTTGCGTAAAGGGGTGGGAAACGAGAATCTCACATTTCAGAAACTCCCGTAACTTCTGCAGGATATTACTTAAATCAGATAGACAGGTTTTGCATTCAAGTCCCACTAGGGATTTTCATTCCCTCTAGAGACTGAAGGTGCACACGCTGGGTCATCAAAGTCAGTCCCTTTTGTGTTTTAGAGCGTGAATCTGAAATCGAAATTTAGAAGTTCTGATAACATTGCCGGATAATCCCGGATGACCATAATATTCACGGACAATTGCACCGGACTAACTTGCAGACGTAGGGGCGCAAAAAGTGAGTCCTGATCAGGATCGCTGATCTAAATATTCTCAACCGAATCAAGAAAAGCCCATAGCTATATGAAACAACTCCAGGCGATCACATTGCCTTATCCGTATATTACGAGAACTGTGGCAGGGGCTTGCCTTAAAATTCTTAGGGTATCAAAAGTGATTACCTGGTGTTTTTCTGGATAGAGTGCAAAAGTCTGAAATGGAATTTTAAAAGTTTCCATAATTTTGCCGGATAATGCCGGACGATCGTAATGCTGAGAGACTAAACTTGCAGGGGTTGGTGCACCGAAAGTGGTCATCGGGTGCATCACGATGTGAGGAACTAGAATCTGGATTTGAATTTCAAAAATTCCTCTTACTCAGCTGGATATTGCCGGATTAGGTTGAACAGCTTTGCGTTCAAGTCTCGCGTCCGAATGTTCATTTCTTATAGCAACTAAAGTTGCAGGCATAACCTTACAAAAATACGATTGCAATAGGAAATTACATCGGTAATTGCATTTTCAGGCATTGTTGTCACTTTGCTAGGTGGTGGCAAACTACACATTCCGCATTGAAGCTGCCATTAGACATTGATAAAAAATCAGGCGCAATGTGTACCATTGAAAAAAATTGTGGTTTGGCTACGGTATTGCAAAGAAGTTAGGTCATAATCATATGAGTGTAATGTATCCCAAAAACATGTAATCGAGGCATTTGATAGAACTTTGCGAGATTTAAGTGGGAGCAATAAATATTCGGTGGTACAGTTTTTATACTGTGTGGTGATTTCCAACAGACATTGCGAGTCATTCTTCTCACTACTTTTGCTCACGAGATTAATTAACACATTTTTAAAACAATCGTTTTTATGTCGAAACACTTCGACCAACCATAAACACGCGAGTACAATTGCAAGTTGATCAAGTGGCACAAATATTTTCTAAATCCTGGATATTAGAAACCGTGAAGAACTGCATCCCAAAATGCAAACAACTTCTGCACTGCTGCTCAGATAAAAAAGCAACTGATTGAGTGTGTTTTTCTGTATATATCGAATAATTATATAGACAATGATTGGCTCTATAATCCTGTTACTTTGGAAGAAAATATGTTTATGTTAACGAAATAAACTTCCAGATATAGAGTTGTTGCCAGGTGATTCAATGCCTTTGAAATCAATACACACTCTTGCTGATGAAAACAAAACTGTAAATTTTCCAAATGAGTTTTTGAATCATTGGATAAATAAGGAATGCCACCACACACAATCTTCGGTTGAAAATTAGTTCACTGGTTATTTCGTTGCGTAACTGAAATCCTCCTAGATTATGCAACGGTACATGTTTATTCATCAAAAGAATTTACCGGGAAACTTCTTGAAGCAAACATTTTGACTGCAAAGTTTAAAGGAGAAATAGTCCTCTTGCCATGTGTTCCACTGACATTGCCTGAATCAACGGATATCATTCAAAAAGCTTCAATTTCCGATTTGTTTGGTTTTCGCGATGACCATGAATATATCTCAAAGGTAAACAATGTCCATTTGATGTTTGAACTTTGAAAATCCATGTTTCTCGAATGGGCAACTATATGCTGCATGCTCACGTGTGGGGAGAATGTCGAATCTATTTGAGTTAGCAAAAGACGGTTATCGAAAAATATTGTGCACCGTTTAGCGATTAGTTATATAAACTTATTTATTGTTATAATTTAAAATGATAAAAGTAATATATTAGAAATTGATAGAAATCAACGTTAGTCACCTCATTCATAAAATAAAATCTTCTTATCTTGTTACTTAACAATTTCATAAGAAAGTGATGCATTATGCTATAACCAAATAGGAGATGAATAAAATGCAAAATTAAAATCATTATGCTGTTTTATGCTAAAATTCAACTCTGAAATTATAAGAAAAGATTAATTTGACTGCATTAAATGGCTTAGAATGATATTAAAACAACGTATTAAAACAAAGCCACAGCAACGCGTGGTCGGGTGTCAGCTAGTAAGCTATATATTGTATCACGTGTAATGGTTACAGTTATCGAAAACATTTGTAAAATAAAATTATTTCTATATAATATAGAAACTCAGAATCAAGAAAATAAATTTAATTTTTTTTATTTCTATTCTGATGAGAGGTGGTTCTGAAAACCGTTCACAGCTTTATGAAAAAACTATTAAAATGTTTGAGTTATTTTTCACATTTTTGTTATAATTAAATATGCATTATTTCTGAAAGGAGGTGGGTAAAGATCGGCATTTTTTCGCCCATCATAGTCATGAAACTAAAAGTATTTATTAGAGTTATATTTGTATATTTACATGAACTTTAGGTATTGATCTTTACATTTATTCTAAAATAGTAGGGAAAAAATAGGAAGTCACATAAAAAAGTCATCAAACTTGGCAAATTCATTGAGTTTTGTTATATTAAGTGTTTTTTCTAACTTTCATTATATTTTTAAAAAAAAAACTGTTAAGAACTTTAAGCACCACTATATTTTTTGGTCTTTGAAATTCTACAATAATAGGACTTTTAAACTGACATCCACTTATTTTGGTGCATCGAGCGCGTTGATGTGATACGAAACAAAATAGCTTGTCCACGAATCGGTCAGATTTTTTGGAGCTTTTAGAAGAAATGGACCTAGTACCTAAAATGCCTGCATTCCTGGAAAAACAAGCGAAGATGTCTATAGAAGATGTCAACAAGACACGTTTGGTGACATCGACTCGTTAGGTAGTTGAAGTAGTAAACTGCCAGCTCAAGAAGTGGAGAGCTTTAAACAATGTTATCCCAAATGTCCCAATGCCATATATTGGAGATTATGTTAAAATCGTCTGTGAAATTTTTAATGCTTTCCACCCAGCAAGACTTAACAATACTGAGGACGACAATGTGATTGCTCAATGAATGCTAGATTTAGTGAAGAACCCTAATTACATACACCAAACAGTTGAAGAAAATGGCTGGGCAAGAAGAAGGATGATATAGACTTTGTTAAGTGACTTTGGTCTTCCAAATTTTCCACGATTAACATGGAACGAGCTACGATATTTAACTCTTGGGATATATCAGCTTAAGCAAACCGGATCATACACTCACGGACACCTTAATCAATCGGGCTGTACTCCCTTTACATAAATCATAAAGATTCCTCTGTGGTTCGACTCCAGTTGAAATTACGACACACAAGTTTAAAAGTGTCTAACGTATGGATAAGAACAGGTATAGGTCATAATCCAAACATTGGATCGTACTGACAGTGCAAAGTGGGTGATAGAGTTATTGGCTGTTGTGCACATGTTGCATTTGTACTTTGGTACTTGAGATACTGGCTCCATAATCACACTCAGACAAAAACACCAAGTCTTGGATATGCTGGTACACTTCAAGACGCAAGGATGGTCCAGTGATGATTCAGCCAGTGAAAGTCAGGATTAAATATAATCGAAAACATTTGTTGCAAATATTTTAACATTGTTACTTTTCCCCTGTTTTCTCTATTTAATAAAATATTTGTTTGAAAAAGAACCTAACATCTTCATTTCGACTGAGTATCAGAGTAAAAAAATATAACGATCTCGCACTCAGGGACCATATGCATCCCCATCTCACAGGTGAATCCTGCTCTCTGTTCGAACTATCTTTTATTTATCTTCTTGTAAATAATTCAAAGCTGTAAATAGCCTGACCCTTATCTTAATAAATTAATTGTTCTTTAAACTTGGCTTATGCTTTCTTTCGTCCAAAATTTCATCATTACCCCTAGACACCGTCCCACAAATTGGGGACTTCGGCCGCGATTTAAACTGGTTTCTTCGTGTTGGGCATTTGCCTAGCAACAGCCTTATTCATTTTTTTCCCCTTCGTGTTCACCTTTCAACGATTTTTTTTCAAAACGTTGAGACCTTGCCCGTTCGTCGGTGTCGATTTCAACTCCCCTTCTAATGTATTCTCACAGTTTATTTTAGAAAAAAGCCCGCCAGCGATCCTAGACGCGTCGTCATCCATTCCAGCGAAAATCAGCGTGCATCGTTCAAAAATTTCATCATTACCCCTAGACACCGTCCCACATATATATATGACAAAAAATAGAAAAGAAAGATGCAATAAATACAGAATATGTGTATATATATATATGACAGGCCCCAGGCCTGCTGGTAAAATGAAGAAGGCATCATCTCTATAATAACTTCTTTATTTCGCTTCAATCACAAAATATCCAACATGGCGGCCCTTTAGCGAGGAACCGAGTAGAACAATAACAACACTTCGGACAAGAGTCACCAGCTAAGCCTTTTCGAGTATGCGTTCTTCTTTGTCAGCGCTCGCTCCACCTTTAAATAGGCTTATTTACCCACAAATCCTCAACCCCATTTTTATATAAATTAATTTTTATATAATAACTGTCCTAAGTCAGTAATGTTCATAACACTGCAGCATCCATTTTATATTTATTATCTCGATTACTCTCTTGTCCTTCATTGTGTGATTTTCCTGCTGTCTATGTGTTTGTCGAATGTTATTGTTTAGATGTTATCTCTTGTTAGTAGAGAATTGGCCTATATATATATATTTCAGAATTAAATTTAATTCTGTTGACATTTTTACTAATTACTTATTTAATGGTAAAATATTCTTTTATGTTTTGACTTAAAGGTATTCATAGGAACAAAGGCTTGTTTTCAACACTAGACCAAATATTTTTATTTCTTTCAGAAATATTATTCCAAAAATATATCATATCGCACACAAGTTCATAAATCTCTTTGCTTCAATATTATTGATGGTGTCTGCGCGACTCAGTAAATTGTTTTAAAGGTAAAGTAAATAACCAAAAACACAATGAATAATGATTCTTCGATTTTTCTTCTAAGAAAAGCAATATAACTTCCATACCTTCGAAAATTGTCTATTTGCCATCCCTTGCTAGAATAAAACTATATATCTTCATCGCTCTATTCTTTTAGAATGATGATTTCTTGATTGTGTACTGGAAACGGAAATCACGCTTTGAAGGAAACGATCGTAAAGAAGCATACTTGTTGTTTTTGGAGAGTTTTCCCTTTTTCTTTTATTTAGCGGTGTTTTTGTTTTCGGTGTTTTAAGAGAAAAATCTCATTTTCAGGGGAATATCAATGTTATCTTTGTTTTTAGAAATTCTTCTTTTGCTTCCTATGCAAGTATTTTAAGGAATACTTTGTTTTCGGATTTATTACAAAAGAACACCAAATTGTTGTAGTAATACTGTTCATACATATAAAAGTATCATATAAGAGATTAAGTCAGTGCTTCTCAAATTTTCAATATTTGGGACTAAATTTTCAACCATGATTTTCATCGCGCTTGAACTCTTCATACAATAAGAATGTATTAAATGCTATAAAAATGCACTGTGATGTAAATCTACAATGCGACATTAATTTTAGAACCATATAAACTCTCAAGATAGGTATGGAATTTGGGATATGACAAGCATATGGGAGGTACTAGTAATTATTAAACTTGTTTTTTATTTTAGTATTGAAAAATTAATTATGGAAAACATTGTGCAGTACTGTGATACATTTGTAAATATAGATTCCCTTTGAGACCCGAAATATTTTTATCTTTAAATATTAAATTCTACTTGTTATTAATACTGTATGGACCACAATATTATTTTTATTATTTTTCCCAATGACACTGGGAAAAATAATAAAAAATTCCTCCTCCTACCCTGGAACGTATACGATACCTGCATGATCGTGTGGGTCGGGCATTTTCTGTGAAATCTTACTAGCTAAGAAAGCTTTTGGGCTCTAAGTTGATAGAAGAAACAAACTTAATTCAACTGAAATTGTTACAAATAAGGAAACTATTGATGCATAATGAATTCTTTTGTTGACTTATTATTTATTTACGATGAAAGTAGACACCATCTAGAAAGCGTAGAAACGCAATTCAAACTACAGATTTCAAATATTATTCCTGATGTAACAGCATCTCTAAAATAAATATTACATCATCCTTCTGATTATTAATTTTAATTAATACATTTAAGTACATTATTGATTTGAAATTAGTATTTTGTAATATTTCTCTCTATATAGAAATGGATGTTTGTATATATAACCTCGCTGCATTTCAACACCATTGAATAAAAATAAATATAACATGTATATGTATTTTTCTGTGGAGAAGGTTTTTGTGCTATACTCTTTGTTGCATCTCCCCACTAGGTGGCGCTACAGCATATTAGCTTCGGCATCGTTCAAACAATCTCCATGTTGTCAAAATGGTTGCCAAAAATGGTGCCAACTTGGCTCAATCCCCAACATTTCGCTATGTTTCCATTAAATCGCCATTATAATGTAAGGAACGGCGTTGCTTGCGAATATTACAATTTTAACATAAAATAAACACAGCAAAAAGTAATATTAGCATAATACACATCCAGACATAAATTAATTACACTTTTTTAAGCGTTCATTTCACAAATTTTGTAACTATGTGTTATTTGTGCTGAGTAGAGATCAGTTCAGGAAGGTGTTTGAAAAATCAACCAACAAGAGAGTTGCGGGGTGTTATAAAGTATAAAAAAAATCTTTTTTATCAGATATTATATCTACAGACTTAAAATTTAACAAATAGGGACTTTTGTTGAACTGAGATATGTAAAAAGCATATTTTTTTTGTTTAATTTTTTGTTAATTTGTAATTCACCTAAAATAAACTCATTAAAAACTTTTTATCTTTCAATCTGCATTGTTTAATTTTTCAATTTACGTGTGCCGAGAACGGGTATACCAGCTAGTATTATATATAATTAAATGTTTTCTTAAGGTATCCGACAACGTTCGGAACCGTGATTTTGCAAAAGCGTATAAATGGATAATATTTATGATATTTAGTGTCACTTAGATTAGAAAATGTATATAAAATTATTTTAAGAATAGTATTACAGTAAAAAAAAATATTTAAATACAATATTTTGACAAAAAAATGAACATAGAATGACGCATTTTCAAAATATTCTCCTTTTGTTTAAAAATGCTTCTTTTATAATAATATTTTGCCTGTATATAGCTCAGACCTCTGTACAAAGGCTCAACTAGAATTTTTGAAATAAATAACTTAGAAGAGGGTTTATCCATGTTTTACGACAACAGAGGGGAGAAATTTTAAGAAAAATACACCGAAAACTATTTCAATTCGTTGTAATTCTGAAATTAATGTGAATTTTACAAAACTCAAAGTTGAACCTCAATACATAGATCTGAGCTATATACAGGCAAAATATTATTATAACAGAAGCATTTTTCACAAAAGGAGAACATTTTGAAAAAAAGGTTATTCTAAGTTAATTTTTTGCCAAAATATTGTATTTAAATAATTTTTTTTGTCAAAATGTTCTTTAAACAATTTTATACATTTATTCTAATCTAAGTGACACTAATTATCATAAAAATTATCCATTTATGCGCTTTTTTAAAATAAAGGTTCCGAACGTAGTCTGATACCTTAAAGGGAAACAATGTTAAAAAAGACAGAGTATAAGTAACAGAGAGGTAGTCTAAGGAATATAGAGAATCCAAATAATCATTCAGACACATGTTAGAAGTCAGGAAGGGGTACTTAAAATTTTTCGAGGGGGGGGC
>BMAV01020978.1:119281-299187 GCA_019973955.1 Trichonephila inaurata madagascariensis | reverse complement strand
TTAATAGTTTTTTAAAATAATTTTTTGATTTTGACTTTTCAATATGCACACGCCCCCCTCGTACAGTCGTCACGCCCCCCAAGGGGGCGCGCCCCACAGTTTGAGAAACACTGCATTAAGTAGTACCTAAATGTTTCTCCTTAACTTGATAATATTTCAACATTCTCCTGGTATATAATAAATCCCGATTGATAATCTTTGATCTAAGCGATACCAATTGACTAAGAAAGGGATGTGTCTAAAAATAATTTTTGAATTCAATAAAGAAATATTGATAAACGTGAACTATTTGACTTATTGCATGTCAACAAAATATTAGAATTGATTTAAAATACATCAAAAATTAAAAGTAGATTAAAAATCTTAGATTATGTAATTATGAACTTAAGTCTAACAACTTTATTCAGATTGAAAGTCACTTAGATTCAGTTTATTACGTTAAGTACTTCTCAAACTTCTTTAAAATAATATTTTTCTTTTCCTTTTGTTATAACTTTTGTGCTAATATGGGTGCAATTCTTCAAATAAATAAATAAGTGAAATAAAAATAAATAAACAGGCAAATTGAAATAAAGGTACATAAAAGAAGAGTAATAGAGACTTGATAGAGAAATAATTTCAACTGAATATATGAAAAGTGTTTTTGTGCAACACACAAACATGCTTCACTCATTTACTCAAATTGCATATTTTTTCATACAGTTACATTTTTTCGTCAAGAGTACCACGGAAACCATCTAAGTGATTTTAAAAGTTGTTTAATTATTTTCAATGAAAATATCCAAACTAATACTATGTTTAATGTCATACAGAAAATTAAATTAGAAGTATTCAAAGAAACACAATCATCGATTATTAAGGTAATAATTTTTTTTCAATTATTTAAAGCAAAAAATGTTTTAACTTAAGAAATATGAAAATGTAAAAATAATATTGATACATATTTATACCTTTTATATGTATGATAGCTGTAAAAAAGAAGAAGAATACTTGTAAGCCCTGAGTTCGAAAGGATTTAACTACATTCAAAAAGTCAGTAGATGGAATAATCTTTTAAGATATATATGTCGCAGGGAAATGATTAAATTAGAGATTTCAATAAATCCTTAAGGGAGATGATCAATTCACGCAAAATGTTAAAATAAAAACTCTGTAAGGTGATTTCCCTAAGGAAAGTAAGTGATTTGATCAAATCTGTAACCTGTTTCAGTGAAATGATGAAATAATATTGTAGAGTTTAAAAGTGTGTATTTAGCAAATATGACTTATCATTAAAAGTAGAGTAATTAATACAACAATAATCACACATTGAATTACAAATTATTTATTCAAAATTAACTAACAAAATAATTAGATATTAAAGCTGGAACTTTTTTTAAAAGTAGGATATTTGTAGTAGAATTTCATACATTTTTGCAAAAAAATTATACTGTAGAACTTTAGAAATATCCTGTTTTATTTGTAACACCTTTTCTTTAGTTATTATTTCCCTTTTTAAAATAGCTTTTTTTACTACCAAGAAGCTTTTTTTTTATCTATAAAGATGCCGTGGTTGAATTCCATGATTTATTTGTTTACGTTTTTCAATTGAAGTTTTACCGAGTTTGTAATTTTTAGGCATATAAAAGTGATATATATCAATCGAAACATAATAATGCAAAGAATATAACTAAATAAAAATAAAATAAATGATATTTAGGTCATTTTGTTTTGGTGCGTCACATCAGAAGCCCAGCGTAGCCTGGCACGGACGAAGAGAGAGGGGAGGTAAAAGGGAGTGGTAACGAGCGAAAACAGAGCTCTACAAATGCTGACTTGTCCATTTTATCATTTCACTAAAACAGTTCAGGGATTTGATCGAATCGCTTACTTACATCAGAGAAATGACCTGAAAGAGACGTTACTTTAACATCTTCCGTGAATTGATCATCTCCCTTAGGGGTGTGACGAAAGCTCTAATTTCATCATTTTCCTGCAACATATGCGAGTGTATTCTGTTAAAAAATATAATTAATATATTTTATATAAGAAAAGGTACAATCTGCGTTCCACTAAAACTCAGAAACGAGTCCCGGTATGTTCAAGGAATTTATAAGGTGGGGTATCCCTCTATCCCCATCCATTAAGGGAAGGAACTTTACCTGAATTGACCACCAAAAGTTGCTGCAAAGGCTTATGAGGCGTTATAGATAGATATTCCTGTTTTTGAATTACAATTATTGTGGCTATGTGATACTGATAGAAACCGGTAATAGCCACCACGCGATGACGATCGTTTTGGATCGGAATGTGCCCAGATCGAATTCTTCCTTCATTGGTGACCCGGACGTGTAAAAGAACTGCAGAAGTCATTGCGCCACCACGCAATGATGATCGTTTTGGCTTGATGAATAGGATATTCGTTTTCGGATCGGAAGGTGCCCAGATCAAATCCTTCCTTCTGGCCCATAAACTTGAAATTTAGCAGGAATGATCCATTCAATGAGAAGAGATATGACACAGAACGGCCTTTGCGAAATTCAACCCTCAAGGGGCGTTGCGAGAACTTAAGTGGCATTACAGAAAAAATGTTCCTATATTTAAACTATTAAAACTGCAGTTTTGAAATTTTGAAGGCTCGTTTCTTTCAAAACGGAGGTTTGTGAAAAGGGAACTTCAACAGGTGTTGCGAAAGCTAAAGGGGTGTTTTAAATAAATATATTTTACATTTTTTACTTTAGAATAAATTAATCTGTGTGAAGAAAGGTTACTTCAGCTAGTGGATACATAAAAATCAATATTAATTGCATAAAAATATATTTACTAATTACTTCGGATAAATCAAATTTAAAAAGAAACGCATCGCTAAAAATTTATTTTGCTGTTTGATCGTCGTTAGCTATAAATTTTTAGGAAAATATGACATAAAAGATTTGTATCACTTTTTATTTTTTAAAATATTTTTGCAAAGTTTTTTAAATTATCTATTTTCGGTTTAATGTAACGTAATGAAATGTTTAAAAAACAGAAACAATCAGTATAGGGAAAGAAAATAAAACTATATGTTAGCATTTTCAGAACCCTTCTCCAATCTTTGAATATAAGTTGGTAGGAAACAATCGAAACTATTCCAGAAATATCAAGCTTCTGAATACAATATTTTTCACTATCGCTACAAGCCTTTGTTGTATTTATGGAATTTTAAAAAATGGTAGATGATTACAACTTGATGATTCACAACTTTTCATTTCCTTAGGCGAAATTTCTGTCATTATTTCTATTTTTTTCCTTTATCAACTATATTTTTGTTTTTCTTGTCTCATGACTCCATACTCAGATTGAACACGGGAAACTTTTTATGACTCCATGCTTTCGCATTCCTGAATAAAATCTGTGGTTTGTGATAGCCCTTGGGAAAATGTCAGTAATACGAACTACTTGATGGTGTGTAGACAAGGAATGTATCTTGTAGCTAGAGAATAATAGCATCGTTTAGCAGAACTCACGATTTCTCGGAGGTGAGGTGCCATAAATTGTCCGAATGATGCAACTGTATTCTAACATATATATTACTTGGAGAGAGAATCATGTGTTGTTGAACAATTTGATGTTTCGTTAGAATACTTTGGGTTTTCCTCAGCTATTTTTCATGTAAAATATACTTATGAGAAATAGATTCAGTTGTTTTTATATTCCTTCAGATATTATAAAACAAAACAAAAACCCCTCTGAATGGTTAAAAATTTGACTTTTATAATTAATGTTTATTTATAATCAATGTTAATTTATTTTTGTTAATGTATAAAAAAAAATTAATTATTGTCGGCTGAAGAGTGGTCAATTTTGTGAAAATATCGGGGTGTCGGGGATGGGATTAAAAGAATAAGAAAGAGTGTCCTCGGAAAATATTAAACATGTTGATTGATGATTTGTGTGACCAATTTTAAAAGCGTATAATTATTCATGGTAAATTTTCATCGTTTTATTATATGCTTTATTAAGAAAAATGAAACGTTTAACTGACCAATCTAACTATTTTTTATTAATGAGGGTAAATTATTGCTCCGTAATCCTGTATTCAAACCCCAAACGAAATTTTAAAGCTTTTGAAGGATGGTTCCTGAAATTTTGCTATGAATAAAACATTTAAAAATCGGGAAATAAATTTTCCTAATGGATTACTATCTGAACTTCGAAAAGAAATAAAATTTGGCTGGCAGTCAAAAAATCGAGAAAAAAAATGTGGACGAAATGAAGTCCTTGATGAAAAAGAAAAAAAAAGAAGTTAAAATGGCATATAGCTGTAGAAAATTCTCTGCATCAAAGAATTTTAGCAAAGAAACTACAGGTATCGCAATCGACATCATGTCGTCAGATAAAAGAAAATTGGCTGTATAAAAGGAAACAAAGCCATCTGTCATTAAATGTCTGCAAGGACCGTATAAAAATGAAAAAAAAAACCCGTTCTTGGTATCTGCATTTAATGTTACGCAAAGGTAGATAAGAAACATGGAGGAATTTTGATGAAGTACTGATTCATTTGTCTAATGCAACTGGCAAAATGAAGATGTAATATATTTCCTTTGAAAAGCGTTGAAAAAACGCAGCTGTTTTGCATAAGGCAAGTTGGCCGTCAGGTCTTGTATGGAAAGGAATGTTCCCTCATGACTTAAGAAAACCATATTTTGTAGATCCAAATGCCAAATTTGTTGCTAAATACTGTCAGAATTAAGTTTGGAAGCCCATAATCAAAGAAATTAAACGTCTTTACCCTCAAGGAAATTTTGTTTTTCACCAAGATTTTGCACCAAGTCATACTGCAAAATCAACTATAAAATGGCTGAAATATAAAATGAACATATTTTCCTCATAAGAAATGACTAGCATCATTCCCTCATTGTGCTCTTTGCAATTATTTTTATAGGGACACTTAAAAAACAATTAAATAGACTTAAAGTAAGAATACCTAAAAAAAACGGCTTTAAAAAAATAAAAGAAAAATGTTCGATAAATACCCCCAAAAGTGGTCGTAAAACTTTTTTGGCTTGGTCTAAAGGTTTTACCTAAAGTGTTCAATACTAAAGGAAAAAACGATTGAAAACTTTGTGAGAATTAATTTAACAAAAATTTAGTATACTCTGAAATTGATTACATTATTTTTGAATCAATCTGTACTGAACTTGTATGTATTATTTGTTTAAATACAGCAGAAAATGAACTATTCAAATACCCTTAAATAAAGGAAAAGTACATACTTTATGAAGGCATGGAGCATCTACTATTTGAAAATGAAAATTAATATATGCATCAGTGCCTCTCAAACTTTCCATATATGCGACCCAATATTCAATCATAATTTTCATCGCGCCCCTCTTCCATACAATAACAATGTTGAATTCAATAATACGAGACTGACACTAATGGTAAAATATGACTTTAACCTATTAAGTACCACCGGCTTATATAAACGTCTGGCTCAGCCAAAACTTTGATTGCACCGGACGTATATATACTTTTTTTCCGAAGTACGTGCTTTTCTGTACATTACTATCCATAAATTTTTTCCGAAGGCTTTGATTTGCAATAAAAGGACCTTGACAATATTTGTGCAGGATTTACTTATTTCGGAGGATTTTTGCTTATTTATTCCTTTTCTTTCTCTCCCCCCCCTTAATACATAACATACACGTGCCTACGTGGAAAACGGTGGCATTGGGGAGCGAATCGAATAACTTTTTATCGGCAATTATGGGAATTTTTGTAAACTCTGTAAATTATCAAGATAAATGTTGATTTTTGTATATAATTTTTTATATATAACAAACCCATGGGTTCACACTGTCAATTATTAAACTTGTTTTTATAGTATTGTTAAATAAATTATAAAATACATTCTCTTCAATACTGATACATTTATAAGTTTATTACTTCAGTGCAAATGTGTATTTTATTTTTTATTATGTCAGAATGTATTTTGTTTGTTTATTTTCAGTAAATTATAAATAGTTTTTCTTACGACTTTTCAATATGCTCACGCCCCCTAGCAGAGTTATCACGCCCCCTAGAAAGGGGCGCTCCCCATAGTTTGAGAAACGCTGGTATACATAACATTCAGTAATTTTCCAGATCAGACTCACCTCCGAAAAATACTTTATGGAGGCATAAAGCTGTTTCTAACCAAAATTAAATAGTCTACTGTTTCAAAAACTAGCTACTTACTAAAAAATGCTTAATATTCTGGTGAGTTCTGTACTGCAATTTGGGTTTGCTGCTTCATCACAAAGATGACAAAGGAACATTAAGTCCATTAGCGACGCATCTTTTTGTTCAAAATACTGAAGGGCGATTTCGACAGCCTTTAGTTCCTCAAAATGTGATTTTTTAGGAGTTTGTTCAGTGTCCTGAATGTTCACTTATTCATTATTTTCCAGACTTTTTTCGCAGTGGGAGTGTGATGCCAGACGAAGAAATGCAGGACCTTTAACGGGTATGTACGTCGGTGTTTTTCAGCCTGCAAGAATGTGCCCGAGTAATCCGGCTCTACCAGATTATCGATGGTCAAGCTTTTGGGACAGTAATGCACGTAAACAATTTATAGTACATTTAAATCTTTTTATCTTTAGAATTCTGTTATTTTTCATCTTTATTACGATTCCAAAACTTTTTTCTCTTTTCTAGCTTTTTCTATAGAATAATGTATATATGGAATTAAAAAGAGAAGAGTTCAATAAATTAATTTCTTCATGAAATTGGTTATTTCATAATGGAATTTGTAAAAGTTTGATGAAAACTTAGAAAAAATATTCAAATATTTTACCTATTAACTTGTGTCGAAAAAAGCAAATATCTAATCTTAGAAAAGTAAATGTGATCACATTTTCTATAAAATTCCCTTTTACTGCAGTAGAATATCAGTTTCCTTTTTAAAATCCGTAGTTTGAAATTAAATAACATATCTTTTATTTCTTGAATGTGTTTGTATTATTTAAGACGTGTTTATTTTTTTGTACAAGATTCAAACTTACGTGAGTTCGAGTTTAATAAAAACACATAATATATGTATTTTCTTCGATTATTTGAAATTGCATATTAAATACACGATAGCCTTTTTATAAGAATAAATAAAAAAAATTAGGGGAAATATTATTGGAGGTAAAACAATAAAGCTTTATATTCCAGGAATAAGGAAGAAGAAATCTTAAACTTAAAAAAATTCAATATAAAAATATGATTAGTATTAAATTGCATTCCTTTTCATATAATTAAGTTTGATTACCTTCTTTTGTCTTCATTATTGAAAAATTTAGAGATTGCTTTTGAAAATAATTGAGCATTTTAAGGTAGAAAATATTTTAGAATAACATATTTTTCTTACATTTAATCAATTCGTAAATTATTAATTTAAACAAATAAAGCCAATGAGTAAATATTCTTTGTGATATGTTTTTTTAAAAAAAACTTTATTAGGTGTTTTCTATACAAAGAAGGTATTAAACCTGTTTTATTTGTCTATTTTTAATTGAGAACTAATACTTAATTTTAAGTCTAACAGTTACTGGAAAATGTATACATTTTACTAAAAAGGGGAATACATGGCATTGGAAATTCATTTGATACGAGACTTTGTGTAACAGTAGTACTCCTTTAGGTTATAAAACTAACACCTGAAGTAGTGGCTCAACCCTGAACGTAATAGTGCCAAATTGACAATCACCTTCGAATTTTACTACTTATCTCATATGCAAGCAAATTTTATCAGTCTTGAGCGGCGCAGTGTCTTAGTTGGTAACTTACCTGCGTAACGCGATGTACCTTAGTGTTCGAGTCACTCGATCAGTCAACTGTTTTTTTTTAATTCATTTAATTATTTTTACAATTAAATAAATTTACTTAAAAAATGATTAATAAATATTAAATGACACACATTAGATAATTATAGTTCATATTTGTAGATATTTTATATAATTAAATACAAAATATATATATAATGATGTAAAATATCTTTTAATATTTACTATAAGTATTCTTTCTTTAAATAAATTTTCTTAATTGTAAAAAAATAATCAAATGAATTAAGAAGAAACAACTGGTTTATCGCGTGACTCTAACCTTAAGCACGATCGCGGTGTACATTACTTACTAAGCCACTACAACTCTGGAGCTTACTAAAGCAAGCTTATAAACCGCTGTTTGTAAAAAATGCAACACCATGAAGGAATCACCAGAATTAAATGATACGACGACTAATACAAACGACTGTATTAGTACAAATAAATGACGAAATTTTCAAAGCAATAAAATAATATTAAGTGTCTGAAATCAGTATTTGGTGTAGCGACCACACACTGCAATAAGTGCTGCTATACGACGTGGCATGGAGTCAAAGAGATTTTGAATGTCTGCTTGTGGAAGAGAATTCCATATTGTTTGTATGCGCAGCAAAAGTTCGTCTTTTGAAGCTTCAGGACTCGGATCACGAGTGAGACGCTGACCAAACAAATCCCACACGTGCTCAATCGGCGACATATCTGTCAAATAAGCAGGCCAACGAAGAAGTTACATGTATTGGCTGGACAAAAGTCTCAAACAGTCTTTGCAAAATGTGGGCTTGCATTATCTTGCTGAAAAATTGCCAAGAAGGGAATGGCTTCGGGTTGTAGCACTTCACGGACGTACCTGTTGCTATTGAGATTCCTCTCAATTCGTAGCCAATTGGATCGTCCATGAAACGAAATCGCTCTCGCCCCAAACCATAACTTCGGGAGTTAGAACACTATGTTGTTCGATAACACACTCTGGAAGGCAACGTTCACCGACATAGCGTCTAACACGAATGCGGCCATCATGGTCCTACAAATTAAAGCGTGATTCATCTGAAAGGACAACTTGGTGCCAATCAGCTTGCTAGGCTCTGTGATCATGAGCCCATTTCAGACACATCCTTCAATGGTTTACCATGAGGGGATCCTGTATAAAGGCACCCTTGCACGCAATCCACGGTGCAGCAGACTTCGACGATTTGATGAAGCGAACTTTAGTACACATGTAGCAGTAGACCACCGTGATGTCAACTACCTGACGAAGTAGGTGTTGATCGTCGCACACTGACGTCACTTTCTATCATCTACTGCCAGTTTTTCGAGTTGTTTGGTACTCGTCGGTCCACTGCTTCGAAATTCGCATCACTATGGAACTGTTCCGCTGCACACGAGCTCATATTGCGTGATAGGAAATTCCTCCTTCTCGAAGGACGCGTGCGATAATGTGATTTCTCTTTCAAACTCCGTAGATTGTTGGTCCTTCTCCTTATTTCGTCGTGGAGGCATACTTGAGACATAGCCATCCTGTGATAACTATGTCTTGGGTGATTCGCGTAAGCTAGAGGTGTGGGATTATCTAAATGATGAGACATTTTGTAATTCTTAACACAACTTTTATTAAGAATAACTTAAATTACTTAATTCTAAATAACAACTTTATTTAAGTGAGAATAAGCCACCAATTAAACTGAATATTCAAGTCAGATCGCACAACTAGATCACTTATCTTAATTATAATAATTTAACTGTCTAATCTAACTTCCTATACAAAATATTACCTTTTATAGAGTCACCTTCCTTCCTAGGTTGAAGATATTCCTATTATGTTATTTGTAGGGGAGAATACTCAGGCTTTCTTAATCCTTCTTATTATTAATCTTATTAATGACGATGAACGTATCCTTCTTCCAGAGCTGTAGGACGTCTAACATTTATTCCGAACAATTCCGTACTAAGTTATCTCTAGGCTGGCCGTTCTATCTCATCAAACCTTCTATCCTTTTAAAGTATATCCCATTTGCATATTCGTCCTGTTTCTCTTCTTGGTATTGGGTTGGAAAAGTTTTGCCATTAATCGTGGCCGTCAAAGAACTTAGGAGTTATGTTAGAAGAAGAACGCGAGAGACGTCACATACTTAGGTCTCACTAAACATTCGTCACTAACAATAAATCATTACTTTCAACGTCTTGCTACAGAGCCCTCTATTTATACGTTCTCAGCATCAGTTCAGAGGGCACTGCGCACGCCCCACATGTGCGGTGGCTCTGATACTTTACTTTTTTACGTAACATCATATAATTGATATTTTCTGCCAAGATCATTTAATTCTGATGATTCCTTCATGGTGTTGCATTTTTTAGTTGTAGTAGTGTATATACGCTATGTATGAAATTTTTTTAAGTAATTTTCTGCGAATTGATTGTTCATTTTGGCGCTATTATGTTGAGAGTTGAACACCCTACAGAAGTATAAATTTCCCCCTCCCCATATCTTATCTTCCCCTTCTAAGTATTTCAATGTAAAATATTTATGATTAGAGTTTATAAAGCTTTCCTGCAATAAAGAAAAAAATATATAAACCTTTAGTTTATACAGTAATTTTTTGATAATTATTTTCAGCAAAGTTTTTAGAAAGCTATTGACTGAAATAATAAAATTTTGAAAGTGTGGTTCTTTAAAATGAATCATTTACGTATTTTGTACGAAGATAGAAATACTAAGATAGAATGTTAAAATACTTTAATAGTATTATTTAACTCTATAGAAATTCCAATCGACTCAATGAAAAATGTAAACATTTTCTAAAAGGGGACCTGAAGTATTGATTAAATAAACGGAAAACCGGCTAGCTCTTAAAATGCCACTTTTCATTCCTTTTAACGAATGGTTAAACTTTATTAAGCTCCTGAATTGTTAATTTGTAGTTTGAATGATAGTTTTCTTCTAACATTTAGATATATTTACACAGACTATTCTTTTGACAAGCTATAAAATTATCATAATCTTGACATATTATTGGAATTCAATGAAAAAAATCATTAAATTAATTTACTTATGCCATTAAGCACACTCAATTTTAATGTCTTCAAAGATTTAAAAGAACTTGAGCAAAAATTAAAATGTTTGAGTCTCAGAAATAAATAGAGAAATTTAATATTTAATGAGATAATCACAAAATAAAGTCCTATCTTTAGTTTCAAATACTCTGCTTATAATTGAAATTGAAATATTAATTGATAAGTATAGCGATAAATATATTTTTCACTAACGTCTTATAAGTCAGGAAGACATATTAGGGATATACACTAATTCGGAAAAAGAAGTACACCACCAAGAAAAATGATTGTAGAGTAATGAAATTTCTACAATACATTTATCTAGATAACATATTTTATTGATTAAAGTTTCGAATTCACAGATTAATGTAAAGTCAAGATGAATCATTTCAAATGTGAAATGATGGTGCATTAATAATCCATGTAACTACCTGAATTTTGAACACAAAGATGCATGCATTTGGCCGTACTAGTGCTGGATGTCAATGTGTGTGGGGGAGGGGGTGTAGTTTTATGCCAGTTGCACATTTTCGGTCGTTTGAAGGACGGCTATGGTTGGCTGTGGATAATCCTGAAGTAGTCGTCCGTCTGATGATGTACTATTCGTCCTCAATTGGAGAGAGGTCTGGTGATATAGAAGGTTAAGCCAATGGGACAAAACTTTATAAAGAATGTCAGGTTGTGAATGGGATGTGAAGGCACACGTTATCCTGTTGGCAAAAATCCCCTTGAATGTTGTGCGTAAATGACAGCGCAAAAAAGTTGGATAACCATACTGGTGTAGATGTTTGCAGCTACGTTGAGTGTAATACTTTAAGGGTAATCCGTCTATAACAGAAAGTTGTTCCCCTCATCATAACTCTATGTGCAGGTCCAATGTGTTTCGGACTCTGTAAGGCTGTTAGCATAGGCTGATCTGGCCTTTTTCTAATCAATGTATGACCATCACTGGTACCGAGATGGAAACCACTCTCATCGGATAACAAAACAAATCGCCATTCCATCTTCAAGGATGCTCTACCACAACAATAATGAAGTACTGCAATGCTTTGGATTCAGTGGAATGCAAGCCACATAGTGTCTGATTCGTTGTTGTACATGAAGTAACCGAATTATAAAATATCATTGTGTAACTGTGGTGCTAATTGTAGCTCAATATTCTTCTGCAAACGCAGAAGGATGTATCATATACATCGAACATGGTGATCTTCCCTCTCATTGGTGCCACTTGCCCTCCTGGAACCCGGTCCAATTTACTTAGTCCTTTTACAAAGTCTCGTTTAAACTCCATGGATTATCGATAATGGCTACTTCGTCTTTTTAAAAGCATTCTCGACTAACATCGACTGAACGGAACTCATTAGCGCAACGGCTGATGTGGGCTAAGGTCTACTGGGCCTATCTCGGTATACGTGACTTTAGGTGCTAAGGTGCATGTGCAGATGCTTCGATCAAGTGGTCAGACTGACGTGAAACCCTCAGTGTTCAGTTCGCAAGCAAGCTTGGTACTCATTTATCGACCTGCTGAAGAGAGGAAAGGCTGAGTTGACCTTGTCCAGTCTGGGATTTGAACCCCGGGTCAGTGGCGTGTTAAGCGCGATACACTACCCCTCAACCACTGGGCCTCACTAACATCAACTCCCTAAGTTAAATATCAACGATAAATAATCCTGAAGAATTTTATAGAACGTATTTAAAGCAAACGTGATTTGCATGTGTCCATAGTACCGCTACTAGTACGTCACTTATGCTCCCAGCGTGAACTTTGAATCAACGTTATCTTTCATATGCATATATACGACAACTAAAGTTCGATTATTCAGTGCAATTTTTTTTTTTTTTTTGTGGGTGCTTGAAATTTTTCTTCCATGATTGTATATAAAGAATGTGCATTATTTCAAACAAATTTCAATGTCTTAAAAGATTTTTCTCGAAAACTGTACTACTGTGAAATTGTAAAAAAAAAAAAAAAATACTTATTTTAAAGATATGCAAATATGTTTATATTTCTGTATAATCTGATTATTAGTTATGTGTTGAAATATGCACTTTTAACAGCAGTTCATATTCCTTTGCTATAAGATGTTTTTAAATTAATAGAGAATAAACATAATCACAAATACTCCTAAAGTGCCATTAAAAAAATACGATTAAATAGTCTCTTCATTCGAATAAAAAAAATTTTATTTTTTACTTTGATAAGACTCTTTTTGAATATGATTACTTGTTATGAACTTTCTTGACTTAATGCAAAAATATTGGTTTAATTTCTGACACAAATAAAAGTTTAAAATAATTATTATTAAAAAACATACAATAAAATCATTTTAATAAACAACAACAAAAACTGACATTAAACGTAACCTTAAATATACTTCATGCAGATTCTTTTCATTTATATGTACCTGCGAACAACTCATCAGAAAACCTATCATTATTACATCTTTAATTTTTTTTAAAAAAATGGTTTTATTTTTATTTATTTATTTATTTTTTTTTTTGCTGAAAAACCTTTTATGATTTCAATCCCAAATATTTTAACTCAAACTTTGCTTTCGAGGTTACTCAGATGGAAGCGAAAAATATTTCTAAACTTGGGTTTTTTTTTTAAGAAGTTTGTCAAATCATATAGAAAAAATTGCCACCTTTTTAAGAGTATGTTGTTCAAAATAGTATTATGTCATTTCTTAGATGTAAATGAATAATAAGAAAAGTTTTAAAAAAAAGGACATGAGTGATACACTTTCTTTGGATTCAAGGCAGCGGAATTTTGTTAGAGAAGAATTGAAAGATTAACTATAATAAATCAAAAGTCGGAGAAGATGGGGAAGAAGAATATTTTTGAGGCATTTAATCTTTTTGCTATCGGATTGCAGTAGAAACTAACCATAAGTAAATTCAAAATATGAAACAGAAGGTACGGAGGTGAAGTCATAAGTTTCCTTAATAATGTTTGTACTTTATTTTTCAATTCTTAAAGTCAAAAGATATCAAGAAAGACATTTGATTCTAATCACTGGAATTTTTTTTTGATAAAGATGATACCTAAAAGATATTTATTGTAAAGCATCTTGATAGAAGATAGGAATATATATATATATATATATATATATAAAATAAATTTGTATAATTTTCAAAAACCAGAAATAATAGTATGAACATAACAAAAATAACGTAATAAAATATAAAAGCAAAACATGAAGATGGAAAAAATACTAAAAAGGAACTATAAAAAGAACACAGTCAGAATAACAATTTCGGACTTAGGACCGAATAAGTAGGGTTGAGCTTTGTTTTGGGGACCAGCCTTCAACTTTGCAACTCGGTAGGAAAAACCAAATAAAATAAACAAAAATTCAAAGTATATAAAAAAAATTCAAAGTATATAAAAATAAACCAAAATTCAAAGTATACAAAAACTCACAGAGAGTATGATAAAACCACTGATTAATATTCTGAAACAAATTCTCCCCAATTTCTTAAAAAAAAAAAAAATTATTAAACGAAATCTTCCTACTTACAGATCCTTTTCCAAGAGAATCAAGAGTCTTGGGTATCTTTGAACGTATCTTTTGAACTACCTTTTACACTAACCAGCATAGATAGATATCAAGATAGATAACGATCAATTTTGGTAGGCTTTGAATTGGTTGATTGTCAAAAATGTAAATTTGCTAGGTTCTAATTTGGTTGGTTATCAAAAATGTGTAAGATGTTTAAGATGTGTGTGGAAAAGATGTAAACTGTGATATGAGTGTTATGATATAATCTTCACAGCAAGACCACTAACATGCTGACTTTGAAATCCTATTGTTTGTGTAGGTGGATTTGGAATCAGAAGTACAAGACGATATATATTTGTGATGAATATAAGTTCTTAAGAAGTTAAAAGGGTATTCTGATCTAAACAACATTTAAAAAAATATAATATATATATATATTATATACACACATTGGTGCCCAAAATTGTGGACACTTTTTAAAGTCGTTATGTTTTTTAGGTTTGTATACCTACAGAAAATGTAACGTTGCAGAAAATGCAAAGACTTTTATATCATTTCAAAGACTATTTAATGCTAAATCCAATACAAAAAACAAAATTCAAATATTTACAAATAAAAAATGTTGCAATAACTATCGATATGCAGTAGATACTGATGAAAGCAGTGCGCTTAGTGCGATAGCCTTCATTTTTTATTACAGCTTCCCATAGATGTTTCATTCAACTTGTTACGGGTCTATCCGCGTTCTTTTTAATACTAATCCTCTTGGGAAATATTGGGTGTTTAAAAATTATTATATTATAAAGCTTCCTCCCAAAGAAAAATGTGACTATATAATTAAGACTTGCATATAAAGATTAAACTTTCAGGTTAGAAAGGGAGAGGGGTTAGACTACCAACAGCTAACAGTAATTAATTAAGTGTGAAGTAAGGCGTGAATGCATCGTAAGATTATAGTAAAATTAAAATTGTGGATTTGTTAACCAGGAAACAAATTAGATTAGGTAGCTAAGAATTAGGAGCTATTTCCTAGACGTAAGTGATCTGATTATTTAAAGTCTTCTCATATCTCGCTTACCTAGTGGTTGCTCTCCATATTTGGTATTCGTGTGCATCTTTTAACTTTGGTTAATATAATTTGTGGTGGTGTCTATAACTCAAATTGGTTATTTTGAACATGCCTAGTCCTCCTTTGAATCTCCTACATTAATAAACGTCGCGGGGTGCCTTTACAAACTGAAAATACTTTTATAATCTTCCTTCGTTATTACATAAATTAAGGAAACAATTATGACTTCAATTAGTTCCCTTTTATTTCGTGGGTATTTCATACGGAAAATTTAAATAATACCACACGGTTTCGACATTCCTAAAGTCAGGACTGTTTTCTGGACAGGATAACTAGGATATTTAGTCAGAAGCAATGATATCAAATAAAAGAGTAGATTATACACCTAGAAAGAGATTTGTGGCGAGAAAGTGATTTTTCCATGTTAAAATTGCAAAGCAGGTGGATGGTTCAGTGACCACATCTGGTGGCTTACAGTTTTGTTTAAGATGTCAGGAGACAAATTTAATACTAAAAAGCAAGAAAAGACCGAAAAAGGTCCACCCCATCTGTTAATGATAGAAGAACAAAATACTATGTCACCAAGAAAAAAGAACGTCACCAACGATCATCAGAAGTTATCTGAATGATGCTGGTGTTTCTGTCAGTTCAAAAACAATCAGTATAAGATAAGCAGACGTTAAACTAAGAGGCAGATTTCCTCAAAAAATGTCTGAACTCAATTTACAACAGCGCTAAAAAAGACTACACAGTGGTCAAACACACACATTAATTGGACAGATATTTAATTATTCGTTATTTGGTAGAAATGGTCGAAAATATGTAAGACGTAGACTAGAAGAAATGTTACATCCTGACTGCATTCAGGCAACTGTCAAGTACCTACATAGTTTTATAATTTGGTCAGGCTTATCAGCAGATGGTATCGTTTGCCTTCATATCATCGACGAGAAACAAAATTTCAAAAAATTCATCGGGGCACCATTCAAGAACACAAGCTTCTAACTTCCATCAGGGACCTATTTACCAACAATGTTCCCTTTTTTCAGCAAGATTCTTCTCCTTGGCACACAATAAAGTAATCGAAAGACTGTTATCGTTCTAAGATCATTGATTTCTTGTCTTGGCCAGAAAACAGTCTTGACCTGAATTCTATAGCAAACTTGTGGCACTGTTTAAAAACTTTTATCCAAATGAGGTTCCTATGAGAAAAAATAACTAAATAAAAGATGTAATTATTTCCTGGCATCATGTCATAACGTAGGAATAGGTTAAAACTCTTTTCAGCTCAATAAAACATCTAATTGAAGCTGTTACATAAAAATAAAGTCTACGCCACCAAGCCCTGATAACTCACTGCTATCATCAGTATCTACAAGTTATCAATAGTTATTGCAGCATAACCTTTTTTGAGCTGCAAATATTTGAATATTGTTTTTTGTAATGAATTTAGAATTAAATTATCTTTAAAATGATATAAAGCATTTTGAATTTTGTGCAACGTAACATTCCTTATATATATAAGGAGGCTACTGAGCAGAATTCAGCCAAATATTGCTTTCTAGTGGGTGTCATCCCATTGTGGTCTTTGAGGAAATGAGATGGTGGACCCCTTGGTTAAATGAGGCAAGGATATTCTCCGAAGATCTTCCAAAGACCTACTGTACGGTTTAAATTAAATGGGACAAATGATAAAGAAGACTTTTTTCTATGACCCTAACTATTAATCATTACATACCTTAAGAAGCAAACCTTTAAAGACATCATGAAGGTCTATGGGAAAATATGCAAATGATATAGGAAATTTATGATTGCATAAAATATAGCCAGTAAAGGGCATAACGTCATTCCTGGAGTAATTTTCAAACAAAGCTTGTTTGGTGTTGAATAGATTACAAGAAAGCTGGGTAGACATCCATTAGCCTTCTGTGAAAATGGCAGCTGTCCGTTTCAAAGGGGAGAATCATCGGCAATGATAGCTGGGTAGAGATAGCTCGTCAATTAGGCCGCTCTGATTGGTTTGTCAGAAGGTGTTGGGACCGGTGGATCTGAGAGATGTCACTTACACGAAGACCAGGTTCAGGACGCCCTCGACAGACCAGTCGTCGAGGAGACTGCCACATCATAAGAAATACACGCGTGCAGCCAATTGCTTCATCGGCCGCCATCCAGGAGAGGTGGCACCTTCACTAGGGGCCCATGTGTCTTCTCGAGCCATACGAAGGCGCCTGGCTGCAGGACATTTGGGATCGTGGCGCCCATTACATGTCATGTCCTTGACTTGACATGACGGAGTGGTGCAGCGCATGAAGAAACTGGACTGCAGTGGAATGGAACCAGGTCGTCTTTAGCGACGAATCAAGGTTCAATCTCAACAGTGATGACAATCGTGTTTATGAGTGGAGACCCCGTGGTGAATGTCTCAATCCTGCCTTTGCTTTACAGCAACACACCGCTCCACAGCTGGTGTGATGGAATGGGTGCCATTGCCTACATACATGGTTACCCCTAGTATTGATCCATAGCACCATGGCAGCCCAGTGGTACGTCCATGACATCCTGCAAACACATGTATTGCCACTCATGCAATGGCTTCCAGGAGCCATTTTTTACAAGACAATGCTCGGTCTCACATGGCAAGGGTATGACAAGACTGTCTACGCACTGTTATTACCTTGCTTGTCCTTCCCGATCCCCAGATATGTCTTCAATCGAGCATATTTGGGATAATTTGGGACGGTGAGTTGGGCATCCCCGAGTTTGAACTTACAAGAGACAAGGTTACATCAAATATAGAACGAAATGTCTCAAGACATCATACAGAACTCATATGCCTCAATGCCCAATCGTATCACATCATGCATTCGTACTAGAGGAGGTTCAACAGGGTATTGGATGTTCCGTTCTTTTGCCCTTTTCTCTGAAATAAATGATCATTTTTCTTTGATTTTCTAATAATTTATTTATATCAAAAGTCGTCATTACGTATGTAAAATTTCGTTTCATTTTGACGACTCCTTCTTGATAAGCTAATTTTTTTGTCCATGAGTGTGTATCACTCCAGAGTCATAGAAGTGTGTTCATTAAGGGCGATTGTTTCAGAAGACTTATTTGGAGTAAGAACTGTCTCTGAACAAGCAAAAGTAATACGTGTTACGTTTAACGCAAAATTATACCCAGCAGCTACCCCACTGAAAAGCTCACAACTGAACTACTAATGTACTATAACCAATCAAACGAGTAAGTTACATTCAAGATCCTTCCATTACATTACATTTGGGCAGATACAACCGATTTGAGGTGGTTCGGGACATAACTGGTAATCACATGACTACTCAGACAAGAAAAAAACGTTTGTCCCAATTAAATTCGAGCAGTATAGGGCTTCTTTACTATGCTAAGCGTGAGGTAATTAAAATCTGCAACAATGCTTTCGCAGTGCAACTGTCAGTCCTGCTGAAAATAAAACTTGGAGTGTGCTATTAAAATTCGACAGTGTCTCAACTCTCCTCGTACTACAGCTATGGCTGAGCTTAGACTATTAACTGGTTGTGGCTGCATTTGTGCTCATTTATTTGTTTTAAATTTGATTGTCTGACCTTTATGTATTTTGCATGATTCTGGACATGTCATGGAGTTTTTCACAGTCACAGGTAGGATAAGCAACTTTGAGACCGGACTCAAAGTTGGGTTAGATTTAACTGCCCTTTTACAGTAAGCGCAGTCAGTGTGTCCATTTTGACCATCGCGATTGCAAACTTACAATTGAGTAATTGAAGTTAAAAAATTGTGGTGGAACGAACATTTCACCTGCGATTTGCGAATTCCTCGTTTCATAATCTGGTTCAGTTAACGATGAATACGACAGTAAAAGTTATAAGAAATAACTTACCAATCGAAAGAAAAGTAAAATTGAATTTTATTATATTTGAGCTACCCCAAGATTTATGTAATTATATAGTACTTATTAAAGAAAATAGTTTTTTGGTTTTTTAGGTTAAGATTTGAAATATTAATTTGTAAAAAAAAATATTAACAAGAAATATGAAAGTTTACAGAAAACACAGAAAAAATGTAATCCATATTTGAATATAATAAGGATGAAGGAAATAATTATAATTTTATTTCTTTTACTTTCGATAACAAATATGCTCAAGAAGACTTTTACAACTGAATCACCAACTATTTAATTGAATATTAAGTCACAATTCACTCAATTAATCATTACAATAGAATTTAATTTCTTACTATTGAACCCCACATTAATGTCTCAGTTCTTAGACACTTGTTTAGAAACAAAAAATAATAGGTATCGTTAAAAAAATAAGATTCTAATTGTGTTGAAAAAAAGAGGAACCTATCGGTGTTTTGATTGCTTATGTTAACATTTCCCACTAATGGGAGCGAGGGCGTTTGAAAAACTTCTATTTTGATTTTGACTATTCAGAGGAATACATGAACTCATTTTAAGATAATTTTTTTCAATTTATTCATTATTTTCACGAAGAAATCGCTACAAACGAAGCGGATGTTTTGTACATGTACTTAATACGAAAATAAAATAAAAATAAAAGTCCTCGAAGAGAATGCGGAAATAAGGCTTTACATTAATGTTACATTTTCACTTTTGAAAAAAAGTTATAGTTTTTCTAATAGCAAAAAGAAAAGATAAGCTTAAATTAGATAAATCATAATCAACCAAATAAGTATATCTCTTGTGTAGATTCAAATTATGGCATTGGTAAAAAAATCAAATAAAATAAGTACACATGGCAAAATATTATTGATTAATGTTTCATGATAAAATGAACCTGTAGAGAAAAATGAATTCTTAAGAAATTCAACAATTTAGAATACATTTCTTGACATTCAAACATCGAAACCAAAAGAAGTATCAAGAAAATTAAAGAGTTTCAGTAGAGGTGCACTTAACGTATAGTGCAATTGATGAGAAATGTGCCGCTTTCCGACTCACAGTGGCTTACCTCCCCACTGCGAAATGGATTTTTTTTGTCTCACTGGACATATGTAAGAGCAGAGAATGCCAGGTCTTGCCAACTTTCATTACAGTGGACACATTTTGAAATGTATCATAATTGAACAGAGAATGACAGGTTGATCCATACGTCGAATCCCGTTTGACAATCACTACGACGTATTTGGGGTGCACCGTTTAAACTAAAGATGGTTGGAACAAGGAAATATACCAAACTTGAGGATTGCTATTGTGGTCAGAGAATCGTTAGCATTAATTGAATAGGAAATCCACCGGCATTTGTTGCCAGCTAGCAAATTACTTCTACAGCCATTTTTTAACTTGGGCAGGAGACTTTAATTTACCATATCAACATAACCATTTCCCTTCAAATAGTTGATAGTGCTCTGTATCTTGATAGCCATGAAGAAGACTTCAATTCACCTAACAGTACAGACAACTCGATTTGAAGTACAATTGAGCTAGAGAGATGTAGCCACAGAAATGACACATTATTATTTCTCAGACGAATCTAGCATTTGTTTGTCCAATAACTGTAGATGTTTACAATTGTGAAGTCAACGTGAGGATAGGTCCAATCCAGCCACATCATTAACTGTCCCAACGCAGAGCGATGGTTTAAGGTGTTATTGTCTACGATATCAAGTTACTTCTGTTTGATTTCGTGGCGTTATGATGGCTCAATGATAAGCGGTTGATGTACTGATGTATTTAATATTTCTTCTTTCGGATGGAGGAGGATAGATGTTCACGAATGACCTTTAAATTCTGGATAACGTTTGACCGTACATTACATGAATCGCCAATATTATGTACAAGATGTTAAGATACATCCCTAACCACCATTCTCTCCTAATGTCTTAGCAATCGAAACCTTCTGGGACGGAATGGATGCATCTTGAATCCTGCAGTGGCACCACCGACTGCATGTAGCAAACAACAAAGGACAGAAAAAAAACCCTTTACTACTGGCCCAAGTAAGGATTTCTTTCTTCTCAGTCGCTTAAGACATGCACGGTGATCAAAAGACGCAGAGTGGAAAATGGTGGAAAAGCAATGGAAAATGTTTCTTGAGGATGGTACCTGAACTCGCAAAAATTCTGTATCTAGATGTGTTGTTCTGTGTATATAGACTTCTTCAGGGTTCTGTAACCTACTGAACTAACGTTGTACTCGCTTTGTGATACAATTATCATTTCGAAATAAAGAATTGTATGTGAAACCTTAAGAAATACATAAGCAATTGTATGCAAACCTTTAAGAAAATATATAAGTAATTGTTTGCAAGTCTTTAAGAAAACCATGAGCAATTGTAGAAATAATTCTTAAAAAAATGAAAAGGAGAGAATTTGTTTTATTGCAATACTAATACTAAAATTACTAACTGTCCATGCGTGAAAATCAAATTTTCATTAACGTCTGTTATTTCACGAATTAAAACTTCAGAAGCGACATTTGCATGAATAGAATGAATATTGTACAATAAATGAGTTTAGGCAAAAATCATTTCCTGTTTTTTTCAGATATTTACATAACTAACTAGCTCAAATTAATGTTCAAGTTTATATATTCTTAAATAATCTCAAAATGTTTATTCAAAAACAAAAATTTTTAAAAAATTTAAAAATTTTTAAAATTTTTTAAATTTTGTTTGAATTTTTCAAAAACCCCAAAATTAAAACTTTTCTCTAAACAGCTTTTCTGGCTTTTAAAAAAATTTAAAAATTATTTTTTTTTTCTTTTCCTTCAATTTTTTCCAAATATTTTTGTAAATAAGCCCAAAAAAAAATTTATAAAAGGGGCCATTTTCGGGGGAAAAACCAAAATTTTGGGAAAAAAAATTTTTATCTTTTTTTAAAAACCCCTTAATTATTTGGAAAAAATTATTTAAAAAGAATAACTGGGTTAAAAATTAAAAACCAATTGCAAATTAAAAAACCATTGGGCCCCGTTGTAAAAGGGATGTATAAGTAAAAACTATTCATCTAATCCGGCCCTAATTTAAAGTTTTTTTTGGATCAATTAGCCTACTTCATAAAAGGGGAAAAAATTCTTCAGGATAAAAAAAAAATTAAATTTCCCCTCTAAATCCCACTAAAAGGGGAATGTAGGTCACTCTAACAATCTTCTTAAATATCCACTGGGCTTCGGAGCAAACTTGGAAAAATTTCTACATTAGATTAATAGCTTGGACCAAAAGCAGCTTGATCAGCAATATGGTCCAACAGTAGAATTACAATTATATTCTAATTCCAATTCCCAAATCACTTCATACACTACTACGCAACTGGAGATCACGTTTCTTCTGGGAAAAGGTGGCAGTTAAAACTTTCAAAAATTTTATAGAAAATATTCCCAGGTTAGGTTTTTTAAGGGGGAAATTTGGGACAAATAGCCCTTTGGGGAATTTTTAAACCCCAAAAGTTTTTCCCAAAATCCCTAAAAGGGCAAAACAGTGCCCATTTTGTTTTTCACTTATTTATTTTGTTATGAAATTTGTTAATTGAATTTTTCTTGAAAACAATGAAGTCTTAAGACTTTATTTTCCATTGTACTTTTATAAAATTTAAAATCAAATTTTTAAATAATTCGATTTAGAAGAGGAATTTAAAAAATTTTTATTAAATTAAAAACTTTTTTTAAAAAAAAAATTATGTTGGGTTTTAAAAGGGGTTTTGGGGGTTATTTGATTAAATTTAAAAAACAGCTCGTGTTCTCAGCTTTAAATTAAAAAAAAAGGGTATCCTTTTTACGTTGGGAATCTGTTTTTAAAAAAGCGCAAAAATGGATCATTTCATGAATTTAGTGTCACTTGGGATTAGAATATATATATAAACTTTAAATTTTAAGAAAATAATGACGAAAAAATTATTTAAATACAATTTTTTTTGGCAAAAAAATTTTTTAGAAAACCCTTTTTTTTAAAAACTTTTTCCCTTTTTAAAAAATACTTCTACCAAATAATTTTTATATATATATATTTTTTGGAAAGTTTAAATTAAAAAATTTTAAAAATTCACATTATTTTCAAAAGTTACCACCAACTGAAATAATTATGGGCTTTTTTCTTAAAAAATTTCCCCCCCTCTGTTGTAAAAATATAGATAAATCCGCTTCTAATTTATATATTTTAACTTTTAAACCCCCCAAAAATTGGATATATAAGGAAAATATTATTATAATAGAAGCTTTTTTTCAAAAAAGGAAAAATTTTTTTGAAAATTTTATTTTATGTTCTTTTTTGTAAAAAAATTTTTACTTAAAAAATTTTTTTTATTGTAATAATATTTTTAAAAAACAATTTTATATAGGGTTTTTTTTAATCTAAGTGAGACTAAATATCATAAAATTGTCCATTTATACTTTTTAAAAATCAGGGTTTCCCAAAACGTAGTCGGATCCCTTTAAAACCCCCAAATTTTTTGTCTTTGAATATTTATAATTATTGTACATGTTTTGTGCACATGCCGATAGCTTTTATGATTTAATTTAGATGTGAAATAACGAATTTACCATTTTTTTTTCAAAGTGACTTCTTTGATCGAACGAAAACGAACACCAACAAACACAAAAAAAAAAAAAAAATACATGAAAGGGGGATTGTTACATATATCTCCTGCCAGAGGGCGCGGTGACCAGGAATAACAATGAGTAGGGAACGGGTTATTCTTTTTTTAAATCAAAAAGAAAAAATTTTCATTTTTACCAAAAAAAAACGGAAAACCACTTTAATGAAAAGGGGGAATAAATTTCTTTGAAAACAGCTTTCGTTTTATTTAAAAATATAATGTAGATTATTTGCATGGATTAGAATTGAGATTTAGAAAAACAAATAAATGCTTTTAGCAATTTGAGGTTCATATTTTTTAAAACAAATAATGAATTTAAAATTTAAAGTTAATTATTTCCTTGATTTGTATTACTTTGTTTTTTTTGGGGGGTTTAAAAAAAAAAAAAAAAAAGGAAAAAGGGTTTTTTTTAAAAACAAAAATTTAAAAAAAAAAAAAAAAAAAAAATTTTTTTTTTTTTTTTTTTTTGGGGTTTTTTAAAAAAAAATTTAAAAAATTTTTTTTAAAAAAAAAAAAAACCTTTTTGGGGGGGAAAAAAAAAAAAAAAAAAAAATTTTTGGGGGGGTTTTTTAATTTTAAAAACCCAAAAAAACCAAATTTTAAAAAAAAAAAAAATTTTAAAACCTTTTTAAAAATTTTTTAAAATTTAAAAAACCCAAAAAAAATAATTTTTTTTTTAAAATTTTTTGGGTTTTTTTTTTTAAAAGGGGAAAAGAAAGGGGGGTTTTTTTTAAAAATTTAATTTAAAAAATTTTTTCCCCTTTTTTTAAAAAAAAAATTTTTTTTAAAAAAATTTTTTAAATTTTTAAAAAAACCAAAAAAATTTTAAAAAAAAAAAATTTTTTTTTTTAAATTTAAAAAAAAAATTTTTCAATCAAAATATTACCCAAACCTGCAAAAATTTTAGGGAAAAAAAAAAACCCTTTTTTTAAAAAAAAACCCGGGGAAAAAATTCCAAAAAATTTTTTTTTTGGGGGGAAAAAAAAAACCCCCCCAAAAAAATTTTTAAATTAAAAAATTTTTTTTTTTTTTAAAAAATTTTTTTTTTTTTTAAATTTTAAAAATTTTTTTAAAATTTTAAAAATTTTTTTTAAAAAAAAAAAAAAGGGGGGAAAAAAAGGGGGAAAAAGGAAAAAAAATTTTATTTTTTAAAAAAAAAAAAAATTTTTTCCCTTTTTTTTTTTTTTTTTAATTTTAATTTTCAAAAAAAAAATTGTAAAAAAGTTTTTTAAAAAAAATTTTTTAAAAAAAATTTTTTAAATTTAACCCCAAAAAAAAAAAAAATTTTAACTTTTAAATTTTTGGGGGTTTTATTTCCCCAAAAAAAAAAATTGGAAAAACCCCAAAAACCTTTTGGGCCTTTTTTTTTTAAAAAAAAAAGGGAATTTAAAAAATTTTTAAAATGAAAAGGGAAAAAAATTTTTAAAAAAAATTTTTTTTAAAGGGGGGTTTTTTTTTTTTTAAAATTTTTTTTTTTAAAAATTTTAAAAAAAAAATTTTTTTATTTTTTTAAATTTTTTAAAATTTTAAAAACTTAAAAAATTTTTTTAAAAAAGGAAAAAAAAATTTTAATTTTTTTAAAAAAAAATTTTTTTTTTAATTTTTTTTAAAATTTTTTTTTTTGGTTTTTTTAAAAAAAAAATTTTTTTTTTTCCCCTTTTTTTTTTAAAAAATTTTTTTAAAAAAAAAAAAAGGGGGAAAAAAAAAACCCCCCTTTAAAATTTTTTTTTAAAAAAAAAATTTTTTTTAAAAAAAAAAAAAAAACCCCGGGGTTTTTTTCCCCTTTTTTTTTAAAAAAAACCCGGGGGTTTTTGGGGGGGTTCCCCCAAAAGAAAAAAAAAAATTTTTTTTTTAAAAAAAAAAAAAAAACCCCAAAAAAATTTAAATTTTTATTTTTTAAAAAAAATTTTTTTTAAATTTTAAAAAAAAAAAGGGGTTTTTAAAAAAAAAATTTTTAAAAAAAAACCCCAAAAGGGGGTTTTTTTTTTTTTTTTAAACCCCTAACGTGCGCGCGGTTTGTTAACACGACTGATGATTTATACATACAGCGGCAGGTAGTCAATGAAGTATCGCTTAACCCTGGAGAAACGAACCCAAATGAGCTTGCGGGCCACTTCGAAAGAACATTATTACTATTCCAAGGGCGGCATACAAAAATATATATTATTATATTAGATTTTAACCCATTAAAACATTTTTTGGATTGAATATTTAAAATAGAATGATTTATATAGTTATTTTTCATTACTTTGCTAGCATACAAACTTAGATAATACAATAATAAACAGGCAATGATGAAATATTGTATAATTTATTTTATTAGAGAGATATTTGTTTCACAATTTTTTCAATTAGTTTTTGCAAGGCGATATCAATGCGTGTATTTGGACATCAAAATAGATGTTGTGGGTTTTGGTCCGTTAAGTTTAAATACAATTTTTGTTTGATAAATTTCATTTTCAAGAAAAACGATTCTCAGGGTTAAGGAGATCCAAAGCACTCACAAATTTTGTGTCTTACTATCAGACTGGGAAAAAAATGTGACGTAAGTGTTAGAAAAATTTACTTTTTATTCGGTTTCAAAAGTATATTTAATTCATTGTCGCATTGTAAGTCAATCATTTCCATCTGAGAGTTTTGGGTCGATTCGACATCAACATGAAAGGAGGATAAATACATACAAATATTTGTTTGTTTGTTTAAATTAATGAAATGACTCAAAAGTAGCTGTAAGTTTGCTTATTTCTTTTGCGTATTTGATGTAACTGGTATATTTTAAATTTGTAAATCTTTCATCAATGTAGGGACTCATCAGTCTTTAGGACCCTCGCGGAAGTGGGTTGGCCACCCTAAGTTAAACCCCTTAACTGGTTCTCCGTACACCGTACGGGCTACCGAGATCTGGCTATAACAAGTACTGATATTATCTTTTTTCTATCTTCGATTTGCACCTATTTTTAATTTTCATATGGACTATTAGTGTTAGTTTTTTAAGAGTTGCACACAGAATGTCTATGGTACTGAAACACGGGATTTTCCTTGTGTTGAACGCAGGAATTTAGATTCCTGAAAATATTCGATAAAGCACAGAGATGGCAAGGCATTGTGCACTTTGTTGCTTGAAAAAAAATGAAAGGATAATCCAAAAAAGACAATATTACTTCTGTCTCCACTCCAATGTAAGATTTCGTATTACAATGTGCTACAAATTGTGTGACATACACTTACAAAATCCTCAACACATCTGAAAAAGAGGTACGAACATGAATGTTTTTTGCGTATGAGAGAAACTCTTTTAAAAATGAAATTTTCTTCATAGCATGCAGAGCGTGCTTGTAGTGTCTGACTACCGATGGCATAGTGTTTGGTGATAGATTCAGTAAGGGTTGGCGACTTCCCGCAGGTGTAAGGTGAAGGTTGCTAGTTTAAGGGAGAAGGGCGTTGGCTTTTCACCGGAACTGACAGAAAGAGAGGGAGAGGGTTTGACCCCGGACCTTACGGTCGAGGGAAGAGAAAGTCCCTTGTTTTTGGAAGCGGAAGCGTTGAATTGTTTTGGACGGAAGTGAAGGAATTCCGACAGTGAGAGAGCAAGTATAAGAAATAGTCTCTTGGGACTGTGTTTGAATTGATTGTTATCTGATTGTGGTTAGTTAAAAGAATTTATGTTAATCAAGAATGATATATTTAATCAAGAAAGATATTAAGGAAGTAATAAAATTTATCACAGTGCTTATAAAAAGCAAACATTTAGATGATCTTGTGTTCCTCGATTAGAGAATAAAAAACACTGTGAAAACTTTAAAATTGAAAGTTGAAACAAATTCTTCCATTTTCACATTCTGTTAAGTATTATGCTTAGTTATATGCAATAAAAATATGCCTTTTTTTAGAACATTTTAGACAAAATATTAACCCCTAAGAGGTTAATGTATATTGCATAAGGGGGGGTATAAAATAATTTATATGGACAAGCAATAGGTCACTATTACGATGTTAATTCAATTATTTGAGATATAAATCGATTTCCTTTGTATGCATTCCCAAAACAAACACATGCATAGGGTTGACTTAAAAAGTTTATGCAACATGTCCATGGTCATCGTGCAACGGTTTCTTCACTTTTTTGCTTGCTACCCAAATTTTTTGAGCAGTGTATATATCTATATACTTATATATGTAAGCACACCCGCATTCTTTTCTTTTTAAATTACGAACTTAAGGTAGCCGACTACGTTCGGAACCATGATGTTGCAAAAGCGCATAAATGGATAATACTTATGATATTTAGTGTGACTTGGATTAGAATATGTATATACAACTTTTTAAGAATAGTATTACAAAAAAATATTTTTTAAATATTTCGGTTAAAAAAAAACTTAGAAAAACTTTTTCAAAAGCCTTTTTAAAAGGGTAAAAAGGGAATGCTCAAACCCGTACGAGGCTCAACAAATTTTTGAAATATATAACTTAGAACTGGGTTTATACGTGTTTTACGACAACAGAGGGGAGAAATTTTAAGAAAAAAACGGTGATAATTATTTCAAATGATTGTAACTCTAAAAATAATGTGAATTTTTCAAACATCATAGTTGAGCCTCTGTACAGAGGTCTGAGCTATAAACAGGCAAAATATTATTATAATAGAAGCATTTTTCACGAAAGGAGAACATTTTGAATAAAGGTTATTAAGTTAATTTTTAGACGAAATATATTG
The DNA here is from genome assembly GCA_019973955.1 of Trichonephila inaurata madagascariensis. Taxonomy (NCBI): domain Eukaryota; kingdom Metazoa; phylum Arthropoda; class Arachnida; order Araneae; family Nephilidae; genus Trichonephila; species Trichonephila inaurata. The sequence goes on along the minus strand of BMAV01020978.1, from coordinate 270,480 downwards.
TATTTAAATAACTTTTTTTGTCAAAATGTCCTTCAAACTATTTTATACATGTATTCTAATCCAAGTGACATTAAATATCATAAAATTATCCATTTATGTGCCTTTTTAAAATCACGGATCCGAACGTAGTCGGACTCAAACTCAACTACTCAAATGCCAATAGTTAAAAGAAACAACCTATACTTGAATATTCATTCTTTATATAAAACTTTAGGATTTAGAAATTTACTTACAAAAATGCTTCTCAAAATAAAATGTTCCCAATAATTTAATTTATGTGTGTGGACAATAATTATAATTTTTTTTACAATATAAATCTTCATGAGGCAATCAGACTAAAATACATATCAAAGAATTTCACACAACAATAGCAGCTTAAGAAAAAAATAGCGTTATAGATTTTTTATTTATGTTATTCAGGAGTTTTCTCGATTTCAGCAACATTAACTTTCAGTATAATAAGAAAAGATGAAAAAAATATATTTGATTCTTAGGAAATACGTGTTTTGATCTGTTAAGAGATATAACTGCGTTCCATGTAATTGAATACTCACGGTACAGATTACTTTGTTTTCTATATTAAATAATAAAAATTCCTTAGAATGAATACATCCATACATAAAAAAACTACGAAAAATCGTTTCAAAGAGACGTCTCATTGAATTTCCAATCATGAATGGACTATTTCGCTATGTTTTATGACCGTATGCGTGTGTACTCAAAAAATGGAACTTCTGAAAAGCTCTTGTTTCGAAAGGATTTTGTATAAATAAGTTCACGGTAGAATTCGATCTGTATTCACGAGAATTCACTCAACTGTAAAACCTCTCTAGAGATGGTGGAAGAGAAAAACAACAGATGTATACTTTGCATAGTCAATTTTATTTTGAGAAGAATAAAATGTTGGTTGAAATAATCCAAAAGTTAAACAAAAACTATAATGGGAGTGAAAAACTTGTCTAAGAAAACTTCTGAATATTTTGTCTTATGATTTCAGATTAAAAGCGATACAGAATCATATTTTGTTTAACGAAAGAATTTCGAAGAAGTAATGTATTCTGTTTGAAACGCGTTTTAATCAATTATAAAGGTTTTCTTATGTGTTTCCATTAAAAATTGATGATTAAATTTGCTTTCATTTTATAAGAAGACTAATATTTGATAAATCTACTTTTTTTCTATGGCTGAGGAAATAGAATAAAATATGTTTCTCATTTATTAGTATTCACTAAAATTAATTAATTTGAAAGATTTTAGATTACTTAAAACTAAAATATATCAAAGATGAAGACAACTAAAATTCTGGTGTGTTTCAGTTCAAAGAAACAATAAAATATTTTCCTTTAAATTAATATTTAAAATGAGAAAAACACCTTGAGTACTATTTCACAACTTTAAACCTGTGATAGGTTTAAAGAAAATCCTGTTTAAATAAAGAGGGGTATTTTATAGAAAATAAAGAAAATGTTTAACAACTTAAAAGAATTTGCATGTAATAACATTTCAGTGTACAAAAAATATCTAACATTAAATCTATGAGTATTTTTTTCTGATATTATGGTCTAATTTAACACTACACACACACACACACACACACACACACACACACACACACACACACACACACACACACACACACACACACACACACACACACACACACACACACACACACACACACACACACACACACACACACACACACACACACACACACACACACACACACACACACACACACACACACTCTTACTCTTTAATAAGCAATAAGTTACTCTAATCCTCTAGATGTTTTATGATTAAACTAAGAGAAGAGAATAGCTTGGTTAGAATAACAGTTCAAATTCATAAAATCAGATACAGGTATTTATCCGGCTAATATACAAAGTTAAACTTTATTAAATTTTGGATTGGGTATTTCATGTGTGTGTGTGTTCTTAAACATTCCCCTAATTTATCAAAGGAATTAAACAAAATATGTTGAAATGTTAAGGAAAAAAATTAGAAAATTTATTCCATACGCTGATAGTACTTTTTTTTAAATTTTATATTGCCTTTTACTTTGGGTTTTTTTTAAAAATATAATTTAATAAGTTCTCTGCTCCTAGGTCTAGGCTCCTATCTTCACATTTCACAATTCTACTCCGGTATTTTATTTATTTTTTAATTTGCTCTTAAATTAAATTTGATATTTTTCTTGAGAAATTTAAATGGGATTTTGCAGAGTGTTTTAGTTTTGAACAATGGTGGATGGGGAAGCATTTCTACATCTTGTAGACCAAGTTATCCGATGCAAGTAAGTGGGCATTATTTTGATAGTAAAATAAATGAGCAACCCTCTGGAACTGTCACTGGCTTATTGTATGAGCTTGAATACGAATCAGAGATAATTTGAATATCATCTTCTGGTAAATCCTCAGATATGATGCATTGTTGTCATGCAGTAGCTCATACCTCAGGTGCAGCTGGATTGGAATTGGAGCCACTATGGTGCCCTAGCCATATATGACGTATATCGTTAACCAGAGACATGTTTTTCCCGGAAACACAAGCCCATACTATTTCGTAATTCACATCACTCTTGCCAAGTACCATTGCAAACAGAATCATGGGTATCATCAGAGTCAAAAACAGTTATCTAAACTTAAGCCACTGAAAAGTAATCAGCCGGCTCTGTTTGATAAGGTGTGACGGGCTCACGCGTCTTTTCATTAACATGTCCTTTGGGTTCTTTTAGGGAAACTCTTTTCCAACCAAAACCCAAGAAGTGAAACGTGAAGAGAAGATGCAAATTAGATAGCTTTTAAATATCAGAAGTTTCAGTAAGTGGGGTGGCAATTTGGGGAATGTTATGTTAGAGATTGTACAATCGTGAAGTGACAAACTGAGGGTTATCCTGGGAATGACCCATTAGGTCAAGGTGCATACCATTGAAATCGAGTAAAGACGCAACTTCTTTAGTATCGGATCAATGATTGGATTAAGGTAGGATTGACTATTTAATATTAGGACTTGCGATATTATTGAAATTGAGATTAGGCGGGTTAGATATTGATAGTGGACCGAGTTACGCTATTTCGGTATTAATTGTATAGTGTGTTTGTTCATATTAGATTCTCTCATATATATTACTATCTAATCTGTTAAAATCTTAAGTTAAAGTTTTTAATAAAGGTATTTTAAGAACATGCAAACTCCTCATTCTTTAGTTGAACCTACACCTCTAGCTCACACAGATAATCCAGGAGAAGGGCACCCTAGGGGGGCATTTTCACAAAGAGAATTATCCAATTTGCTGCATGTTCTGCGTGTTTCAAAGTGGAGATAGAAATATTTTGTAGGAACCCCCACCTCCTGTTTGTCAATCAACCCCAGCTGATGTCGTTCTGTCAGCACCAGCATATTTCAAACTTACCACAATGAACACCTTTAGATGAGAGTCAGCTGAGTTTTGAAGTATGGATTAATCAGTACATCTCAGTTCAATCAATATGTCTCACCTTTAAAACTTTTATAATCACGTCTTCTTGCTTGAACTTTCTCAATATGCGAAGACTTCACTTCCTTTGCTTTTATACGCTTCCTTAGGGGTGGGAGGGAAAAATTCTACACCGATTTTCTTTCACAAAAATAACGCAACGTGTATTTGCCTATTCTAGGAATTCATTCCGTATATCCTTATCAACATGTGTCAGACAGTTGAGCATTTTACAGAATTTGCAATATTCGGTGAGTTGCTTCCAGTTTAAAATTTCCATAACCTTTTGTTCACTCCTTTTTAATGTTGCATTTTAAATATCACGTAGTGTATTAAAAAATGTAAATGTTTCAATTTGTTAGTATTTTAAAACATTTTTAAAAGCTTCTTTAAGATAAATTTAAAAAAAGCAAAAATTAATTAAAAACAATAAAATCAACTGTTAGAACGGATAACACAATATACTCTTTAAATGTAACATACACGAACACGCACCCACATGTAGTCTTAAAGAAAGGTCACGCTGAAAATTTTTAAATTGGAAACCGTATAATTAAACAAAAGAACAAAATCAATTGCCTTGGGTTACGTAAACTGCATGGAAACTAGAAGAAAACTCCTTGAAATATAATAAAGTTTCAGAAAAAGTATTTATTTTATTTTCAATCTTAAATAAAAATATAAAAATACAGAAAACACTCTTCATTTTTTTTGATAATAAAGTAACTTCCATTTGAAAGCAGTTATAAAGAAATAGGATAAATTAATTAGATTTGTAATTATCGGAGATATGAACGGTAATATAATTTAGATAACAAATGTAATTCATCCTATCAGAAAAATATCGCGCCTACGCACACTTCTTACAACAAAAATTTATTTAGGAATTCATAAGTGATAGAAGAAAAGTGGATGTCATCGTATGAATTTATTTATTTCATTTATTATCAAGGCTTATTATCTCTTAGAAGGTGTTAATAGTAATTGGAGAGTGAAGTTATGAGAATTATATAGAAACCATTTTTTCAATGAGTTAAAAAAGAACGTAGTAATATTTAGATATTTAACAAACTGAAAAATCTCAAGAGTGAGAAAGCTGAAGTTGGATAAATGAATGGAGTTTTATGAGATAAATGAAAAATGAATGAAATGAAATTATTAAGGAATGAAAATAAAAATATAAATAAATGATCAAAAATGAATCAAATAAAAGAAGTGAGTGTACGGTGGCTGTCTATTTCATTGTTTCAACCCATTTGTTAAAACTTTTACCAACACCACTTTTCTATTATAATAGTCGCAACAACCTTTTTCACGGCACTCTGCACAACGCAAAGTTTTCAGAACATTCTTGTATTTTATAAAGGTGAATTTTTAGGGTTCTGTTAATGAAATTGTTATTGTTTAAATTTTTGGCTTTTTCCTCAACTGAACGCGCTGTAGCCACTTTACCCTAATTTTAATACCATTGTTATGATGAAAATTAATTAATAAAATAATTATAAGCATTAAGATAAGTTACAGTCTCGTTCGGACAGTAAATATTTACAAATGATAAAAATTAATTTTTGCTCTATTTTTATTTATTATATAATTTTAACTTTTTTATTACTTTACAAAAATATATAATTTAAAAAGAGACTTATGATCATCATTCACGACAGAAAATAGCATGCAATTTCTTTACCTTGAATGATATTATTTGTTTTATTTTGAAATTTTAAATTTCTTTCTTTTTTTGAACTTTTTAAAATTTAATTTTGTGAAACAAATAATTTTGTAGAAATTTGTCGCATTTTATTAAAATGACTTTTTTGAATGCAGTAATTGCAAAAATTCTGAATCCTTTAGGTGTTTCATGCAAAGTAAACATTTTTAAAATCAGTCTGGTTGGAAAACAAAGACAAAGTACAAATGCTTGATTTTTTTATTTTAAACTCTTTCAACTATACAGAAAAATCATTAATAAGTTTTGAAGCAATACATTGCAATTTTTTTAAATGAATTACAATTTGGCATTAGCAGTATTTGAATACTTTTTTCAGTATGAAATTTAAAAAATTTCCAGTTTATGATTTAGTCATCAAATAAATGTTGATTAAAAAAGATCATCTGTAAAAGGATGACAAATCCTTTATGAAATTTCTACAATGGCTTACAAAACCAGTAAACAAACTAGGAATGTTCTATTTAACAAAAGCTTTTTTAATAAAATCAACAGATGTCTTTACAATACAGTAGAATATCAGCAATGAAAATTTTTTGAAAAACTATTGGTAAATCACATTATAAAAAAAATGGACAAATTCAAAAAAGACTCTCCATTTCCGAATTGTCAAAAAATTGATCGCTTATTCCTATCTTTGAATTTCTTACATAAAATGTGAAAAAAAGAGAATATATTGAAAGAGAGAAGAAAGAGACAGAGTAACGAAATGGGGTGTTTTTTTTTCTTCTTTTTTTGTAGCATATAATAAATAACAATTGTTTCATTCAACATATAAAAATAATGAATAAACACAAATAATTTAATATCTATTGTTTTCTACCTCGATAATACTTAAAAAATATCTTCATAAGTTACTTCACCATTTCTTAATATTGGACATTTATTCATGATCTGAGTTTAACTAGTTTTAAAGCTGTATCAGATTCTCTCATTTTGCTCCCTATAAGATTCTTTAATAATATATACTATAAAGACGTAATAGATTATACTTAAAGCAGTGCTTCTCAAACTTTCAATATTTGCGACCTATTATACAATCGTTATTTTCATCGCACCCCCCTCCTCACAATAATAATGTATTAAATTCAATAATACTTCATTTTGACACTATACCTACAATTTGACTTTTAACCTCTTAAGTGCTACCAGCTTATATAAACGTCCGCCAGCCGTGTAATTACCGGACTATCTATACGTCTTCCCGAGTAGATCTTTTTTTGGAACTGCTATCCAAAAAATAATTCCGAAGGCTTTGGAAGCAATAAAATTCCTGGACAGTGGCGAAGGATTTACTTTTTTTCAGAAGGTTTGAATATTAATTCCCCTTTTCCCCCCTCCCAAACACCAACGCTCACCTACTTAAAAAGGGTAATTGGTTAACGAATCACGTAAATTTTTCGGCATTGAAATAATTAACCCGCGATCACTCGCGGGGTGTTCCCGTAAAACCCCAGCAACAAGAAAATCCTCCAGGATTCGAAAAAAAGTGCAAACCATGTTTTTTTGTAGCTGCCCATTTTAGGTCTGAACCTTCAGGCTTAATGCATTCCCTTTTTTTTGAACGATTGGGAAAAATGACCTTCAAAAAAATTTATCTGGGGGGCTGAGAACCCAGCGAGAATTTAGATATGTTTACAGTCTGCTCTGAATGCTTGGGAAAATGATTAAAATATTATTTTTCTACTTTCTACTATCATTATCTCATTATTTATAAAGTATATTTATTACTGGTATAGACATTTTATATACTGGTTTATGAAAAAATATGAAATTATGTCTTTTAAAATAAAAATTTTGTATGTTTAGTTTAAATTAATGTTAGTCTCATTTGTATGCAATAAATTTAACAATTTTATTTGTAAAGCACAAAAAACATCTTGTACTTTATAAATATGTATCATAATGACTTAATTTTATTTTCATGATTAAATACACGTGTTAAAAGTTTGGGGTGTTCTCTACACCCAGCGAGTAACGACGGTAGAAAAACAAGCGCGAGTGACCGCGGGTTAACTATAAACCGGACAAACCGTCAGGATAAGTGTTACATGCAAAAATTAATTTTATATATGAAGAGCCCATGGGGTTACTGGTAATTATTAAACGGTCTTAACTTAGCATTGTTAAATTAACTATAAAACACATTGAGCGGTACTGATATATGAATGTATTTTGTTTGTTTACTTTCTGAAAATTAATATTTTTTTAAAATAATATTTTGCTTTCGACTTTTCGATATGCTCGCGCCCCCTTGTAGTGTTATGACGCCCCACAGTTTGAGAAACACTGACTCTTAAAGTGTAAAAATAATAATCAATTAAAGTAAGATTAAAATAAAGTAAAACATTGTTTTTCTTTTCCACTTGGTAACTTAGTTTGATAAATTTATCTTTTTGAAATATTTAACGTTCCAATACTGAGTGAATTCGTCGAGGTAAAGTAAAGAAATAATGTGGGATTGTATTCTAATAATATTAGTGGTAACATTAGAATAAATTATAACACTGTCAAGAATAAATCATATGATACAAAAATGAACAAACTCATTTTAATATAGATATAATTAGAAAATTTCATTTACACTCCTTAAGGTATTAAAACTCTTCTTAACATTAATACAATTTACTAAATCGTCGATAGATTATGCATTTTGACAACTTTTAACTAAATTTCTTATGTAAGATGCCTTAAATTATTGATTATAAAAATGTGAAAGAAAAAAATTACCTTTAGCGCATGTGTAGTAAAAACTAATTTTTTTAAAAAAAAGTCTCATTCAATGTCGATGCGTTTCACTTTAAATCCGTTATATTTCTATTGTATAATGGTGACGAAATTTTGTGAAAATTGATTATAATGTCTGGATAATATAGACAAAAACATCTGAAAAAAAATGTAATTTTTATAAATTATATTTTATCTTATTTTATATTTTTATGGTTATAAGTAAACCAGTGCTTCTCAAAGTTGCAATACTCGCGACCCAATATTCAGACATTATTTTCATCGCGCCCCCCATACAATAACAATGTACTGAATTCAATAATACTATACTTTGAAGCTAAAACTACGATACGACTTCAACCTCTTAAGCACCCCGTGTATATAAACGTCTCGCTAAGCCAAAGTCATTATTTCTCCAGACGTATATATACGTCTTTCCGAAGTTCCATTTTTTCTGTGCACTGCTATCCGTAAAATTATTCCAAGACTTTGGAATGCAATAAAAGGACCTTGACAATGTTTGCGAAGGATTTACTTATTCCAGATTATTTTTGCTCCTTTATTCCTCCCCCCTCCCCCAATACATCACATACGCGTGCCTACGTAGAAAACGGTTGGCATTGGGAAGTGAATCGCGAAACTTGTAATCGGCAGTCAAGGTTTAATTATAAACCGTACAAAAATTATCAAGATAAGTGTTAATGTTTGTTATAAATTATATATATGACAAACCCATAGGGTCACTGGTAATTATTAAACTCATTTTTAACTTAAAATTGTTAAATTAATTATAAAATACATTGTGTATCACTGTATATTGATAAATGTATTGTATCAGTGTAAATGTCTATTTTATTTTTTATCATGTCAGAATGTATTTTGTTTGTTTACTTTCGGTAAATTAATAATTTTTTTAAACAATCTTTTGTTCTCAACTTTTCAATATGCTCGCGCCCCCTTGTAGAGTTGTCACGCCCCCCAAGGGGGGCGCGCCCCACAGTTTGAGAAACACTGAAGTAAACAGGTCTTACGTTGCTTGCTAAACACTCACACACTCATGATCAGAAGTGCTTCCTTACAGGGAATCCATACAATTGCTGAAAATATCTTGTACTTTATTTCGTGAAAGAATAATTTTTTTTTTCAGTTTTAATAATATAGAAATAACAAAAATAATATTTTCGATTTTTTTCCAATCTAGTAGTAGTCCTCTAAATGCTTATGACACTGAAAAGTAGAGTCCATGAAATATTTAGAAATTGGAAAATGTGTCTAAAATAAAAACCTCTTCTAGATTTTACCTTTCGTCAATTGATACATTTTTAGATTTTTTTAGAAATTAAAATGTTGCTTTCAGTTTCCCTCACCCTTTTATTTTAGTATTATTTTGACATAAGAGGCCTATATTAACTCTTCTTTAAAATGTAATGCTTTATTCCATTATCAAGCAAATATTTTATATTATACAGAATTTTGATTAATTCAACACGCATAAAACCAAAGAAAAAACATACCGTATTTATATTTGTGGCTGTTTCTTCATCATATGATTCAGATATCATAAGACATTCATAATAAGAATAGCTCAAAATATCGAATTTTTTAAATAAATTATGAATATTATCATTCTAAATAGGTTTTTATTTTTGGGCTATTATTTTTAGATTGAACTAACAAGCAGCTTATATTTATAAAATTTAGCATTATCATTACATAATTATTATCATAAATTAATATAGCATTTAAAAAATATCCGTTTTTAGTAAAAAGACCATTCTAATAAAGGCATTTCAATTTTCACATTACATTTATTAAGGCATTCTTAATATTTAAAAAAAAACTACTGTTACAAACTCTTAGAAAAGTCACAGCTAAGTATAAAATTATCAAAATATTTATGGTATGAAATTATGAAGTTTTCTTATAGAAGAATTTTTTATTATATGATAATTTTTCAGAATAAATACCGAAAAATGTCTTTCGTTTATATAGTTTTCGATAAATTTCTTCAATGCTGCTACTTAAATGGAACAGAAATCAAAGGTTAAATTGTATACTTAATTTTATCTACCGACGGTACTTGTAAGTACCACTTACATTAAAATTATATAGAATAATTATTTTTGCTAATATTCGGACTATTTTTAGCAGGAATCTTTTTTTAATTCCATTATTCCAGGATACATGACAACACATGACGAGTATTTAGGCGGGGAAGGCAAATAGTTTTAAAACAGAAGTTGCATTTTCAGCTGTCATTTTTCGATCGGATTGCGAAGATTGTCATTTTTGTTCCGAAAAAGTATTTAATTTCGAAAGGTAAATATCTTATTTTTTTGTATGTAAGTTAAGACCCCTTAAAAAAACTATTTGTCTGTTTATTTTAAGTAAACAGTGTATGTGATTAATTTTACAGATGAATAACTTTGTGGTACTTACTATAAGTACTGGCAGGATACTGGATGTTAGAGCAAGAACTTTGTTTTTTTTCGTCTGTGTGGTTTATTGTTGTGTTGTAGTCTTCACTATAGTGCAATAGACTTGTTCTTTTTTGGCATTTATTTTTAGCTTAACTTATTAAATTGCTTTTTTATTGTTTTATTTTAACCTTTTCAGAGAATTTTATAATTTTAATCTGTGTTTGTTTAATGTAGCAAATTTTCTGTTGGAATTTTCGTCACTTTCTTAAGATGATGACCAATAGAATAAACAAGATTAAGCTGCAGTAGTTCATGTTCAGAAAATACAATATTTCCTAACCCAAGTTGCATTCCTTTAAAAGCATGCAATCGAAACATCAGTCAAAATGCACAACGCGTAATAAATATTTGTGTATTAATGAAAAGAAAAACTGTTTCTTTGAATATCATCAAATTAAGTTTATGTGATAAATCTGCATTTTTTTTTTTTTTAAAAATTAATTTTTTAAAATTCCCCAATTTTTAAAAATAAATATTGCGTGCTGTAAAATATTCGTGTTCTCTGGTCATTTAGCATTTTTAAGAGTTAGAACTATCTTAAAAAGGTATTTGGTATTTATGTATTAGGATAATATTTTAAGCCTTTGAGTATACTGACCATACTTAAAAAAGTTCCGCTTAGTCTCTTAACTCTAACGGATTAAATTTTCCAAAGTTGAGTATTTTGTTTATGTATATTCCTTAAATTTCAATGTAGTGATTCAAAAAAAGATATTGTACGAAAAAAATGCATTAAATCATAATGCGGTAGAAAAAGTGTTAAATAAAATCGTTTTTTTACTTTGAATTTATCAGCATTTACTTAAAGTATAGGTATTAATTCAACTTAAAGAGTTCCTCAACCTTTCAATGTTTGTGACCCAATTTTCAATAATAAATTTCCCCGAACGCTCCCTTTACAATAAAAATGTATTGAAGAAATAACAGTTCACTTTAGCCCTAATACATCTAAAATTGCAAATTATCAAGATAAGTAATAAATTTTGTATATAATATTTTATATTACATACCCATGTGTGTCACAAGTAATTGTTAAATTTGTTCTTAATTTAAATGAATTAATTGTCAAATACATCGTGCAGTACTAATAAACTTATCAGTATATCATAACAGAGTAAATGTGTATTTTTATTTCTTATTGTATCAGAATTTACTTTAATTTTCTTCCTTTCGGTAAATTAATGATTTTTTAAAATAATTTTTTATTTTCAACTTTTTGATACGCTCGCGCCCTCCACGTAGTTTATCACTCTCCCTTGGGGGAGGGGGAGAATGGGTGCTCCCCAAAATTTGAGAAACGCTGAATTATTTCCAAAATATTATATAAAAATTCTTCAATTATATATTAATTACTATTTTGAATTTTTGATGTCCTTAGTGATAATTTCTTTAAAGAATTTTTTTACTAGTATATGGTTAATGAAAGTTATGCTTGAATTGGCTTATGAATTCGAAATCGGTAGACATACATAACATAATTCAGTGTTAATATGCATTATTTTATAGTAAACTGGTGATTTTTTAAATGATAAGTAAGTATCATGAATTTGCTTATAGATTGTTTTCGATATTAAAAGAATAATATTATTCAAATTTTTTGCACTTATAAACAGTTCTTCAACAATTTACTTATAGAGTCTTTATGTTTTTATTTTTAAAGTTATATACGAGGAAACTTGTTTATGTGTAATATTTTCTTATAAAACTATATAATACTCAAAAAGCCTAGGTATTTTTACTATGTTACATTTCCTCTATATAAAGCTGAAAAAAAATCATAAGTTATTTTTGCGTGGTTTGCTTATCTATAAAGTCATCTAATATATTTTCTTAACAGTAACACTAGAGTTCTAAGGCGCATTAAATAATTTGAAGTATTGTTAATGAAAATTAGAATATCTTATTATACATCAATCAGAAATGTTTTATTCTGAATAATACCTTAGGTATTTATTAACGAAAATGATATTTTATGTTTTAAGAGTAATGAATAAAAATATTTGAGGAATTTTGAAGTGAAGCATTAAAGAACTTGAAGCATGAGAAATATTAACTTTGGTTGTAATCTGATAGCATTGACTTTCGATTCAGAATCTATTTAAAATTAGATATAATTTTTATCAATAATCAATATTAGAATTCTAATTCAAAAATGAGAGACGAAAAGTTATTTAAATTTTAAAAAAAATAATCAATTATTTTATTTATTCTACAATAATAGATTCGAAATCAATCCATCTGCCATGATGGATATAACACTGAGTATCCTGTTTCAATTAAAAGTTTGACAAATTGAAAGTGCTCGAAGTGCTTTTAAAAATCGAAGATAATATTATTATAAAATATAAGCTTTATTCAATTAAAATTTCCTATATTACCTCACATTCTCAAAGATTCAATTATATGTGGATAAACTTTCATTGCTTATGTGAATAAGGATTAGTTTCACTGTAATTAAAGTAAAGCTTTTGTAAATATACTTTTTAGAAAGAGTTTCGTGTGAAATAAATGTTTATATAACATATATTTAAAAAAAATTTACTTCTTCATTGATAGTTAAAAAGAAAAAAGAATCTAATCTAGTATAAATAATTTTTACAGAGAATAGATAATAGAAACTCAATTATTCATCAAACTGAATAGAATTTATTGATTCATAAAATAAAATAGAAATTGATTCATAAGATAAAATAGAACTCCTTGATTCATGTTATTTGTGTAATACTCAAATCAATATGATTTAATCATATGAATCTAATAGTTTTGATTTATTATAACATTATATAGGCTTAGATAAATACTATATAACCATAGTAATACCAATTTCCTTAAACAAAATTTAAAAATATATTTTTCTTCAGTATGAATTCCAGTAATCAGTATTCATAGAGTTTTTTGAAAGCCTTATAAGTGTTTTAAGAGTCTGTTGTGCATGTCTTAAAATTTCCTTAAGATGACAATTTTGAGAATTTTACATTTACAAATTGTATAGATTTTAACGTTTCTAAAAATGCTATACTTTAACCACTAGGGTAATTAGAAGCCCTTAAATCCTATTTTTAAACGATCATTGAAACTGGTCCTCGTTCATTTAAATGGTGAAAAATGTAAATCGTTTTTGCTTAAATGTTGAATGAATGAGGGAAATCAAATAATTTAATCCAGAATTGCTAAAAAAGTATTGACATGGAGGTACACAAAATCCCAATGGAAGTGTTGGCAACGTAATAAGGTCTCTTGTACCGAAGGAAATATTTGTAGAAATAGAAGTATTATCATTGGGTACATATGATGTAATTTCATCATTTAATATGGAAAATGTATCAAAACTAGAAATTTTGAGGAAATATTGAGCCTGGTGATTAAACGTTACAGTTAATGGAGAACCCAGACAAACAGAGGCTGTTAAAGGCTAAACACTGATGTTTACAAAAAAACCAAAGAAGTTAGGAAGGAAAAAAAGACTTAAAAGCAAGAAAGAGAATGATGAGATAAAAAGAAAATGCAGATCATTTGGAGTATGGGGAGGAATGTTTAAATAAAAAAGTAAATATACATTAAAGTTCATTTATCTCAAAATGCATATTTTGGATGCTCGATGTACCTTTTTTAAGAAATAATGTTCCCAGGTATGTAAGTTTTGTGTGACATATCTATAATGATGGCTAATATATACAAAAATGAATCTTTTGTTAAAAACTCGAAAATTTATTTTTTACAAATTTTTTTACGTGAAAAATGGGTCAAATTTTAACTATGTTTGATAAAATATTATATAAATTATGAAAAAATTCAAAATTAGGTAAAAGCTTAGTTTATTATACTGAGAAAGGTGTTCTTTAATTGTATAAAAAATTTCAAACATGTACATATAACAAATTTTGAGTAAAGATACATCGAAAACAGCTAATTTAACATTGTCGATATAGAGGTTTCCTACTCCACTTAATGAGAAATACAAACTATATGTAGGGGTGCATTCTCCATGTGTTTCAAAATTCTGGTTTCAAAATGTCTGCAACGTAAGAACAAGCGCAAGTTGTAGCATAGTTCATCAAATTTAAATTCGCAACAGATGAACAGTGCAACTGGCATCACCATACTGGAGTTTCGAAGTGAGAAAAAGTTCTTCGCGTGATAGATGGAAGGAGTAAATCCAGCAGAGCGTTGCCACCCTTATCTCTAGACGTAACACCTTTGGACTTTTCTTATAGGGATACTTGAAATACATTGTTTACCAAACATCAATGAGTGACACTGATTGAATGAAAAGTCAAATTACAGTGAACATTCAGATTGTTGATTTTGTAGTGCCTCATAGAACGTAACTAGAAATCTCGTATACATTCGATATAGTGCGCTCAATAAATAGTGTGCGTATTGAAATCAGACTATACAGCATTGTAAAAAAATTTTAAAGTCTTCTTTATGTAACAAAAAATAAATCTGTAATGTTTGAAGTGCAGTCATACCTTTCGGATATCCAGTATTTTATAATACCCTAAAATCGATGCGTTCATAACGTATACTAATATATCTCATGTTTGCTAATCAGTATCTTAATTAAGACATTTACAAAATGTAGAAAAAAAATCAATAGATATGCTCTTTATATTTTCCGTGCTATACCCTTCCTAAAAATGCTATTTTTAATTGAAAAGTCAAGGGAATTAATAAAAAGTTTAGAATTTTTTTTCATTTAAAAATAACGTTGCTGTTAGAATGCATAAAGAGAAATGATAATTTAACACATAGAATCTACTATGCTCAAATGGAAAAAAAAGAGGTAAAACATACATAGAGAAACTTCTTACTGTTTTGAGGGGAAAAATATTTCATTTTCTGTCAGGTAAAGAGAGCAGACAGAAGAGTAGAGTAGTATAGAAATGAAATAAAAATTCAATATTTGAAATAATTTATTTTAGAGCGATGTTCGAAGCTTTTATAAATATCTATTCAAATGTAAAAAATGATTGATAAATTTCTTTGCGTTTTTGCTTCTAAATTCTGATGAGTATTTTTAAAAATGAGTTTGGAATAAAATAAATATAACAAAAAAGAATTCAACTAATGGAATTTTTTAATGTTCTTGAATAATGATTTTTATAATAAAAACATGTGAGAGTTCCTTAATAATTACACCATTTAATTAAAAAATGTATGTGAAAAAAAGCTCATTTCTTACAAATGGTAAAATAGATTTGCTTCTTTTTAGAAGAAAAAAATGTCGTACAATGCTTCTATTCAAAGTAGCGTGTTCCATTTTTGCATTCGAAAATGGAATTCTTTGATAAACATAATTAATCAGCATAATTTATTTGATGCATTGAGATTATTTTGAAAAAAGACACCTTTTTTTTAATCAGCGTTATTTTTCTATGCAAGGCATATTAAAAATATGATTTATTTATAGAAATAATATGTAGAATATAAAATAAGGTATCTTTTTATATGAGTAAAAATTTACGATTAAAAACGGATTTAATGAACGCAGAAAGGGAAATCGGAAATTGTGTGTGAACAATCTATAAACTAATATTACAATTTTATAAATAAATAAACATTTTATGTACGTTTTTTTTTTAAAGTTTTCATTCAAAATCTCATAAAGTGGTATATAAAAAATTAATTTAGTTTAGTATTTACCTTTTTATAACTAAGTAGTATCAATCTAAATATATTTTTTTTTCTCAAACCATGATTGAAAAAACAGTATATAAAGTAACAACCTTTATGAAATAACTTAAACGGTGACATGTATTTCAGTTATCGAAAAAAAACCAAACAACCCTCAAATATGAAGGAGAAAATAAAAAAAATATAACACCTACGATTATCAAAGGGAATTTGCACTAATCAAATTTAAAAAAAATACCATTGCTTATAGAGTTATGAAAAACTGAAGTTATTTGTAAACACATGAAAAAAAATCCATTGTGTTGTTTGCAAATATAAAGTTTCAGAAGCTTAGAAAAGAGTAAAACTCACTTGTAGAAAATACTCATTGAATATATGATTTAATAAAAAAGTTGCATGAAACAATATCAACATTTTAAACAGTAACTTTGATTGCAATACTTATGGGATTTCCAAAATGAAATAACATTTTTAAAAACGAATTTTATGTATTAACCAAAATATTTTGTATCACCTCAGTTGTTGACGAGTAAAGATGATCAGTGTGCTTTATGCATTTGTATAAAGATATAACGTAGGGAAACTACAAGTTCATTTATAAAGTTTTGCACTCTACAAAAAGAATATTTTTAAAGATATCAATAAAAAAATTGAAATCAATGAAAAAAATTTAAAAATACAGAAACCACGGCTGTACTTATTTTTTCAATATTTTTATTTAAAATATTGCATGCTTTTTTTTCATTTATTCATTTTACAGGATTAGAAAACACTAATATTTATTTATTTTGGCAACAATTTTTCAGTTAACAACTAATAAATATCTTCACGTCGTACTATTACAGAATTTTAATATACTAAACATGCAAATACAAGAATGATGTATTCTTTTCTTGAATGGATGTGCTGTTCAAAGGTAATAGCTTCATTCCCGGTTATCTTGAAGAATAATCATATGTTCGAGGTTAGATTCTAAATACCAGCAATGTGATGTTGGCAATGTCGATTGTTGCAAGGTAACTTTTGAAAAAATCCCCATATTATTCTGTGTAAAAGTGTTATAAAAGAAAATATTACAAGTGTCTTATTTTTAATGTTACTTCAATCTAAAATTTGTAATGAATATTCGCCGTATGATATTAATTCAAGACTCTAAAATAAATCAGAAAAGCTTTAATAGCAAACAGAAATCTGAAGTAATTTATTTCTATTTTGTACCCCGTTAGTGTTATAGTACATAATGATAAACAACTGAAATTCAACTGAAAAATAAAATAGAAATACAGGATTTCCGGGCTTAACTATCCAAAAGTAATGGCTTATTATTACGGAACTACCAATCAGAATATAATAAACTGTTCATCCATGGATTGGAAAACTCTTTTAGGTTTTTTGGGTCGAGTCTGATCGGCCGCACTTTTGCGCATTCTTCGGCAATCGCAGCCGAAAAGCTTTCTACACTAACTTCATTAGTAAAGATGTGGACGCCGCAGTAAAAGATGCAGTCCGTACTTTGGATAGTGGGATTTAAATCAGTCACGTGTTCAGCAACGCATTCGAACAGAATGGAATATTGTTACCGGCTGAAGCTTGTAGCTATCTCTGAAAATTGCACAAAATGAACTACGCTTCACGACCAACAGTGTTCTATTACGCAGTACCTGGTGATACTTTGCCCGTTTGAGATACAAATTTTTGGTCTCCTTTAAATTTCTGTCAATATGGTGATAGATTTTTATGTCGGAAGTTCGACATTCCATTCTATTCGAACACATCTCAGCACACGCTTGACTGACTTAAATTCCGTGAACCAAAGTACGTACTGCATCGTTTACTGCGGTAGCTACATATTTAGTATTGAAAATAGTGTAAAAAGTTTATCATCTGTGATTGCCGAATAATCCATGCACGTGTGGCTGATTAGAATAGATCCAAAAAATCTCAGAGATTCCCAATCCATGGATGAACAGTTTACTACATTCTGATTGGTAGTTCCGTAATAATAAGCCATTACTTTTGGAAACTTTAAGCCGGGACACCCTGTATCTGAAACCCAATCGAAGATACATAAAAAAAATTACGAATAAAAAGATAAAACATACGATAAAAATGAAATGGAGCAATTTTCAACTGAAGAAAGCACGACTTTGAATATATATATTTATTTATTTAGGTTTAAGAGGCTTTATAAAAAATGAAGCTGGTATCAATTTCCACAGAAAGAATAAATAAGAAAAGAAAATATATTATGGTTTAAGGAGTTATCTTGCTAAAATTTGAAGCAGATGATCATTTTCTTCAGATTAAGTTTAAAAATCTTTCTATTGAAGGAAATAGCAAATTTCAATTCATAAAAAACTTTACATCCGCAATTTTCAGCAAAAGGAAATCCAATATAAAAACTTACGGTTACTAGAAAAAATATTTTCTGATATCATCTTCAAACGTAAGTTTTAGAGGGTTTGGGGAGGTTTATCACATAAAAAGAAAACTCATAAACGAAACCAAAGTTTCAAAGTAGCAGAAAATAAAAGTTTGATGTATAACATTTCCGCTTGGAAGAACTTTTCGGCTATTAGCTGAAGTTAGCCTTTTATATATATATATATATATATAAGAGAATATATTCTCCCCCTTTTATAATATCAAAATTTAAAATAGAACGTATTCAATAATTAGAACTTTTGTTATAATTAATTGTCGAAGTTTTTGCAGAAATATGTTTATCGTGTTAAGGTGACTGTGTGTACCTTTGGACCCAATTTTTTTTATAAAAACCAATTTTTGAAACAAATTGTGATATTTTAGGAAGCAAAATAAAAAAAAAATATGTAAATACATAAAAAAATTTTAAATAAATATTGTACTTTTAGAAAAATTTGTTGTTTTCAAGGAAATTTCACCAAATTTTTTACTAAAACGGGTAACACTGTATAAAAATTTCTAACACAATTATCAAAATATTCTTTATACACAACATACATATTACGGTGCTCTTCAAAATGAACCAAAATCTAAGAGATATATTAAAATACAAAAAAAAGTACAGACAATTATACATAATAAAATGAAAATTTTCATATTTGTTAAGTTTTTTCTTTATCAGAACTACTCTAAATGAAAAAATATTTAACCTGCAACAAAATTTATGATCCACTTTATGAAAAATAGTATAATAAATATTCCCACAAAATTTCAAAATGCTATCTGGTATGGTTCTTAAGACATCATGTATCTGGTAAAAAGTTCCTTTCGAAAATATAATTTTGAGAAAAACTCATTTAAAGTTTTATCTTACTGCCCTTTTGCATAGAGTAATGTTTTTTAAAATCACTGTAACTTTTTATTTTCATTTCATGTAAAGAAAAAAAACTGTTTTGGAAAGTAAAAATGTTCAAACTATAAGATTTTGAAATAAAAAAAAATGTCTTATGTAGACTAAAAACGACATTTGCAAGGTAGGCAGTCACCTTAATAAAATAATAATAAATCTCTTTAAATTAATTTGATTTAGATATCTGTTTACGTGTAAAAATTAGGACGTATCATTCATATTTCAAATCTCCTTTATATTTTTA
Source organism: Trichonephila inaurata madagascariensis (assembly GCA_019973955.1). Lineage (NCBI taxonomy): Eukaryota > Metazoa > Arthropoda > Arachnida > Araneae > Nephilidae > Trichonephila > Trichonephila inaurata. The sequence goes on along the minus strand of BMAV01020978.1, from coordinate 250,854 downwards.
ATGAATTTGTTCGAATTTAACAATAGTTGTCATGCCCTTTAAGTGGTTTAATCAAAAAGGATTAAGGCAAATCTTTAAATAGATTTTTCTTGAATGTGTTTGTCATTAAGCGATTGTATTTTAGATGCATTAGCAAAAGTAACTTAAAGTGGCATTATATAATTCATATACTTCAGGTAATTCTTCAATGTTACCATGCGGCCGCAGTATCCTAGTGATCAAGTTTATGGACTCGAGGCTGGTGCGTCATGACTTCAGGACGGCGTCACTGAAGCACCGTCTTACAGGGAGATGCACGTTAAATCTTCCTCCGACGTTTTCGAAATGTCCTCCCAATGGTGTGGTATGGTAATAAGGAGAAGGGCTTGCCAGCTCAGATGTCATCATCGTCACTTTTTCATAGTTTATTTTTTCATTTATAATTTATTCACTATATTTAATTATTAATTAAAATTATTGCACATAATAATAATTAAATAAGCTTGCAATAAGATTGTCAAGTGGTTTAAAATAAATCTCAATAAAAAATGATTGGAGCCCTGTTGGATTTTAAAAGGCCATTTAAGATACGGATAAATTGGAATTACGAAGGTTATGAGAGACACATTCCTAACTGCTGTTAAATTGTTCCTAGATGAATATATATATGATATGTTTTGGAGTCAGAAACAGACTTAGTTTTTAAAAAGAAACTTTATTCAATCATTTCTAGATTTCATCTGAAGCAAAGAAGCCGAGAGCAGCACCTCCGTGAAAAATCTTATGGGTTAACACTTAAAAAAAAAAAAAAAAACACCGATCGCGAATTTCATGAGTGCACTTGAAAGTTAATGTTGACATATAGGGCTAACGATCTGGAATTAGACATGTTTAGTGGCTTGCCATATGTTCGGAAGAAGTAAATGGGTGTTTAGTTTGATACTTGAAGATGTAATGAAAAAATTAAAGTTAAGTGCTAGATAGGGAATTTAATTTTTAATATAATTTAATTATCCTTACATATATATATATGGGGGTGTTTGTACCCGTAGATTGTCTTCCTGTACCGTTCAAATTATACTTATTTGAGTTTCATACCTTTGAAACATATAAATTGATGCATTTTTTTGAAGAATCTCGTCTTCGAAATCGAAATGAAATACTACATGACCACTATATAACAACCCTAGTTAATTAACACCCAATTGCTGTGGCACATAAAATTCCTATAGTTCTGAAAATAATTATTTCTGTATTTCTAATCCATATTTGGGTGTACTCGTGATGGTTTAGTCAATAATAAACATTCCAACTCTTACTATCCACTGCTACCACAAACTCAAACTCAAAACAGAATTCACAAACTCGTCCCTTTTTTTTTGTAGAAATCAATCCATATTTTTATAAATTTGATAAAATGTAATTCTTTGCATATTATTTAACTATTTTTTTACCATTCTGATATATTTTGAAGAAATATGTTGTTCACAAAACTGACATCTATATAGTTTTAACTGTTATGCTTTGGTTCTTTGAGAAACTGAAATATAAATTCTTAGAGATTGTGCAATACTGGAATATTTTGCAAATTTGAAATATGAACATTTAAATTTTTAAAAAGTAAATACAATTTAATGCATTAAATTCTTTGAAACATTTCGAACTTTAATGTCATAATAAATTACAACTATTATGGAACTCAAAGAAGTAAGTCAATATAATAAAAAGTCACCCTGTAAAATCTCTTGTAAGTAATGTTTCCTACATTCGATAAATGACAACTGAAAATTAAACTGTCTTCTTACAACTAAGTATCTTTTGACTTATAGAAGTATTCGAATTCTCTTTGACATAACTTAACTTCGAAAGAAAAAAAAAGGAAATAACAATTTTATTAAATTTTTCATGAAAGCAGAACTTATTTAAAAGTCGTATTAAACTTTTCTTCCTTTTTCTTATTCCTCTTACAAATAAACTTTTAACAATTTAATGACTTATTTACCTCAAATTAATTAATAAATAGTCTTTTCCTTAAGGTGTGTTGTGCTGACATTCAAATCAAAAATCAAGTTTTTATTCGAGAAAACTTTTATTTGTATACTTATCAGATGGAATTCGCTACGAATTACATCTTTATTCATTGCTGAAGCAATTTTCGTTCTTATTTTCATTTTTGCCATTGAAGGTATATTTCCGTAATTTTCAACTTAGTTCCATTAAAATTTATAATATGAGCATAAGTTAACTAACGAATTTTACTTATAAACTCAAATTCGGTGGCACAACCCATGAGGGCCAGGACCTACTGTGCCGATCTCAGTATACGTGACCATTGGACGCTAAGGTGCATGAGCAGATGTCCCGATCAGAAGGTCAGTCTGAAGCGATATCCCCAGTTTTAAGTCCCCAAACAAGCTTGGTACTCATGTATTGACCTATTGCAGTAGGGAGGAAAAGCTGAGTCGACCTTGCCCTATCCGGGAATAGAACCGGACCTGTGGTGTGGAAGCGCGACACGCTACCACTCGACCACTGAGCACATTCATTCCTTTACTTATGATTTAAATAATAAACAATGATTAAAAAATTATAAATATTGTATCAAAATTATAATTATCGGTGAAAGAACTTGTATAGAAGGCCATTCACAATGCCGTTTATGGAAACGATTTTGATAGTTAAATTTTATCAATAAATACCGCATTTTTTCTAGAAATTTTCTTCTATCTTATAGTTATGATTCTTGACAATAGCTCTAGCTTCAATTGTTCTTGAAAGTATAAACCTTTTCTTAGTACTATCATGAAGAATTTACTCTATTCCTCTTGAACCATGTTCCCCCAGTTTGTTCAGTCTTCTTTGATACCGTTTTCCTAAGGCTCGTTTTAATAAACCGAAAGAGCAAAAGTTCATTGAAGAACCATAGGGTGATTTTGCACGTACTTCATCAAATGAGATACAATTCATTTCTTTTTCTGATTCCTTTTTTGCTAAATAAGCGGTGGAAGCCGGACTCAGACGTATGACTACAACCTTTGTGCATATAAAACTCAAATTTATCAATGTCCTTTGAAAATAAGGTTGGAAATTCTTCTCGAAAGTTTGGTTCTAAAATATTCTGCTGATAGTAGAGTAAATTAGTTTTTATTCAGACTTTTTTATTTTTAATTTACCGGTATATCAAAAACCTGCAGCTATCAGGAATCCTTATGAGAACTTTTCTGTACACTTACGAAACCATTTCGTACTGTTATTCCTGTTAATTGAGAAATAGAAATTTAATTTTATATTTTATTAAAGTCACATCAATATACCCATAACTCATCGAATGTTACCACAATATTTCCTTTTTCAGCAGCTGGGTATTTTTTATATAGTTTTCTAAAATTTGCTTTTTTTACAGCAATATATGTTTTAAAAAAAGGAGACAGACTTTATGTTTAAATGCATTTTTAAGCTTTATATGTTTATGGATGATTTTAATTACAGTGCTTGAAGACATTTTTAGTTTCAATGCAATGGATCTGTTAGTCGGTGGATTCTCTTTTAGGATCAGAGACTTCATTTTCTTGATAGTTATCTGAGTTTGAACTCTCAGAATGAGGTTTCGTGGTCATGTTTTTATTTTTATTTTCTGCTAGACGACTTTTACCTTTCTATTTTAATATATTATAAATACCTTTTTTTGAAATGCAATAACCTATATTTTTACACTACTTTTTTAATTTGTTGATACGAATATTTCTCCTTGGAAAGAGTAATTACGTAACCTTCGAACCAATGTTCGAGCCATATACAATGTCGAGCCATTTTTAAAATAAATCTTTTATTTTATATTCCAATTAAAAGAAAACTGTTGCAGACAATTTTTCTGAAGTTTGCAAAGTTTTATTTTAAAATGCAAACCAGAAAAGAAATAACAAAGTCGTTCCCATAAAGTATCAACGACCTTTTGTATTTTACATTTAAACCTACTTTGTGGTCTTTGATATGTTAGTACTTTAACTTATTATTATTACCCTTTTGGTAAATCAACGTTGAAAGTATAATTTTAGAAAATTATATCATTCAAATTAAACATAAAAATTTTAATTTATACATATGGCTTTTTGCACACGCCTAACTGAAAGACTGGTGTGCGTGAGGATATAAACGTTTCAAAATAGATGTACAGTTCTAAAATAAATTGTCACAATCTTTAAAAATGAAATTAAAAATAAATAAATAAAAAGCTTATCTATCCAATCAATTTTATTTTAAGTATTTTCCTAGATATTCTTCTCTTACATTCAACCATTTCAACCAACCATCCCTCTTACACCTCTGCTTCTTTCTAATAGTACATTCATTTTTTTGTTCGAAATGCCTTGTCACCATACACTTATTTTTATTTTTGTGCATCCATAAATTACAACTATAAAAATATTCATTAATATCTTAGAAAAAGAGAGTACTTGTCAAAGTATTCGACTTTGTTACTTAATGTTAAGATTATTTTAGTTTCATAAAACTAATTGTTTTTAATTTGGGTGTGATATTAACAAATGCTATAATATGTTTAAAAGAGTGAAGATTGTTTCTATATAACAAAATGGCATGAAAGTATTTGCAATTTCAAAACAATTTAGAATATCAAACAGAATCATAATAAGGAAATATGAAGCATATTTAACTAAACATAACACAAAAGCTTCATCATCTGGGGGGACATAGACCCAAGAAATGGGATCATGTTGATCCTGGGATCAACTTAAGAGAAGGGACTTGGGAAGCATCATAATGAGAAGAGCATCATAAATGTTTATTACTGTATGCAGCTGAACACATTTCTCAAAGCTTTGATTTAGAAATAATACTGTATGTGTACCAACTTTATTTCTCTTCTTGTCACCAAGCATTTGTTAAATTACTTCGATATTTGGTTGCAGAATCAAAATGATGTAACTTTGAAATTTTGCTATATCCAATCTGAAATTTTGCTTATTTTCTAGATCTCTTTTCAAGGTAATTTCTGTTGTTCCCAAAATTGAAAGACCTATAGCTGAATAATGATCTATTAACAAAAAAATACTGCCTCAACAAAGCGGAAATGGTTTGGTGTTGAAGCAATTTTTTACAATTAAAACATCTTTAAAATATCACAAAACGCTGTTAAAACAGAAAACCTGATGATGACACAATGTATAGAAGTATTGCTAGTTTTAACAAAATAGAAATTAAAATTTCTATCACTATTTATTTTATAACGCTTCCATGCCGCCCGGCATAAACCTAATACTGTTATTAACCTGGCATCACTCGTGCGAAAAAAACGACCGAAAGTTCTCACGTATGGTATCCATACCCAAGCGTGTTTACATTCTCTTTGAACAGTAAAATTTGTATACAAAAGTTAAAAAGGAACAACAGTAGGACTTACAATATGCTTATTACATTTTTCACCCGTAAATTTAGTTTTTCTGTTCTTTTTATAAGGGCATTCAGTACAATGTTAATACACTCGCTTATTCTGGTCGTGAGTGACTGCGATGATTTCACTGGATCCTATTATTTTTTTTTAGTCTGTATCTTTTTAAAACTAAACATATAAGAGTAAACTTCTTCATCTCAAATCTCGCGCCTTTAACTCTTTTTATTTTCTTTTATTGTTCCCGCAATAGTTTTTTTTCTTCAAAAAATTATCTGAAAGTGGATAAGATGTGTACCATTTGTCTCCTTTGAAATTACATTCTTCCCAAATGCTTTTGTGTCTCTACATATAAAACATTTATTTTCAACAGTGTATCCCTCTTCTAAATCTGGATCGATTTCACAGGATGAATCATATTTGCTGTTATGACCTTCAACATTTGATTCTTTCTAATCATAACCGTGCAGAGAATTTCTTCTTTTTCCGAAAATGTGTGTGTGTGCTGGTAGTACTATATCTATTAAATTACTTAAATATCACATTTATTCATCCTAAGTAAAATAACATGTCATTGCATAAGGAAGATTTAAAATGTGTTACTTAGTGCTTAAATTTGCTTTAATTTGAGAAATTTATATAAACATTTAAATATAATTATCATTTTTCCCTTTTGGCAATAAATACAATATAAACAATCTTAAAACCGGATAATGAAATTAATATTAAATAGATGATTTTAGCAAATTTGGAGAAAATACCTTAGAAAAGATTTTATGAGCATAAATTTAAAGGAATAAGAATATTCATTACTTAGAGTGATCTTGTATTCCTTAAGAAATTATTTAGTCAACAATCAATGCACCACTTTTGATCTGAGTTCTCGAAGTCGATCTGTAATAAAAATCATGTTTTAGAGGATTCCAAGTTTAATACCAGGGCTACAAATACCTCGTTCAATGACTTACCCAGAGTAAGAGTTTTTTATAAAAAGTCTTTCTATCTTCAGCATCGTCTCTAGAAGGAGCAATGAAAGATTGTATGTTGTACTTCTTATATTCCCCAAAGAGTTATGTAAATGTTTTTCCCTTGAAGTGAAGCGTTATATTCTGAGACAAAGACATTTCCCCAGAAGTCTTATGTTTGACTATGTTATGTGTAATGGTCCAAATTTCTGTAGAGGATTTAATTATAAATCCGCTACACAAAGAAAGAAATTAGGAAGCGGAAGGAAGAAATGATTAATGAAAAGAAGGGGATTATAAAATGGAATCAGCAACAGGAAAGGTATGTTATTAAAGGATGCTATCTCTGTCATTTCAAAACAAATTCAGAAAGGAAGTTAATATGTGTTTGACTTCATTTATCATTTGAAAAGTGAGTAATACTGTGGAAGGATCATGATGGACAACGTTTCAGTTAAATGTAACACTATGCGTAATTGAAGAAAGTTTCAGTACATGTATAATTAGCGATAAAGTATATTTTTATCTGTTCAATCCTATGCATTGAAGATTCAAGTTGTGTAACAAAAATTCTTAATAACTTTTGTGGATGGTAAATGTAAATATTTATATCTTCATGACATTAATATGAAAACATAAATTACTTTTATTTAAAAGTGATTGTTACTTTGCGATAAATAAGTAGTTTGAAAAAATGAAATTATTCTATTTTGTTTGTTAAGTAATAAAATCAAAAACTTATAAAAATATTAACAATTTTAAATTTAATTTACAACTTATAATAATAATAATAATAGTCACATTTTAAGTTGCTCCAAATTTGAACTTCAATCAATTGACTGTGGTATAACCTACTCTAAAGTAGCGTTGAACAATTCCCCTGTGACAATCACTTGACATTGCAGTTCTGACATTGAGCTGTGATACATTCCTCATATGGAAATGCTTACGATCTAATAAATGTATTTCTTGCATTTCACTAACCTTTTGAATTCTTTTCGCCATCACATCCTTTATAACTGCTTTTTAATCTCCCCATTGAATTGGTCGATCGAAATCGATCACAACTTGTTAATAGTATATATTGAATACTATCAAAGAATAATTACTCGATAACTAAAATTTACATGCACTGAATTAAAGTTATTTGCTGTCTATACATTTAGTACTTATCCAGTACTTCAATATTATTTTCTTTATTTCTTATAATTTAAGAAATATAAAGACATGCAAAATTTCAAAAGCTACCTCTACTCTTTTAACGTCTTGACTGCCGCCGGTGTGTAAATCCTTCTCGCCGAGCCAGTGCGATATGTGACATGAATGCATATATACATCCTTCCGAAATTCTATCCTTTTCTTTGCGCTGTTATGAGTAAAACTAATTCGAACGCTATGGAATGCAATTAACTGACCTTCATTATGTTTACGAAGGATTTATCTATTTCCGAGAAAAAATACTTATTTATATCTTATCATTTCCATCCAATACACTACATATATGTGCCTATATGAAAAACGGTGGCACTGTGAGCTTTCAATCGGCAGTTAATGGGTTAATACAGCGTTTCTCAAACTGTAGGGTACGCTCCCCTTGGAGGTCGAGGGGGGCACGAGCACATTGAAAAGTCAAAAACAAAAGAATTTTAAAAAATTACTAATTTACTGAAAGTAAAAAAACAAAATACATCCTGACATAATAAAAAATAAAACAGACATTTAATTTGATATAATACGCTTATAAATTTATAAGTACTGCACACAAATGTGTTTTATGATTAATTTAACAATACTAAGTTAAGAACAAGTTTAATAGTTACCAGCGACCCAAGGGCTTGTCATACATAAAATATACAAAAATTAACACTTACCTTGATAATTAATCCCTTAACTTCCGATCAAAAATTACGCGATTCGCTCCACAATGCCGCCGTTTCTACGTAGGCACGCGTGTGTCATGTAAGGGGGAGGGAGGAATAAACAGGCAAATCCTCTGAAATGAGTAAATCCTTTGCCAACACTGTCAAGTTCCTTTATTGCCCGAAAAGCCTTCTTTAACAATTTTATGGATAGAAGTGCACAGGAAAGATCGTATGTTTGTAAATACGTACAGGAAAGCGTCCGGGTCAATTAACGCTTTGGCTGAGCGAGACGTTTATATACATCGGTGGCACTTAAGAGGTTTAAGTCGTATTGTAGTTGTATAATCAAAGTATAGTATTATTGAATTCGCGAGCGCGCGCGATACATTGGTATTGTATGGAGGGGGGCGCGATAACAATTATGATTGAATATTGGGTCGCCAATAATGAAAGTTTGAAAAGCACTGGGTTAATATCTAAATTAAATCAAAAATAATTCATTTATTTTAACTTTTTTTATGTAATTCTAGATCGGGCCTCAGCTCTACACAATACAGGGCAAAGAAACATTTTCTTTTCAGACGATTACTTTGTTAATTTTTATTGAAAGAGGATTTCCTTGAAATCCAGACTAGAATCAGACTAACTGCTTTATCACAATAAAATATCGTTTAACTCTTCATGAAACTCTTTTCGTGCTCTTCCATTAAATGGAGTTTACGCACGGACGCACTTTTACGTAACAATACGGTCTTAAGTATCAAGTCTAGTCACGTTACAGTCAATAGATTGGATGTCCCAAATAGCTTTTCCGTCAGAATTATCATCATAGAGCTACAACAGAACTCAATTTTCATTGAAGGAAGATGTATAGAAACCTGAGTTGTGAATAAAGATATTAGAAAACGAAAGGTTGGTAATAGTTTTCGATTGGTTATTCAACAAATACATATTTTAGTACGGCAAATGATCTTTGCTGTTTCAATATGACTGGTAAGTTGGTGTTTCTCAAACTATGGGGAACACCCACCCCTAGACGGGCATGTTAACTCTAAAGAGGGGCACGAGCATAGTGATTTAACGAAAACAAAAGATTATTTTTAAAAAAAATTATTAATTTACCAAAAGTAAACGAACAAAATATATTGTAACATAATAAAATATAAACATATGGACATTTTTGGACTGATATAATACACATAATTTTATCAGTATACTGCACAATATATTTTATAATTAATTTACAACTATACTAAATTAAGAACAACTTTAATAATCACCAGTGATCCCATGGGCTTGTCATATATAAAATTTTTAGAAAAATTAACACTTATCTTGATAATTTGTACGGTTTATAATGAATCCCTTAACTGCCAACTAAAATTACGAGATTCGTTCATCAATAACACCGTTTTCCATGTAGGCGCACGTATGAGAAGTGCTGGGTGGATGCGCGAATAGTGTCAAGACCTCTGTAAATCCTTCTGCAAACACTGCTGTCAAGCGCCTTTGGCCAGCCGTGATTTCAAAGCCTTCGGAATAAATCTCTATGGATTAGCAGAGCACCGAGAAGATGTCAGAGCTTTTGAAAGAAGACGTATATACACGTCCTGGGTAATTAACACTTTAGATGAGTGACGCGTTTATATACGCAAGAGGCACTTAAGAATGTTAAAATAGTATTGTAGCTTTTGCGTCAAAGTATAGTATTAATAAATTCAATACATTGCTATTAAAATGCAGAGTGCCATGTCCTTCCCAGCACGTCATTGAAAGTTTGAGAAGCACTGTGGTAAAGTATTTCAAACTTCCATGATAGCAAAACCGTCTTTCATATAAAGATGCATGTATGATTTTATAATTATTAGATGCATATATTATGCTTGAAATAATTACCAAAAGGAAAATAAATCCTTTTATAAATAGAATGCAAATTCGTAGCCTAAGGCAATAAGAAAGTGAAAAATTATATTTTGTAACATCTGAAGAAATGAAATGGCTATACGTTCCATGCCTTGTATCCTGGCATGGTCGTTTAACAGGTTGATTATAATACTTAGATCTTTTTGTGGGCGGCATTATAACACTTTCATCTTCATCATCGATTGAAATACGTTTGTTAGTAATTGGAGACTTTGCTAATGCTTCCGCTATCTTTAACTTAAATTTTAAGAAATTCATTGTGGAAGAATTATGTTTGATTGGTATCTTGTTTGTACTGAAACTAATAATTTTCTACCGATAAATCAATGAAATGAATAGGTTCGAGATAGACTATGATGGCAAGGGGTGATTTAAAATTGTTTTTCCATTACAAATATTTTCATGTTTTTTTCATCACTCTCACCTGAATTAATTTGTCCTTCCAGTATAAGTGGTCCATATGTTTTGGCCCGCAGCATGGTCATCACCGAGAAGTCTATGTTCAGGAATCAGTTAATTCATCAATTGCAAAATTTCGTATTGTGTGAGAAATCACTACCTTTTATACACCTGTGAAAGTTCTTTTGTTAAAAGTTAGCACAGTTTTCCATGAAAAATAAGAAAACATATCTCAAAATTTTATTATTAAAAAAATATATAATAATAAATTTAGACCACATCTTACAAACGCCCACCGGAAAACTCAGATTGGTTGTAAGAGGTAGAGATGCAGATATCTGTGTAGAGAATGAAAATGCCATAATTCTCATCAAATGTATGAAAGAGAAAATTAAATGCAAAAAAACGATAAAAAAAAACGGATATTTCCATGACAAAACCCAAGAAAATAAGGTATTAATTATATAACAATATAATTTATTTTTATTTATTTTATTACTTAATATTATTGAAGCAGAAAAGAAAACTGCTGTTGTTGTTGTTTCTAATGCCACCTGTCAGACGATGTCAGATCGATGTCCGCGAAATTCATCTTGGCAAGGGGCTAGATGTACGCCTGTCGTTCGCCTTAGCCTTGAGCACCTTACCGGTGACAGTACGATTTAGCTCGGTGAGACTCCCGAAGGGGAAGAATGAATGTTGTCAGGATGAACTTCTTTACGATAGATGGCGACACCACCTATCTCCACCACCACAATTAAGGCATGGAACTGGAGGGGAGGGAAATATTCTCCAGTCCCCTGCACTCGTGGTTTCAGCTGTGATCCCGCTCACAGAACTATCGAACCCATGCCTTTTGGTCGAGGTCCGATGCTCTAACCACTAGGTTACACATGGCCTCTAATATTCGTTTACAGCAGTAGTGACTTACGTAAAGCCCAAGCCACACAATCAACGATCATGCGGGTAACGAACTTTTGAGTCTTCAAGCATCATTAATAGAGCATAGCTAATATTTTTACGGTTTTACTGTTAGTTATCCAAAAAGACGATAATGTGTATTCAGTCATTGGAAATATATAAATTACTTTTCTATGATAGATAAAATGGCAAAGCGTATGCAAAGGAAAAGTAAACAAAGCTATACTTGCTGGTTGAAAGTAAACCATGGACTACAAATGACTTCTGTTAATAAAAATGATACTTTACTCTTTTTGCATAGCTTTTAAGTAGTTCAATACAAGCTTTTCTTATATACGACTATTCCAGAAAAACTGAAGGGATCGGTCTTAAATGGTTTTGAACGGGATGTTTGAATTTGCTGGTTCAAATTGGCTTACGTTATTTAAAAAAGATTTGTAAGATTTATAGTGATATAATATGGTAGATATAATATGGTATATAGAGAATAACATTTGAATCATTACCTGAGATATTAGTAAAACTATATTTCTCTTATTCTTTGAAAAAAATATTTACAGACTATTAAAGCATTTTATAGGAAATCTGCATGCATAAGTAATTAGGCTATCAGAAATAAAATATGAGTTCAAGTTATAATGAAAAGTAATATTATTTTGATGAAAGAATCATAACTTTAACCCGCGATCACTCGCGCGGGGTGTTCTGTACATCCCAGCAACAAGAAAATCCTCCCAGGATTCCAAAAAGAATGTGCAGAACCACGATTTTTCCTCTAGCTGAACATTTTAAATCATTGAACCTTCAGGCCTGAAGCAATCCCTCTTTCTCGAACGATTGGAATGTAATGACCTTCAAAAGTTTATTTGGGGGCTGAGAACTCCAGCGACAAGTTGAGCATTTGTATACAGTCTGCTCTGAATGTTTGGAAAAGTATTAAAATATTATTTTTATACTTTCTACTATAGCATTATCTCATTAATTATAAAGTATATTTATTACGGGTATATGGTTTTATATATATACTGATTTATGAAAAAACATAAAATTATGTGTTTATAATGAAAATTTTTGTATGTTTAGTTTAAATTGTATTAGTCTCATTTAATTATGCAATAAATTTTAACCATTTTGGCTGGCCTTAATACAAAAAGCTCGCGGTTTATGGCCATGTATCCGTAATGATTTAATTTTATTTTCATAATTAAATACGTGTTAAAAGTTTAGAATTTCTCTACACCCGAGGTACTGACAGTAGCAAGCAGGCGCAGTGACCGGGGCTAATAAATAATAAGAATTTAAAGAATCGCAATAGTCTTTTATGATCATAACTAATCTAATAAGTATCACGATATTTTTGTTTTTTGACATATTGAACGAGTTTTTATAATATTAAATTAAAAATGAAAGAAAGACGCTTACAATTCTAAAAATAATCATTAAATATTTTGAGATTATAAATTTACCTGACGTTTTTCGCTTTTCAAGCAAAATTATTTGTTAATACTCTTTTGTGGCATTAACAAGTAATTGCTCTTTTGTCACTTACTGGTTAGTACCGACCCATAGCAAAATCTTTCAGGGTGTAGGAATTCAGATGTAACTTCATTCACCAAAAATTTACACTGCGCCACAAGAGGAATGCTTAATCACAAGTTCAGTTTAATATACAGTAGCCTCCATTATTATCCACATAACATTGCTTTGTCGAATTGAGGATTTAATGTAATGCTGTAGTATATAAACCTGGGAAAAACACACGAGTTTATCGGTCTAATTTATTGAACCTGTCGCATTATATATGAACAGAGTTTTGGTATATGGAAGTACTAAATGTTTATTAAATCATTAAAACGTTGCAAAAGTAATTTAACAGCCAAAATATTACCAATTTGAATATAAAAAGGCGGAGGGTGGGGGATATCTGGCTGAAGTTTAAAATGACATATAATTTCCTTTGCACTATTTTCATGCACTATTTATTTGTTCTTTAAGTTTAAAATGTTTAATAATATTTATAGGGTCGGTTTTTTTATTTCTTTAAGCGATTTGTTGAAATTCCACTTACTTAGGGAACGCTTTCAGTAGGATCTTTATTTATATTGCTGTAGTAGTAGTATATATTCTAATTATGTGTTTAAATATCATGTTTTCTTTTTTTAAAAATCAAATTCTCACCAAATATATTCTGCTGGGCTAAATCAAGTGATTGAGGAGGTGTTTCAGAATTTGGGAACAGTTATAGAGACACCAGTGGCGTACATTGTTGAAACATTGCGCTTGCCGTCATTATCCTGTTAAAAAAATGAAGTCGTCTCCAATATCCAAATTTTGGGCGGATAATTTAAAATTTCTTCTTAAAATATTTAAATAGAGCTCATGATTCTCAATACCATCAAAAATTACCAAATTACCTAATCCTAAAGCCAATTTACACCCCCACGCAAGAACACCTCCACCTCCATACTTCAGCATGGAGATGGAAGAGTTCTGGTTCCACATAAATACTAGGGATAAAATTCCTCATTTTACCATTTACACACTATTAGTGCACCAGTCGGTACCAAAATAGTTGAAGTTTATGCCATCCCAATCAACTTGCTGTCCATCTCGAAATTTCTGAAACTTAATCCCAAGAATCTAGTTGGATCAGTGAACCATGGAGGTGGAAGTGTTCCTGCGTGGGGATGTGAATAGCCTTCAGAATTAGGTAATTTGGTATTCTTTGATGGTATTATGAATCATGAACTCTATTTAAATATTTTAAATAGAAATTTGAAATTATCCGACAAAAATTTGTTTATTGGAGACGACTTCATTTTTAACAGGATAATATTACTTAGAATTTTTCTCTCCAAAAATCGCCACTGGTTCCTTTATAACTGTCTCAAAAATCTGAAAGCACCTCTGAATCACTTTATTTAGCTCAGTAGAACATATATGGTGAGACTTTGATTTAAAAAAACAACAACAACAAAAAAAAAACATATGGCATACAAACACAGAATGGGAAGTAAAAACAATAATCACAGAAGCATGGAGGAAAATCGATGAAGAATTTACAAAAACTGGCAGTTAAATCTACCAAGACGTTAAAAGATGTTGTGGACACTAAAGGGTATCTTACTAAATTACCAACCGCACAGAGAAAGTACAATATTTATAGCTATGTTGAGATTTTTTTGTTACTTAAGTATTTTGAAGACTTTTGTGGCATAATTTGTTCAGTAGCTTTTTGAATATTAATTTTAAGAATAATAAGTTATACTATTGTACAAAGTTAAGTATACATTTAGGCTAGAACAAGTTGCAGATATCGTAAAAAAATTAAAATTCTGATATATTAATTTTTGCTAGTACAAAACATTACATTTTATTGGAAATTGCAAATGTACGGACACTTTTGTGGTCCACTGTATGTTATTTTCAGTGTTGTATGATGCTGTAGTTCAGTAAAACCGATTTGAGTTTCAGGTGGGTAACAATTAATGTCTTACAGAGGAATTGAAGAAATATTTATGAAAAGATCAGTATTGTTTTTATCGTCTTGGAAATTACCAAACATAACACTGGATGAATCCTATAAAATGGATATTAATTTTTTAAATCTCCTCCAGCGCGTTATTAACTTTGGTACATATTTTCTACATTAATGTGTAATGTGTTATTCTTCTTTCTCCAATGTCGAGACAAAATAAGCAATTTTTTTTTTCATGAAGGAATATATATGCCCAACTAGAATAGAAAAATACAATCTTTTGCCCTTAATCTTAAATTTAAATTATTTAAATGCCACATAATATTGATACGAAAACTATAAACTCCATAGCCTATCTACATTATTGAGTAGCAAGCACTCACTGAGCAGTCCATTGTTTTCCTTAGGATACTTTAAAACACGCTCTTTCAAACTCCAAAATCTTCTGAGTGCACTTTGGAGAGCCAGCGCAAGTAACGATTAATAAAAATTCTCTATATGATATAGTTTTTATAGTAATTTAATTAATTAAGTGTATTTAAAATAAATTCTGAAGTTTTTATTTTGTTTCAGACAACCATATTTCCATGAAATTGTAAAAAAATGTTGTTTAAGTTATTATTTTCTTATTGTTTTAAATTTTTACATAAGTTTTCTTGCACACTGCTACAACTCCACCGTGTGACACTGTGGTACGCGCTTGGTTCAGGTTGACCACCCCTTGTATACAGCAAGTCATTGAAGTAATTCTTTTAGGCTGTTCTCGCCTAATGTTAATGAATAGGAACCAAATTCAGGATATTTTTTCAGATATATAAGTACTCAAACATTAATATTATATTCGTGCCCCACTGTCCTGTAGAGAATCACTTATTTTATCATACTACTCATTTTTATTCGAGTTTACACATTCTTTCTTTTATAAAATGTGTTTCACATTTTTCCTCTTATACCGTAATGCTAAATGAGCTATCGCTTTACATCTTTAAAGGAAAAACTAATTATTTATGAAACATTTTGAAATTTTAAAAGTATTGAATATATGAAATTTTTTTTTCTATTTTAAAATGTGCTCCGCGTAAAGCTCATATTCTCGTGCATACAGCGAAAAGAGCCTTAAACATACTGAATGGTGCTTTCAAACGGCACTTAAAAATCAACAATGAATTAAAATTGAATCTGGGACTAACATTTATATTATTAAAATGCTGTACATAGAGTATTTAAAATATAAATAAAAATAAATATATATAATATAAATATAAAAATATGTATAATTTATTTTAAATAATAACTACGCTGGCAGAAAAAAATTCAAACGCCAAGAATTACTTGTGTTAATAATAATAGCAAAATAACAAAAAGATTTGGTAATCGTATTTATAGATTTGAACGATGACAACAATTCAAATTTTTTTTTTGTGCCTCACGCTTAAGTGTGGTGCTGGTATTGCCAATCAGACTGTCAAATCAGGGTTGTTTTAAATGTGTGCTGTAAATTTTTTGAGCGTTATTTATACTAACTAGAATTTGACTTATTGAGTTATTGAGTTAGCCAAGATTTTAACAAGAAAACGAAGAAGCCGTTATCAACCGCTCACCGAGTTAAACGAGGTCGTGCATTCGGGTTACGAGCAGGTGGATTTTCTTTCGGTGACATTACAGAAGACTTGGCCCGAATTTTTCCACTGTGCATGATTGTTGGGAGCAGTGGTCAAGGGATGGTACTGCCTCAAGAAGACCGAGTTCAGGGAGGTGGTCATGTGGCACTACTGAGAGGGAAGACTACCATTCGGCTTACGACTGTGACACATCGTAATTGTGTCTGTGGCAGAAATTCGAGATGCAGTTGACATCACATTACATAACGAACTGTTAGAAATCGGTAACTTCAAGGACAGCTCCGAGCCAGGTGCCATGTTGGGTGTATTCTACTAACTCCAAGGCATTGTCGTTTGCGACACCAGTGGTGCCAAGTCAGAGATCATTAGAGAACGGAGTGGAGATCTGTTGTGTTTTCTAATACAAGCAGATTCTGCCATGCTACTAGTGACAGCTGTATAGTGGTCAGAAGATGGACAGGGGAATGACTGCAAACAAAACCATCTGCGGCCTAGACACACTGAATCTGCACATGGAGTCAAGGTCTAGGGAGCAATTTCCTATGAAAAGAGGAACACTCTAGTGATTATTCCAAACAAACTAACTACAAATTTGTGCGTCAGTCTGGTAATTCAACCCTTTTCCATACATTAGTGCATTGAAAATATTACTCCTTTCCCAATTATTTGCCAATCACTTCCATTTTTTTCTTGTGTGTAATATAATATGCATGAAAAAATTTATTGATCAATTTTCTTGTAAACTGAAAATATTTTTTTAAAAGTTAAAATGTAGGAGATATTGGATTTTCATTGAATTTCAGTCCGCTTATCAATATTTTTCCTCCAGAAACTAATAGAGTTATATTTAAAATGAATCCCTAAAGTTGCTTAAAAGATCCTTAATAATATTAAAAAACAATGCAGGTCAAAAATTCATAACGATAAAAGGAATAAAATTTAAAAATTTTCCAAATTTTCTTAAAATAAATTAATATTTTGAAAGTTGTGTGAACAATAAGAGCAAAATTTATATAGTACTTTTTGAATAGAGACTTTATATATATATGAAATTCTAAAAAATATTTTTTAAATACGTAAAAAAAAAACATTTTCAAAGGTACCGCGTGTCCCCACGAATACCTACTTCAATTTATTAATTTAGAATAAAAAGAAGAGAAGTAAGTTTTAAGAAATTTTATTGAGAAGAAAGCATCTAATTCTATTCAATTTAAATAGATTGCATTACCTAAAACCAAAACAGAGTTTGTTTGTTTTTAAAAAAAAAATACTTTTTCGTTCCATTAAATGCATTCGTTTTAATTTACAGTAAAACTTTTATTCGTATTCAATCACAATCTTAATGTTTTATTTCATTTACAATACCTGTCCTTTGTAAACGAAAGGTAATTTATTTACACTAATTACAAACTTAATAAAAAACAGTGTAGAATCAATTTAAACAGTAAGCTTTATCATAGTTTTGATTCTACTTAGTGATGAATATTTTACTTCTTGGTAAGACATCGTTCCTTCAATGTCTGAAATCCCTTAGGTTCTTTTCTGTATAGTAAGGCCCATCAGAAACTCCTTTCAAATGTTTTATGTCCGTTCATTGTTTCACAGGAGAAGCTATTCTTTTTAAGGAACCCGTATGTTGTACTCGAACAAATACTTAAGAAATCGAGTAGACGATTTTATATGTCAAACGGAATAGTACATGAAATATTTTCTCAGCCATTTAGGCCATTTTGTGTTATGGGGGATAAAATCCGTTTTAAGAGTAATATTTTTATGTTACTATGTGTGTGTGTTAAACCAAAGAAAAATGTATTTTGTCATGTGTTACGGGAATATATAATTTGCTTTTATTTCTTGAATGAAAATATTTTTACATTCCTGTCTAAAAATATCGAACTATGATTTTATAAGATAAAGAATTAGCTAACATGAAATATCAGGTAGGAACTATGCAAGCATAATATTTTATATCCTCTCACGTCCTTAGGCTGGAAATTGATTTTATTGAATCTTTGAGTTATTATAATACAAAAGAAAATATGAATCCCTATATACAACTATATCACATTGTAAATACCTAATGTAATAATAATAAAAAACAGTGTTCTGGGATATTTTATAGTTAACATATTACACACTCTGAGCTATTTATAAATTCATTCCCCATTCATTATTTTTAATTTTTATTTATTTATTTATTTTTTAAAAAAATAAAATATGTTTACTTATAAAAATGAGTTTTCTCCTCAGCAATTCTTGAACTTCTCTGATAAAATTGAAACAAGTAATATTTTCATTTTCACACAAATAAATTGTTTCACTTTAAACCGTAAGTATTTCTTCTAATACTTTAAATTTCCTTTATCTGGTGATTTCTTCTCAAGAAGATTTTTCTCAACTGAAATGCATGGATATTATTTATTTGATTGTGATTATTTAAGAGCAGCCATGACATATGATGCAAAAAAAAAAATCACAGTATGCATTTTTATTACAACGAAAATAATTGTACTCTGCATACTAGCCTAAAACTACTTCAAACACTTAAAAATAAAAAAATTTACTAAATCACTCACCTAATAATTTTTCACAACTCTTAGAAATTTGCTATTTTTGTACTAATTTGGTGATATTAGAAAAAATATTCTTTTTCATTAATAATAAAACAAAATGGAAGTAAATTATATATATATTTGTATTTTACCTGTAATCAGTAATCTTCAAAAAATGTCGTAGTATCAAATTTAAAAAACTTTATTTCTTGTTATTATGCAATGTGAAAGCATGTTCTGTAAAATTTTTTGTATAAATGATTTGGTATGTTTTTTGTTCTACAAAAGTGAGTGGCAAAATTGTTAATATTTTATTTCATTGGAGAGAGATAAAATAATTCAAGTGTGTGTGTGTGCACCCCAATTATCACACGGGGCTTACAAAAATAAAACACACAAAATAAGATAAAATAAAAGTAAATAAAACAAAAATTACGAAATAATGAAATAACAAAAACAAATAAGATGCAACGAACAAAATACATAACAAAATAAAGCATTTATGAAACAAAACCAATATAATGAAGTTACAAAAATAGAGAAATGAAAATTTACAAAATCAGGTTAATGAGAACACAAAATAAAATTAAGGAAGCTTTACTTGAAACAAGTTGAAAAAAATTAGGTCAGTTGATTTTAAAACCATGCAGTTTGGCTTCCAGGTATTTTTTTTTTTCCCGAAATTTAGAGCAAAAAAGGATAAAATTCTCCACACTTTGCTCCCCACCAACATTACAGTTACAAAGTTTGGAAGGACACTGGATAAGTCTATTGAGGTGCACTTTAAATTTAACATGGTCAGTAAGGAATTGCTTGATTTTATAGTTGTAAGAAAGTGATCCAAGATAGTGTTTGCGAAATAGTTGAAAAAAAATTCTTTGTCAGAAAAGAGTTAGTGAATTCGTATATTGAGTGTTTCAAAGATAGACAACGTTTTTCCCAGTTTTATTCTTGTTGAACGATTTTGGAATATTAACTGAAATATCAATCCCTCGCTCGGTTGTGGTTTTTGGCAAGAAATCGGGCCTTTCTTTCTAAATATTCCAGTACGCATACTAAAAAATATAAAAAAACACTATGATATTTGAATCCTTAAGAATTTTTTCAATATTATTTTTAATTTACACAAGGCTATTATTGTAAGGTGAAATATTTGTAGATTCATTAAGGAAGAACGAGAATGGGAAAAAATCAAATATACAGAAGAATTTTTATGCTGCGTGATCCATTTTATAGCATAGTTGTTACTTAAAAGTAAGAATATAAAAACATTACATTCAACGCAAATTATGAATTGGGAGTGTTCAATTTCAAAACCATTATGAAAAATTCCAAATGCAAAACCAACACGATTATTAATTTAGCTTACATCGGTAAAGCAAACAAATGAAGAAACTTAATTAACCTTCCTAGGATGTGGAACTCCGTTCTGAAGAATGTGGGATATCTGAAAGATGAATTAAGCAATCATAGAGAAGCACAGAAGACGAAGATAGAAAATCTCTGAAAGTAATAGATCAAGGTTAAAATATTAATGGGATTAAAACCAGCAATTAATGAAACTGTGGTTCATAACTAATAATACGGTAACTATACAGATGACAAGCAGTAAAATACTTCTCTTGGATACGTCGTAGAAGCTTAGAGCATATCTTTTGGGGGCCCTGTTCTTCACGAACTGGACACCAAGTTCTTGAGCCATATATTTTAAATGGCACAATACCTTGCTTATAGATAAGAGCATGAACGTTGGGACTAACATGATAAGTGTTGCGAGCATTACAACTTAATCCTTTATTGCAATTTATCCCATTTCTGTGAAACATGAGCTATATGTTTTTTCCAAGAAGACTTATTGTCAAGAAGTAGTCTTAAGTATTTAATTTCCTTTAGTATAGGTGAAGGGAAACTATCCATGAAAAATTGAGAAAAATAAAGAGGGGCATTCTGTTTCTTAATAAACATTATACTGGATTTAGCAGGATTAATATTCAACTTAAATTGCTTTGACCGATCAGAAGCAAAATTCAACGAAAACTGAGAGCGCTGAAACATAATAAAAGTATCTTTGCTCTAGAAGCACAGGAAAATAACGTCAGAGAAAGCAATAAAATTTTGCAGCAGGGAAAAGCCAGATATTTAGAATAATATTCAAGGTTGACGCGAGAAACACAGAGCCTTGAAGACAGCCTCTCTTAAGAATTCGAACGGAAGAAATTCAGCCTATCTTCAACTTGGTATTCATAGTTTCTAAAACGTCAGAAATTGGGGAATATATATTAATGGGAAGACAAGTGTTCTTCAAAAAGTTGAGAATACAAGTCCATCATACGTAGTCGAAGGAACCTTTGATGTCAAGAAATAAAAGTATAGTACGTAAATTTTTCTTTTTCCTTTTTGAACAATTTAATTCTATCGCATCACAGCATCCTCAGTACTATTTTGAGGTATAAATCTGTATTGATCACAGTCAAGAAATTTTCCTCTATTCAGATGCCAGGAAGTTCTACTATAACAAACTGTTTCTCCAGACACTTTCCTGAAACAGGAAGCATTAGTTAAAGGATGAGCTTTAGCTTCATTGCCTTTAGGAAGAAGAATCCCGTGAGCATTTTTCCAAGCGCATGGAAAACCCCCAAAATTAAAGCAAACTTGAAAACACTTATGAAGAAGCTACGGATACATACAAGGAATTTTTTTTATAATTTAGGATGAAATAGAGTCAGAACCAGGATTCTAATTTTGCTTTAACTTGGCAATTACGACGTTCACTTCATCTTGGGAAAAAAGAGGGATCAGAATATGAAAAATGTGCTGCTTGAAAATCCTGACAGAATTGTTGATGCAAGTTACTGTCATAATTATCATTATAAATGTGCTGTCACAAAATCATTTTTTGTTTAAGTTACTTTTATATTAGTTTAATGTTTCGTTACATTGCATAAAAATGCTTATAGTACTTACAATATAGTCGATTCAATTTCTTTTTATGGTTAACTTTAATTTGAATGCTGTTTCCAAGTAATTGCTTCCCTAATTTTTAAGTAATTTTTTATTTCTTTATAAAATATCTAATTTTTATAATAACATCACATTTAAAATTTGTTTGTTTCTATTTCTTTTATACAATGTGAAAAATATATATTTACTTTAAAACTGTTCACACAAACATTTTATAACTTTTTATTCCTACGAAACTGAGATGGAATTTATATTTCAACTATTATATATGTGCAATCTTAAACCATTATTTTCCTCGCTGAAGTTGCTTTTATATTAGCTTAAAATTATCTTACATTATATAACGCGTTGAAAGTACTATTTACAATATAGTATTTTCAAATACTTTCTATAAGTAGAACTACACTTTGAATGCTTTTTCATATGAATTTCTTCTCTAATTCTAAAGTAATACTGTGTTTTTTTTTAAAAATTATAATCTCATATAAATTTTACCTAGTCTCTTCCAGTATATCATATGATTCCACAAAATATTTCATAATTTATTACTTTCATAAATATTACGAAAAAAAGACAATTACTTCAATTTTATAGAATGCAACAAATAGTGTTCTTCAAATCTATATCCCTATATGAAAGAATCTCTTTTAATTGCGATTTGAAAGTATCCCCATTAAAATACTTTCGTAATGTGGCTCTGAAAGATTCCTGTACTTTATTTTAAAGAAGTGTGGCAAACATGTCTTTTATTGGAAGAATTATAGTTAGAACATTAAATATCTATAGGCGCATTCCAGAAAGAACATTATGCACAAATTTTAACAATTGTTTCGAATAAAATTTTTATTCCTTTTCATAGACATTTTTCGACATTCTCTTCCAGGAATTGAAACAAAAAAAATAATCTTTTCATATTATGCTTACTTCATTTTTGAACAAACATCTACTGATGTTCCAAGTTATGTTTTCTGAATGAAATATTTAGAAATTTAATAATTTTCTTCCATTTTTGTTGTTCCTGTAGTTTCACAATTATTTTACCTACTCTCGGTTGTTTCTTCCAGGAAACAGATTGATAGTAATTCTTTGAAAGAGCCAGAAAATTTTCCTTTCGCAGATTTCCCTCTTTTTCAATTTAAAATTCCTAATTCGAAAGTTAAAGGATGATTTATTTTTGTGAGTTACCATGGAGCATTTTTTTCTTTACTTTTGGTTGAAACTGGGAAGAATTCAAAACTTTTCCTGAATTCTTCGGTTAACTTCTTAATTTATAATATAATTTCCAGGAAAAGGGGAAATAGCGGTTGGAAAGCAAAGTATACATCAGATGGATTTTTTAAAAGATTTTTCGTTTTACGTATAAGATGTTTAAACTTATAGGTATAATGAATTCTTAAATAAAGGGAATTAATTCTTAACTCTATCCTGATTGCCATCTGCTAATGGCGTTTTGTTTCAATGATGATAGTTTCGAAAGTGGAGAATTGTGAAACATTTTAATAAGTACAACAAATATACGATAGTCTTTATTACCTTAAAGTGCTTTTCATGTCTTTACATTAATCATTTCTTTTCCACTTCATCGAGCAGAAATATTTAATTATTTAAATAAAAGAATATAATAACTTTTGACGCAGTTAATGAGTGTTGTATGAATCCTATAGAATCACAAGCATTCAATATTAACAATGTATTAGTAGAATTTAAACGGATATTTTATATATATCAGATATATATATACATTCTAACTACTAAATTATTAAAAGAAAACTAATATTAAATGACTAAAAAATAAAGAGGATTATTAGAATTTAATTTTATAATAGTTATTAACTTTAATATTCGTTAATTATTTTATTAAAAAAAGGGAAATAGCTAACTGCATACTGCATTTAAATTTACATCCAACTATAATTTCAAGAAAATTTACAACTTTTAATATCCTTATATAATACAGCAAATATTTACAAATCTCTTCATCTGATTCCACCATGAAATATTGTAAATTAAAGAATAAGACTTATGTCCATAATTTAGAACTCCTTTCATATTAAATATATTGTATTTATTTCATTTGTTATTATAATGAGTATTTACCAAAAGATAACGAAATATGTATTTGAAAATTCATATAGTGAACATTGTTAAATTTTATCAAATAAATTTATGCACATGTGTTGAATTTAGAACATTTTGATCGTAATCCAAGTAAAAAATGTTTGATCGTAATCGAAGTAATGCAATAAACTTAACAAAGTATTCTTGAGATTCACACACACACACACACACAAAATATTTCATCAAGATACGTAATTTAACTGGAATTTTCATTTAAGATTTTTTCCAGATATAAAATTTCAAAAGAAGAACTGAAGGTCAAGTTAGGCAGAAAATATTCAGTTTAACTTATGTATATAATTATGTATATCGTTTATGTCCTCAAATCAAACTTGAAAAAGTACATATGTAAATATTAATTCCAAGCATGATTCAAAACCTAGAAACTATTATTACATTTTGTAAATACAGTGTTAGCAAGTTATAAGTTGTCCACTTCAGAGGGCTCTAGAATTCGTCCTATTAGTCTAAATGACATAGTATTTGAACTACAGATAAATCAAATGATGCGCTTTTGACAATTATTAAATAAAAAAAATAGGCATAAACTTCCACTGATAGATTGCGCTATAACATAAATGGTACATATTTGCATAGATTTAGAATCAGAAACAGCATTTGTGTTTCTGCGCATGTCTGTTAGCATTATTCGTTGGAGAAAAGAAAGGCGGATTCTGAAATAGAAGTATTGCTTCTCTGCATGATCATCATGCCTTCGTTTGAAAGAAAAAGCGCTATTTGTAAAATTGTTCTACTAGAACCAGCTGAACTCCTTTGCTGCTGTAAAAAGATTTCCGCTGTATGAAGCGAATACGAAGAGGTCTAATGTCTCCACAAGCCCTACTCAAAAATACACAGAAATTTGAAATAACTGGACAGCATTTCCCGTCTCCTAGCATCGAAAATGTGGCTTCCGCGGTCGTTGAAGCCAACAGTCAGTCTCCAGGTTGAGTTGAGTTGAGTTGAGTTTGGTGATTTATGGCGCAAGAGCCAATTTTGGTTATACTTCGCCAAACATTCATAGGTATGTGGTCTGGACGGGAAAAGATTGGATGACAAGATGAAGGGTCGAAATAGAGAAGGATCAATGGGGGTATCCCGGGGTCGTGACACCCGTGTCCACCACCAAAAGATAGTAAATCCTTGGGAAAAGGAAAAGATCACTAGGGTACCTCGGGATTGTGACACCCGTACCCACCTAAAGAAGGTGAGCCCCCTGAGGGGAAGTCAGTCTCCGGATGGTAGTGTAAGTGTGTCAGTTATATCCCGTGTATTGGATATGCCTTATTCTACTGTGCGAAAAATCTTTCGGCGGATTTGACATTTTTATTCCAACAATGTCAAGATTGTGTATCAATTGAAGGATGGGGACACAGTGGTTCGTAAAATTTTTGCACTTCAGTTCCTTTCTCGATTGGTGGTTGACGTCACTTGGCCATGGAACATTCTGTGGAGTAACGAAGCCCACTTTTGCCTGGATGACCCAGTTAACACCCACAATTGTCTGATTTGGGCACCGGAAAATCCTGACTCTATCAGAAAAACTCATGCATCCTAAAAAAGTGACGGTATGATGTGGTTTCATAGCTACCTTTTTTATTGGATAGTATTTTTCGAAGAGACAAAACCAAATGGAATCCAAACCTGTTGCGTCACAGGAAAACGGTACCATGACATGCTGTGGGATTATGGAATCCCAGAACTTCAACAGCGTAGATCAGTCGTCATTTCTCAACAGTATGGCCTCCTTGTTCACCGGTATGACCCTCTTGTCGACTAAAGGTACGAGATTCGTTCTTCAATAACACCGTTTTCCATGTAGGCGCACGTATGAGAAGTATGGGGTGGATGAAAAGGAATAAAAAAAATAAGCCCTCTGTGAAATCCTTCGCAAACACTGTCAAGTACCTTTATTGCATTTCAAAGCCTTCGGAATAAATTTATAGATAGCAGACCACCGAGAAGATCGTATTTCTGAAAGACGTATATACACGTCTTAGGTAATTAATGCTTTGGTTGAGTGACGCGTTTATATACGCAAGAGGCACTTAAAAATGTTAAAATAGTATTGTAGCTTTTGCGTCAAAGTATAGTATTAATGAATTCAATGCATTGCTATTGTATGGAGAGGGGCGAGATGAAAATTATGATTGAAAATTGGGTCACAAATATTGAAAGTTTGAGAAGCACTGTGGTAAGTGATTAAACTTCCATGATAGCAAACAGTTTTCATATAAAGATGCATATATGATTTTATATTTATTAGAGGCATATATTATGCTTGAAATAATTACCAAAAGGAAAATAAATCCTTTTATAAATAGAATGCAAATTCGTAGCCTAAGGCAATAAGAAAGTGAAAAATTATATTTTGTAACATCTGAAGAAATGAAAATGGTTTTACATTACATGCCTTGTATACTGGCATGGTCGTTTAACAGGTTGATTATAATACTTAGATTTTTTGTGGGTGGCATTATAACACTTTCATCTTCATCATCGGTTGAAATATGTTTGTTAGTAATTGGAGATTTTGCTAATGCTTCCTCCATCTGTAACTTAAATTTTAAGAAATTCATTTTGGAAGAATTATATTTGATTTGTATCTTGTTTGTACTGAAAGTATTAATTTTCTACCAATAAATCAATGAAATGAATAAGTTCAAGAGTATATGATGGCTAGGGGTGATCTCAAATTGTTTTCCCATTACAAATATTTTCATGTTTTTTTCATCACTCTCACCTGAATTTATTTTTCCTTCCAGTATATGTGGTCCATATGTTTTGGCCCGCAACATGGTCATCACCCGAGAGATCACTATGTTCAGAATCTGATTAATTCATCAATTGCAAAATTTCGTATTGTGTGAGAAATCGCTACCTTTTATACACCTGTAAAAGTTCTTTTGTTAAAAGTAATCACAGTTTTCCATGAAAAATAAGAAAACGTATCATAAAATTTATAATAAAAAAATATATAATAATAAATTTAGACTACAAATGCCCACCGGAAAACTCAGATTGGTTGTAAGAGGTAGAGATGCAGATATCTGTGTAGAGAATGAAAATGCCATAATTCTCATCAAATGTATGAAAGAGAAAATTAAATGCAAAAAAAGCGATAAAAAAGGATATTTTCATGACAAAACCCAAGAAAATATGGTATTAATTATATAACACTATAATTTATTTGTATTTATTTTTATTACTTAATATTATTGAAGCAGAAAAGAAAACTGCTGTTGTTGTTGTTTCTAATGCCACCTGTCAGACGATGTCAGATCGATGTCCGCGAAATTCATCTTGGCAAGGGGCTAGATGTACGCCTGTCGTTCGCCTTAGCCTTGAGCACCTTACCGGTGACAGTACGATTTAGCTCGGTGAGATTCCCGAGGGGAAGAATGAATGTTGCCAGGATGAACTTCTTTACGATAGATGGCGACACCACCTATCTCCACCACCACAATTAAGGCATGGAACTGGAGGGAAATATTCTCCAGTCCCCTGCACTCGTGGTTTCAGCTGTGATCCCGCTCACAGAACTATCGAACCCATGCCTTTTGGTCCGGAGTCCGATGCTCTAACCACTAGGTTACACATGGCCTCTAATATTCGTTTACAGCAGTAGTGACTTACGTAAAGCCCAAGCCACACAATCAACGATCATGCGGGTAACGAACTTTTGAGTCTTCAAGCATCATTAATAGAGCATAGCTAATATTTTTACGGTTTTACTGTTAGTTATCCAAAAAGACGATAATGTGTATTCAGTCAATTGGAAATATATAAATTACTTTTCTATGATAGATAAAATGGCAAAGCGTATGCAAAGGAAAAGTAAACAAAGCTATACTTGCTGGTTGAAAGTAAAACATGGAATACAAACGACTTCTGTTAATATACTTTACTCTTTTTGCATACCCCTTAAGTAGTTCAATTCAAGCTTTTCTTATATACGACTATTCCAGAAAAACTGAAGGGATCGGTCTTTAATGGTTTTGAACGGGATGTTTGAATTTGCTGGTTCAAATTGGCTTACGTTATTTAAAAAGATTTGTAAGATTTATAGTGATATAATATGGTAGATATAATATGGTATATAGAGAATAACATTTGAATCATTACCTGAGATATTAGTAAAACTATATTTCTCTTATTCTTTGAAAAAAATATTTACAGACTATTAAAGCATTTTATAGGAAATCTGCATGCATAAGTAATTAGGCTATCAGAAATAAAATATGAGTTCAAGTTATAATGAAAAGTAATATTATTTTGATGAAAGAATCATAACTTTAACCCGCGATCACTCGCGGGGTGTTCTGTACACCCCAGCAACAAGAAAAATCCTCCCAGGATTCCAAAAAGAATGTGCAGAACCACGATTTTTCCTCTAGCTGAACATTTTAAATCATTGAACCTTCAGGCCTGAAGCAATCCCTCTTTCTCGAACAGTTGGAATGTAATGACCTTCAAAGAAGTTTATTTGAGGCTTGACTCCAGCGACAAGTTGAGCATTTGTATACAGTCTGCTCTGAATGTTTGGAAAAGTATTAAAATATTATTTTTATACTTTCTACTATAGCATTATCTCATTAATTATAAAGTATATTTATTACGGGTATATACGTTTTATATATATACTGATTTATGAAAAAACATAAAATTATGTGTTTTATAATGAAAATTTTTGTATGTTTAGTTTAAATTGTATTAGTCTCATTTAATTATGCAATAAATTTTAACCATTTTGGCTGGCCTTAATACAAAAAGCTCGCGGTTTATGGCCATGTATCCGTAATGATTTAATTTTATTTTCATAATTAAATACGTGTTAAAAGTTTAGAATTTCTCTACACCCGAGGTACTGACAGTAGCAAGCAGGCGCAGTGACCGGGGCTAATAAATAATAAGAATTTAAAGAATCGCAATAGTCTTTTATGATCATAACTAATCTAATAAGTATCACGATATTTTTGTTTTTTGACATATTGAACGAGTTTTTATATTAAATTAAAATGAAGAAGAAGGCAGCACAGAGTTAAAAATAATCATTAAATATTTTGAGATTTATGAATTTACCCTGACGTTTTTCGCTTTTCAAGCAAAATTATTTGTTAATACTCTTTTTGTGGCATTAACAAGTAATTGCTCTTTTGTCACTTACTGGTTAGTACCGACCCATAGCAAAATCTTTCAGGGTGTAGGAATTCAGATGTAACTTCATTCACCAAAAATTTACACTGCGCCACAAGAGGAATGCTTAATCACAAGTTCAGTTTAATATACAGTAGCCTCCATTATTATCCACATAACATTGCTTTGTCGAATTGAGGATTTAATGTAATGCTGTAGTATATAAACCTGGGAACACACGAGTTTATCGGTCTAATTTATTGAACCTGTCGCATTATATATGAACAGAGTTTTGGTATATGGAAGTACTAAATGTTTATTAAATCATTAAAACGTTGCAAAAGTAATTTAACAGCCAAAATATTACCAATTTGAATATAAAAAGGCGGAGGGTGGGGGATATCTGGAGAAGTTTAAAAATGACTAATATAATTTCCTTTTTATATTTTCATGCACTATTTATTTGTTCTTTAAGTTTAAAATGTTTAATAATATTTATAGGAACGGGTTTTTTTATTTCTTTAAGCGATTTGTTGAAATTCCACTTACTTAGGAACGCTTTCAGTAGGATCTTTATTTATATTGCTGTAATTGTTATTATTATATATTCTAATTATGTGTTTAAATATCATGTTTTCTTTTTTTAAAAATCAAATTCTCACCAAATATATTCTGCTGGGCTAAATCAAGTGATTGAGGAGGTGTTTCAGAATTTGGGAACAGTTATAGAGACACCAGTGGCGTACATTGAGAGCATTGCGCTTGCCGTCATTATCCTGTTAAAAAAATGAAGTCGTCTCCAATATCCAAATTTTGGGCGGATAATTTAAAATTTCTTCTTAAAATATTTAAATAGAGCTCATGATTCTCAATACCATCAAAAATTACCAAATTACCTAATCCTAAAGCCAATTTACACCCCCACGCAAGAACACCTCCACCTCCATACTTCAGCATGGAGATGGAAGAGCTCTTGTTCCACATAAATACAAGGGATAAAATTCCTCATTCTCTCTATCATTTACAAACTATTAGTGCACCAGTCGGTACCAAAATAGTTGAAGTTTATGCCATCCCAATCAACTTGCTGTCCATCTCGAAATTTCTGAAACTTAATCCCAAGAATCTAGTTGGATCAGTGAACCATGGAGGTGGAAGTGTTCCTGCGTGGGGATGTGAATAGCCTTCAGAATTAGGTAATTTGGTATTCTTTGATGGTATTATGAATCATGAACTCTATTTAAATATTTTAAATAGAAATTTGAAATTATCCGACAAAAATTTGTTTATTGGAGACGACTTCATTTTTAACAGGATAAATATTACTTAGAATTTTTCTCTCCAAAAATCGCCACTTCGGTTTCCTTTATAACTGTCTCAAAAATCTGAAAGCACCTCTGAATCACTTTATTTGCTCAGTAGAACATATATGAATTTGAGGACTTTGATTTAAAAAAACAACAACAACAAAAAAAAAAAACATGGCATACAAACACAGAATGGGAAGTAAAAACAATAATCACAGAAGCATGGAGGAAAATCGATGAAGAATTTACAAAAAACTGATTAAATCTTTACCAAGACGTTAAAAAGATGTTGTGGACACTAAAAGGTATCTTACTAAGTACCAACTACTTACAAGAAAGAAGTACAATATTTATAGCTATGTTGAGATTTTTGTTAAGTGTACGAAGACTTTTGTGGCATAATTTGTTAGTAGCTTTTTGAATATTAATTTTTAAGAATAATAGTTATACTATTCTTACAAAGTTAAGTATGCAATTCCATTAAGAACAAGTTGCAGATATCATAAAAAATTAAAATTCTAATATATTAATTTTTGCTAGTACAAAACATTACATTTTATTGGAAATTGCAAGTGTACGGACACTTTTGTGGTCCACTGTATGTTATTTTCAGTGTTGTATGGTGCTGTAGTTCAGTAATACCGATTTGGGTTTCAGGTGGGTAACAATTAATGTCTTACAGAGGAATTGAAGAAATATTTATAAAAAGATCAGTATTGTTTTTATCGTCTTGGAAATTACCAAACCTAACACTGGATGAATCCTACAAAATAGGTATTAATCTTTTTAAATCTCATCCAGCGCGTTATTAACTTTGGTACATATTTTCTACATTAATGTGTAATGTGTTATTCTTCTTTCTCCAATGTCGAGACAAAATAAGCAATTTTTTTTTTCATGAAGGAATATATATGCCCAACTAGAATAGAAAAATACAATCTTTTGCCCTTAATCTTAAATTTAAATTATTTAAATGCCACATAATATTGATACGAAAACTATAAACTCCATGGCTATCTACATTATTGAGTAGCAAGCACTCACTGAGCAGTCCATTGTTTTCCTTAGGATACTTTAAAACACGCTCTTTCAAACTCCAAAATCTTCTGAGTGCACTTTGGAGAGCCAGCGCAAGTAACGATTAATAAAAATTCTCTATATGATATAGTTTTATAGTAATTTAATTAATTAAGTGTATTTAAAATAAATTCTGAAGTTTTTATTTTGTTTCAGACAACCATATTTCCATGAAATTGTAAAAAAAAAAAATGTTGTTTATTATTATTTTTCTTATTGTTTAAATTTTTACATAAGTTTTCTTGCACACTGCTACAACTCCACCGTGTGACACTGTGGTACGCGCTTGGTTCAGGTTGACCACCCCTTGTATACAGCAAGTCATTGAAGTAATTCTTTTAGGCTGTTCTCGCCTAATGTTAATGAATAGGAACCAAATTCAGGATATTTTTTCAGATATATAAGTACTCAAACATTAATATTATATTCTGTGGCCTCACTGTCCTGTAGAGAATCACTTATTTTATCATACTACTCATTTTTATTCGAGTTTACACATTCTTTCTTTTATAAAATGTGTTTCACATTTTTCCTCTTATACCGTAATGCTAAATGAGCTATCGCTTTACATCTTTAAAGGAAAAACGAATTATTTATGAAAGATTTTGAAATTTTAAAAGTATTGAATATATGAAAATTTTTTTTTCTATTTTAAAATGTGCTCTGCGTAAAGCTCATATTCTTGTGCATACAGCGAAAAGAGCCTTAAACATACTGAATGGTGCTTTCAAACGGCACTTAAAAATCAACAATGAATTAAAATTGAATCTGGGACTAACATTTATATTATTAAAATGCTGTACATAGAGTATTTAAAATATAAATAAAAATAAATATATATAATATAAATATAAAAATATGTATAATTTATTTTAAATAATAACTACGCTGGCAGAAAAAATTCAAACGCCAAGAATTACTTGTGTTAATAATAATAGCAAAATAACAAAAAGATTTGGTAATCGTATTTATAGATTTGAACGATGACAACAATTCAAATTTTTTTTTTGTGCCTCACGCTTAAGTGTGGTGCTGGTATTGCCAATCAGACTGTCAAACCAGGGTTATTTTAAATGTGTGCTATAAAGTTTTTGAGCGTTATTTATCTGTAAAATTTGACTTATTGAGTTATTGAGTTAGCCAAGATTGCCTTTAAGAAAACGAAGAAGCCGTTATCAACCGCTCACCGAGTTAAACGAGGTCGTGCATTCGGGTTACGAGCAGGTGGATTTTCTTTCGGTGACATTACAGAAGACTTGGCCCGAATTTTTCCACTGTGCATGATTATTTGGGGACAGTGGTCAAGGGATGGTACTGCCTCAAAGAGACCGAGTTCAGGGGAGGTGGTCATGTACTACTGAGAGAAGACCACCATTCGGCTTACGACTGTGACGCATCGTAATTGTGTCTGTGGCGATTCGAGATGCAGTGAGGGGTCGTCAAAACACCTTGCTCCAAAACTGTTACCAATGATGGTAGTGCCAAATGCAGAAGTAATGAATGCTGAAGGGGGTCTACTTTGAGGGTTATAATATCACGGAGAGAGATAATTGATTCTGTAAATACATGAATTATTAGACCAGTCTCTTTTTGTGTCCCATTTCGTACATTGGAAATATGTCACTGAGAGCTAATATTCTATGTATGGATAACCTTTTCAAAACCTATGGCTTGTTTTTTTTATACTCTTAATAAAATTTTCAGGATAAGAAAACAAAACAAAACAAAAAAGACATAAAATTATTTTTTTTTGTAACATATTATCTTTTGTTTTTACAAATTCTTTTAATTTCAAATATTTTTAAAAAATATTTGTACCCTGTAGTTAATTTATAAGTAAAAAGGAATAAATTCAAAATAAATCTGTAGACACACACACGTTTATTTTTTTTCGTACTGTGTAATTTGGTATGGAAGATAACTAAAAAAAATATTAGATTTTGTAACTGAAAGAGTTTGACAGAAAAATGAGAAAAAATATTGTGTGATTATAGAATAAAAAAATACTAATTAAAATTTGAATATTGAGGACATATTTTTTTACAATTTTCTGCGTTTTCGTAATTTACTAATATAACAAACACTAAAATTAGAAGAATATAGTCACATGCAGTTTAAAGGGAATATTAATGAAAAATTATAAATTACATGTACAAGCTGAAAATCGACCCAAAATTTCCTTCTTAAGTTTATTTTATTTACTTTCTGTTCTTTTTTATTTTTATAAAAAAAAATATTTCATTACTTAAAGAAACAAAATTCAAGAAATTATATACCAAAGAGGAAAGATCAGAATAAGAAGTATAACTTTAATGTTAAAAAACATATGAAAAAACACTTTATATTATAACAAATAAAATACCTGTAGTAAAATTTAAGAACAACATATAATTCCTTTAATATTAATATTTTATTTTATGAACAATATATTTAAAGCAGATAATTTATTACAAAAAAAAAAAAATGTTTTTTATTTTATTTCATGTAGTATTCCTTTACTGATTAATTTTTTGTTTACTTGAAATTTGACTAAACACAGTTTTACATAAATGTAATATATGGAACTTATCTTAAAGTATTTTAAATGTAAAATAAAGAAAAGCATGTTTTACTTTGTAAAGACTTCGAAATGAAACCATTATCGTAATGGAAAATGAATAAGAAGAGATGCATTATCAAATTAAATTTTAAATAGAAATCGTTTCTAGTCATTACATATTCACTTTTAAACTCATAGAGAAAGAGGAACAGCTTCTTCGGTGTTTCCAAAGGGGATCATAGATAAACAAAAATTATCTGCTTAATGGTTTCTAATGCTACGTTTTTGTAATTTTAAATCTGTGAAGATATTAATTACTATCACATTTTATGTAATAATTTTTAAAACATGGAATGCATCAAAAGAGCTTTAGACGAATAAGAGAAAAACATGCAAAAGTAATTACAATTACATCAACTTCAGTTATAAATTTTAATCTTATTAATAGAAATTGTGAAAAACCATTTAGCACTTTAGTGCAGTATATATATATATATATATATATATATATATATATATATATATATTATATATATATGCTATATATATATATATATATATATATATATATATATAGTATATAGTATAATAAAATAAAAGTGCAAAAGTTCTAAGATCTACAATGCCAAAGAAGAAATAAAATGGAGTTCACGAGACACAACAAATATAGAAACTAACAAAGTCATTGGACTAAACTGGAGCCCTATAAGGATTTCTAAAGCTGCCAGCGATTTAGGGTTAGCAATGCTTTATGGATCCACCTTCCCCGTACAGCAGAAATTTTCGACATAATAGAATAAAAGAATATATATATATATATATAATTTATACAGCATCGTAAACTTGATAGTAATACAATTATAAGTAGTTTTCTGACATTATACTTCAATTTTGTAAAGTAGAAAAAATCCCACTCCCCCCTTTTTTTTTCTTTTTAAGGCTGTCTTCAGCTAAGGTTAAATAATAGGACGCAAATCTAAAATATTTTTTCAGATATAAAAGTACTCAAACATTAATATTATATTCTGGCTTTTTTATCCTGTAGATAATCCCTTATTTTATCATTATATTCATTTTTATCCGAGTTGACACATTATTTTTTCTTTTATAAAATGTTTTTCTCATTTTTTTCCCTATACCGTAATGCTAAACGAGCTTTCCTTTTACATGTTAGAAGGAAAAACTGATTATTTATGAAATATTTTGAAATTTTAAAAACACTATATTATGAACAATTGTATGAGTTGCAATGTCACTAATTTTTACAAAAATTGAGGCATTTTTTCTGTCCGAAAACGGGCTCCTCGGTAAGTCCACATTGTCGTATACAGGGCGAAAACAGCCTTAAGCAGATTTTACCATAAAATATATGTGTAATTAATTTTTAATGTAAATATACATTTCTCTTTTGAGAAAAAAATATTCCACAGAGGTTAGAAAGTCGATGGTTTGTTAAAATATGAATAGTGAGTCACTAAATAGTGTATTACCATATATATATTTACTTATTCAAAACTTTATTTTTTATTTCATTTTAACTCAAAGAATGTATTATATGTAGTTAATATTTTTGAGACAGTTGTAAGCAGGAGTAATGTGAATTTGTAAGTTATGAATGTTTTACAGTGCGCTAACATGAATTCTTCTTGTTACGTAATAAGAAATTGGTACATATAC
This sequence comes from Trichonephila inaurata madagascariensis, assembly GCA_019973955.1. Taxonomy (NCBI): domain Eukaryota; kingdom Metazoa; phylum Arthropoda; class Arachnida; order Araneae; family Nephilidae; genus Trichonephila; species Trichonephila inaurata. The sequence continues at coordinate 214,931 of BMAV01020978.1, read as the reverse complement.
AGTCGAACCTCTATATAACGAAATCGCTAAATCCCGAAAATAATTCGTGATGTAAAAAATTCGTTACATAGAGGTTAATCTTTAAATATACTTTATAAACCACATAAATCAAATTTTAAGTTCATAAACATATATTAAAAAAATAATTATACACCTTTTTGTAAATTAATGTACTTATTTTATATATCTTACTCATAAAAAAACTGAAAAACTGAAAGGAAAACAAGAAAAAAGAATGTCGAAAAAAGAATTTCTACATTGTATTTTCATCATTTTATATTAAAATTAATGAAATTTAAGGACATTTTCTAGTGTAAAGCCTACAAGTAATTTTATACATAAATTATTTTAAAACTAGAATTTCTATACAAACATTACCAAATGCCTCCTTAAATTTACAATCTCATAAAATTTGTTAATTTTGTTTGAGCTTTTAGTTTGAAAAATGCTTTTTGTTTCATAATATGACTCACATCTTTGCAATGCACCAAAAATCTTTTCAGGCGTATTTTTCCGCGTCCATTCTTAAATTTTTCTAGCTATCCATTGCTACCTTGAATTAGTCGTATCCCGAAGCTTTCTCTATTACGAAAAGTCGGAAAATTTTTACCTCGCATTGTGTATATATATATTCACTTTAAAACTGCCTCGTTGACATCTTCATAGACGCATGTTCTGAAACGTTTTGAACAAGAATTCTATGAATCCTAATTTTGTTGCTTATCTCGATTTTTTATAATAGTTGATAAGCTGTTTTTAAGAATACCAAGTTGCAAAGCAATATCCTTTTTCTTGGCGTCTTTGTCCACATCCTGAAGAATTAATTTTTTTTTCTCTAATGCTCAAGTACTTACGTTTTGTCATTTTCGAGCTAAAAGGAACGAAGTTACTAGAAGGACTGATCAACGCTACAAATTAACGGGAATTATTTCTAGGACACGAGGACACAAGACAACTATACTGATGGTGAAAGGGGATATAGATGTTTCTAGTGAATTGGACAGTGGAGGCTAAGGGTAGTACTTCTTGGACGAAAGCCCAGAATTTTATTGCTCTCTGTGAATTAGGTACCTAATAAAACCAGTTCAAGATTTATGACCACCATAATTTGTGCTAAGAGAGAATAACTTGAAATTTTCAGAAATACTTTAAAAATAGGGTGAGAAAAAATTGAATCAGGTAAAAAAGTTCGTTGAAAAAAAAAATGTTATAGAAAATGTTCGTTATAGAAAATGCACTTCGCTATAAGAAGGTTATTTTAAAAAAGAAAATCAAAATCCTTGGTTCCAAAAACGTTCGCTATATGGAGGTTCAAAATAATTTGCCTATGTTATAAATATTTGAAATAAATTTAGATTATGCGTAATGGTGAACCCGGGTCACTGCGCCTGTTTTTCAATATTATATAGCGGGTGAAAGCACCCCATACTTTGAACATGGTTTTTAAAAAGAAAAAAATTTAAATCAATTATGATACATATTTTGAAGTACAAATGGGTTTTTTATTTTAAAAGTAAAATTATTAAATTTATTGCATACAAATGAGACTATCATTAAATTAAACTAAACATTCAGAATTTTGATTTTAAAGTATATAATTTTACATTTTTTTATAAACCACAAGTAAAATTTATATACCAGTAGTAAATATACTTTATAATTAATGATAAGGATAGTGAAAAGTAGAAAAATAATATTTTAATCATTTTCCAAACATTCAGAGCAGACTGTATTCATAGGCTTTAAGCACATATTTTTCGTACATTGAAGACAAAAACAAGTAATTTTTGCATCTTTTACCCTTCGACAAACAGCGTAACGCACCTTTTTTGGTGGGTTAATGCTTTTTTTAATATCTTCTGTGACAATAAAGCTTCTTTTGAGTATTTTGCTAAGGTTTAAGAGTTCCGATCTCATATCCCACTGGGGCTGTACAAGATCCATTCTAGTCTATTCTAATAATCTTGAACGTCTCATTTTTTTCAGGAAGAACCGAATGATAGACAACGGAAACATTAATTCCTGCAGTATTAAGTAGATGATAAAATATTCGCAATGGCCAACGGTAACATATTCACGATACATTATATATATTGCACATTTCATTAGTGATATCAACACCGCCTGTATTACAAAAATTTACAATTTCAAGTTTCATCGCTCCAAGTTTGGTCCTGAAATTACACAGTCATCGAATTCACTAAGTTCATCTTGACAATCTGTTGATACAGTATCTAATAGACGACGAAATCCCTGTTTCCCCCTTTCCCATGGAGTTTTTGTAATAATTTCTAGAAAATGTTTTGAAATATTTTTAAAAAAAAAATTATATTTTACAATTATTTTATAGAATTATATAATTTTTATGTTACAATGATTGAAATTTTAAATAAATTATGCATGCATATTAATATGTTTGAAAAAAAATGTTAACGGAAAGAGTAAAACGTACTCTCTTTTAGATGCTTCGAGTACAAAAATATAACTCAATCACTCGCGGGGTGTTCTCAGCACCCCAGATAAAAATTTGAAGATCATTACATTCCAATAGTCCTAGCGAGATTGATTGCATCAGGCCTGAAGGTTCAATGACCTAAAATGTGCAGCTACAGAAAAAATCGTGTTTCTGCGCATTCTTTTTGAATCCTAGGAGGCTTTTCTTGTCACTGGGGTGTACAGAACACTCCGCTCGAGTGATCGCTCGTGAAGTAAAAGGGACATATTTCTTGGTGCATGGCTAATTTTTTTTTTAAAATTCGGATTAGTAACAAAACCTAAATAAATTCAAATGGCGAAACAACAGAAAAAATGTATAAGAAATCCCATTTCAAATATCAATGTAATTTCTATCTGTGTTTTACTTATTATGTATGATTACTAGTTTTAATTTTGTAAGGTTGCCTTGGTTTAAAAGTTAATTGATTATATTGACAAAGAAATTATTCTCTAATTTTTAAAAGGAATTTAGGATTACAATGATTTTCCCGCAAAATGAGGGTTGAACTTAATTTTTTAAAAAAATGGGAACGCCCTTTTTTTTTTGTTCCCTAATTTTTCTAAAAATTTAAAACTTTAAAAAGCATTCTTTCTTTTTTAAAAAAAAAGTGATTTCATTTAAAAATGCATTTTTTTTTTGACTTATTAATTTTAAAAAGAAAAAAATTAAAGACAAAAATAATGATAATTGTTGGGAAACAAGTTTTTAAATACGGTTTATCTTTCCCAAAAAAAATACATATGTTTAATATTTAAAAATGTATAATACAAAAAAATTTAAATTTTTTTTTTTAAGTAAATAAAAAAATTTTATTTATTTTTTAAAAGAATGCATTAATTGTGTTACTTGGGTTTTGTTTTGTTAAATTTTTATAAATTTTTGAACTAAGTTTTAACTTGCATATGAGTAAGATCCAAGCATTGAAATAATCCCCCAAACTATTTGTGTGGAAAATTATTCATATTATTATCATCATGCATTAAATTTAATTTTTTTATGATCTTTTTTTAAAAAAGGTAATATTTCCCTTTTTTATTTCATGCTTTCAGTAAAAAAAATATATAAAAATATTTATATTTTTTAAAAACGCCATTTTTTTATAATTATTAAATATTTAAAAAAATCGTTTGATTGAATTAAGCAAAGAAACTAAAACATGATTTTCATTCTTTTTGACTTAATTTTTTTATTATCGTAATTTTTTTTTCCCCTACTTTTTAAATTTAGCCTCCTTCACAAAATTATTTTAAAGTTGTTTTTTATCACTTCAAATTTTTCGCTCTTTTTTTTCCCATTTTACCCCCAACCCCCTTTTTATGGACCGTCAAAAAATATCATGTGGAAATCATTATTTGAAAGGGGAAATTTTGACATTTAAAGAAACAAAGGGGGAAAATGTATTGGCTTTTTCCAGCGTGGGGTTATCTGTCTCACTAAAATTTTCTTTTGGAAAAACCCCCTTGTTTTTTCATCGCATTTGTGAGCGTAGTTTGTATCATGTTTTTGGGGTTTTGCAAAAATTTTTTTAAAGTTTATTTTGGACACTTGGGGGGTATTCTGTAGGGTAAAAATTACTCTTTTTTTGTGATCCCAGTGGTTAATTAGAGTGATATTGTTCTTAGGTAATTTTGACGCATTATTTTTTAAATGTCTTCTAAATAGGACAGCAGATATAAGAAACAAAAAGATTTTTTAAACCCCACTTCTGACGAAATACGGTTTTATAGGAATTTTTCTTCTAGCTGGTTATCATTGAAATACCTGTGAACGTGAAATGGTCAGATGCCGAAGGAAACCCGGATCCCCTTTTTAAAAAATGCTAAGTAACGAAACCGGGGAAGAAAAAATTTAAATCTTATTTAAACTTTGTGGGGCAATGGGAAATGTAAAACCAGAATGTCCCGGATCGAATTTTAAAGTAAAAAAATTTGTTTGTTTACTTTTAATAATCATTTTTTTGGGAAATTTTTAAAGGGGAGTATTAAGACCCAAAAAATTTAAAATTAACATTGAAGATGCCGAATTCGGTAAATTTTTCAAAAACATAAAAATTGGGGGGTGGATCCCCCCAAGGGTTTGGTTTAATTTAATTCCAAATTTAAAAATTTGTGGGGAAAAGTGGTACTGGCACCTTTTTTTAACCCCTTCACTGGGTATCCCCCATCGGTAAAAAAACCTGGATAATTACAAAACTCCCCAACAAAGATGAAGCCCCCAAACTTGAAGGAGTTCCCAAATACGCAACAACAGTCTGGGCTAAAAAAATTTTTTTATAAAAACTAGATTGACCTTTGGGTTTCGACTGTACTTTTTTTTTGCAAAAAAATATCCGTAAAAAGGTTTTTGGTCATTTTTTTTTAAAGCAAGAAAAAAAACGTCGTGGTTTAAAAAAAAGGAAAACCAAAAACATACCGAACAAATAGGACAAAGCACTTTGTCAGGGGTTGCTTTTGAACCTTTTCCCCTAAAATTTGAGTGAAATTTTTCTAGAAATTAAAAAAATTTTTTAAACAGAAAGTATTATTCCCAAAAAAAAGTAAAATTTTGTACTCGGAAAAAAGCTTTTTATCCCTTGAAAAGAACACTAAAAATTTCGTAATTGCAAAAATTTTTTCCCCTTTTTTCCCAGTGTCCCTACTTAGAGAGGGGTCAGATTTTTATATAAAATATATAATTTTTTTAAATTTTTTTTTATATTTAGTTTTTTTTTAGATTTAACTAACTTTAGAAAACGAAATTTTACCTAAAAATTTTTATATAATAAATAAATTGGGAATACATTGGGTTAAACGTTTTCAAACTAACTTTTAATTTTACAAATTTTGATTTTGGGGGGTTTAATTTATAATTTGTGTTTTTTACCGGGCAAAGGGTTTAAAAAGGGAAAACATAAAAATTTTATATTAGAACCGGAATCAAAATTCAAGTATTATATAAAATTTAAGCAATATATAATAATTTAGCGCTTTTAAAAAATTAAAACAGCGCTATCAAAATTTTGACCCCTTCCCAAAATTAAAAATCCCAGATGAATAAAAAAAAAAATGGGGAAATTAGATGTCATTTGTAAATATGAAATGTTTTTTGTAAGTGAGCTTTTTTGGGGTAAAGTAACATTTAAAATTTCCCAAAATTTTGCGACTTCTTTTTTGTCCCCTAGGAAAAATCGTTGGGAACCCCGGTCGTCCTGGACTTTTTCTTTACACAGGCTTTCCAAGTCGATGTTGCTGCATTTTCCCTGATATTTTTTTCCGAAATTCGCTCTGAACCGTGATTACTGACAGACTTTTTTCAAACGAGCCCAAAAAATGCCTTACCCTTTACGACGCCATTTCCTTTGTTCAAAAAAATGACAAAAGTTCAAACTCGAAGGTTTACTTTTTATTTAACATATTAATGATCCCGATTCCTTTTGGGGAATTATCAGACTTTGTATTTCATTCATTTTGTAAACCTCTTATTGAATAGTGATAGTTTTTTGGAAATACATATTTCAGTCAAGGTTAAAAAAATATTGAATATTTTTGTTTAAAGCCTTTTCTCCCTAGCGGCGGCACCCCTATGGTACAATTTATACAACGTCATACTTTTGTTCAAAATACAAAACAATTTTAATGTATAATGTGTCTATTTTTTTTTAAAATTTTTGGGGAAAAAAAAGAATAAATTCCCAATTTAATCTTCACATTTTAATTGTAATTTTTAATTTTGTGCATATTCAAAAAACATTGTCAAAAACTTTTTTTAAATTACACTGAATTTTTTTTTCTGTTTGGTTTTTTTACCTTGACAGAGTTTTTTTTCCTTCGATATTACACATAAACCATTTTTTTTTCAAAATTCTGTCCCATTATTTATTAATAGTCATAGCAAATGCCAATCGTACGTTTCATCGCTTGACATCCCAAATCCCCCCGGTCCAGTGGGATCCGGTATACTAAGTTTTTCCTTTTTTTCTCCGTCAAGTTCCCCCCTGTGGAAAATACTTCTGGATATTTTTTACTACTAAGCTCTTCAGACAAATTTAACATCTTACGACCTGTTTATACTAATTAAATTGTATGTATAAATAAACTCATGAAAGTAGCATATAGTTATTTTTTCATATCTAGACATGTTCTTATACATAGTTTCATGTTTTTATACATGGTCCCATCAATCCTTACTTCTATTCTGTTCTCAATTATGCTTGATATGAACGCAAATAATACAGACGTGCTCTTTCAATTTTCAGATTCACCGTTTTGATGTAACACTTTGTTAATCTTTGAGCTTAAAGTAGTTGATTGAAGTGTAAATTGCGCCTTATTGCCAATTTGTAACCATGGTATTGAACATGAATTACTGCCTTTTTAATATTTTTCTCATGCGTGAGAATAAAGAAATTAATTTATTATGTTATGGAAAAATATTTTTGTGTAGACAGACATATATAATCAGGTTTGATTATGCAAGAGAATTATTCCTGTTTGATGATAAAGAAATAACATATGAACAGACCGAAATGAGACATTTTCAATTTGTAAAAACGTGTAAAAGAATTTTAAAAATCTAAAATAATTTTATAAATTTAATAATTTAATATATTTTTTTAAAGTTATGCAAAATAATTCTTTAGAAGACTATAGAGTTAATACTTGAGATCTAGGAATGTGTGTAAATGTTTATAAGAGAAAATTTTTTATTTGAAAATAAAAAAAAAAAAATATTTATTTTAGGATATATATATTATTGGTATTATTAAAGTGGGATATTTGCTAAATTATTTCGAATTTCTATTTAAATACCTAAATAGCTTATAATCATCACACATTCCACTAAGTAATGATGAACAAATTGAAACCAAATTAAGTAATTTTAAAAACTAATTACAGAAACAAAAAGCAAAACAAAAAAATGAGAAAAACGCCTTCCTTTATAAAATTGAAGCAAACAGAAACTACGAAAAAAAAAAATCCGATATTTTTACATAATTTAAATAATCTATCTGCCCAACTTTCTATTTCCTTCCGGTAATACCTCTTTCAAGTTTATTAATTAAAACTAATGTGTGTAAATAATTGATTGAATGAAATGAAAAGTAAACTTTTAAATTTACGAAGATGAAAAGGAAAAAAAGGTTTTCTTTTATTAAGAATTTTTTTAAAGAAATACATTAATTGTTAATTAGAAATGATCCTCAATACTTCTATTAAGTTACTCGTTTCTTAATTACACTTTTAAACAAAATTTAATTTTATCTCAATGAGTACCTTAAATTTACAGTATTTAACTATTCTAATTCGTTTATTTAAGCACGAAATTTCTAAAAAGGAAAGTTACGTTTGTTTAAAAAAAAAATCCAATGTTAACAAAAAGTCTAAAAAGCTTTTAATAGATTAATTGCGTACATTTTAAATACTTAGTATCAATAAATATCTTAAATATATATTATTAGTATGTATATACGTTAAATAATTACTTCGTATTAAATAAATATTTAGTATCACAAGCATATTATTATTTAGTAAGTATTCATTATTAAGTAATTACGTGTAGAGCAGTACTTCTCAAACTTTCAAAATTAGTGACCCAATTTTCAATCATAACTTTCCTCGCCCCACCCTTCCATGCAATAATAATACATTAAATGTAATAATAATATACTTTGATCTAAAGCTACAATACGACTTTAATTATAAACCATGCAAAATAATAAGATAAGTATTAAATTCTGTATATAATATTGTTTATGACAAGTCCTTGGAGTTACTGGTAATTATTAAACTTGTTCTTAACTTATTATTGGTAACTTAATTATCAAATACATTGTACTACACTGATATATTTATAAGTGTACTAGCTGGTATACCCGTCCTTCACACGGGTGAACTGAAAAATTAAACAAAGCAGATTGAAGGCTAAAGAAGTTTTTTTTTAATGAGGTAATATTTTACTTGAATTGCTAATTTAATAAACAAAAAAAAAAGTTTTTTGCATATTTTAGTAGAACAAAAAACCATATTTGTTAATTTTTAAATAAATCTGTAGATCTACTAGCTGAAAAAAAGATTTTTTATTTATTTATAACGCCCCGTAACTCTCATGGGGGTCAATTTTCGAAAACACCTTCCTAAGCTGATCGCTTTTCAGAAAAAGTAACACATTGTTACAAATTTTGTATATCGAACACTTAAAATAGCGTAAATAATTTATATCTGGAGATGTAATACGTTAATATTATTTCTGTTGTATTTATTTCATGTTAAAATTGTAATATTCGCAAACAACGCCGTTTCTTACATTATAATGGCGATTCAATATAGTGAAATTTTGTTGATAGAACCAAGTTGGCATCATTTTTGGCAACCATGTTGGTAACTTGGCGATTTATTGAACGGTGCAGAAGCGGATACGCTGTAGCTCCACCTGGTGGAGAGCTGCAACATAGAGGACAGCTACAAAACCATCTCCACACAAAATACATATATATGCCAATTTTTATAGAGATCGGCTGAACAGTGTTGGAGCAAAGCGAGGTCATATATACAAACATCCATTTTTCTATATATAGATTATATCATTGTAAATTGTATTTTATTTTTTAATATGTCAGAACGTATTTTGTTTTTCACCTTTTCATTAAATTAATAATTTTCTTTTAAATAATTATTTTTTGATTTGATATGCCAGCCTAGTATGCCACATACTAGGGTTAACACGCCCACCCCTTTGGGTCCACGCCAACAGTTTGAGAAACGTTTGACGTAGAGTACCCAGAATAAATTAAAATGTAATAATTTAATTGCATGAAAAAAATATAGCACGATAATTTTTTTTCAAACATATTAACTATTGCATATGATTTTTCAGAACATTTTGAATAAATTTTAAGAGGAAAACCTGGAAATGCATTCAATGTATAAATAATGTACGGTGACATAATTCACTTGTAATTCATCCTTATAAACATGTCAACAAACTAGTTGGTGGAAATGGAGGAATTTAAGTTATGTGCACATTTTAGTAATCGAAGCTATTGATTCATGCCAACTACGAACGATTGAATTTCCAACTTTGTTTTGCCAAACTACCTAATTTGTTTCCTACCGGGTCTCTTTTGTTTATGCTTTTAAATATTTATATCCTACCATTTATTTTTATCTTAATTCAGATCTCTAGAAATTTATCAGTAACTGCAAAATGCAATGATATTGCTTACAATGAATCATTTTACCTCATATAAACAAAATTGTTCGAATTCGCGTTACAGGAAGTAGGTGTTTTGGAAATGCAATGTTAAAAAATTTTATTAACACATGTGGGAAAATTAACAACACTGGTAGAAAAACAATCACTTCCCTTTTATTGCAGCATTTATAAATAAAATTTAAGCTTTTCTCAAATTTATTCTGCATCAAAAACACCCTTAAAGGATCATAGATTTTGTTTTAAAGTTTAGAATTTTTCAAAGAGTAAATACATAACAGATAAATCCCAAAATAAAGCTACACTTACAAAATGTTTGATTTAATTAAATTCTGAAAGCGTTTTTATTATTTCTTCCAAGCAAAAAAAAAATAGACTACAACAATATATTAATTTTTATTTGGGAGGAAATAAATATGAAAAACTGAAAAACATGTTTAAATAATTATAGAAAAGTAATGTCTATATTTATATGCATATTTACTATTTCTTTATCATGTCTACTAGTGATACTAAAAAAAAAAAAAGCGATTTATATTAAGATTAACGATTTTAGTCTCAGAAAAACTGATTTCTAACTCTTAAGGATTTGGTCTCATCTATATTCATCTAAAGGAAATTCAAGAAACTTTATCTGTTTCAAGATTCACAGCTTAAATTTTCGGAAGTTTAACATCATCCCTACTAACACTATTAACAGCGAAGTTCTCGTTAAGTTTACTCTTCCAGCTGGTACAGATATTTTACGTGCACATGAGCCTTGGTGTTTCGAAGGGAAGTACGCAGTTTATAGACTTCTAAGAAAGAGAGATAGCCAGTAATCTAGCCTCTCTGCAGTGTGTTAACACATAACCCTTGTTACACCAAACAGTAATAGAGTCGTTAATCGGGAGGACCCCGAGTTTCTTCCAGATGATGACGTCATCCATTATGTTCATATCAAACTCAATAATATTTCTTGATAGTTGTTTTTGATGTGTGGAATTTATACAAGATTATCCGATTTCATTCTTTTTTGAATTGATAGTGATATTTTTCCGGATAGAGATGAAGAGAAATGAGAGTCATGGGAAAAAAACTTAAAGAATATTCTAAATTGAACAAATAACTAGAAAATGCTATTATATACAATATTGTATCAAATACTTTTTTTTTTGTCAAATTTTTTTTTTTAAAAATTATTATTTTTAAATTTTTTACAAAAATAACGTAATTTTACATTAAAATTTTTCTTTTTCATTTTGTGGTTGAAAAGTAAATATGTGTCAGATTGTTTTAGTCATGAGACAGTTTATAACTTTGTGATTTTTCATACTATGCTTCGACTGAGGGCTTCCAAGAAAATCGGCATATTGGTCTATGAACTTTAATCGGATTTAGAAACTATAAAGCAACAATGTCAAAATGAGAACAACTTAATTTTCGTAGACGATTGCAGAGATGCCCAGCTTTTTAACTTGGAATTTTTGCAATGATATCCTTAACAACATTGCTAAATTTAATAAAAAGAAAATCAAATTTTTAATTTTTTTGTTGGTGAGATCATCTTCATGAAGAGACTTAATTCAAAAATCAAAACGCCATATTTATTTTGATTCTGTCCTATAAGCACCGCTGTAATCAACATCTTTTTATATGGAGCTTTGTCGGAGAAGTGAGTGTCATAGTTTTAGAGAATTTGTGACACATCCATCGTAAGCTACACTGGTGTGCAAAACTTAAGCAACAGGTGGGTTTATTGCCATAACTTCACGAAAACTGATCCCGAAACAGAATCTTGAAGACAGCCTCTCTTAAGAATACGAACGAAAGCAATCTTGTACTTGGCACTCATAGTTTCTAAAAAGTCAGAAATTGGGGAATATATATTAATGGGAAGACACGTTTTCTTCAAAAAGTTGAGAATACAAGGCCATCATGCGTAGTCGAAGGCACCTTTGATGTCAAAAAATAAAAGTATACACTGGTGTGCAAAACTTAAGCAACAGGTGGATTTTTTGCCATAACTCAGAAAAATCATCTGAGAGACATGAAATTTGAAATGAGGGAAGTATTATTTACGTAAAGGATGACGAAAGCATCGGCGCTAAAAAAAGGAATACAACGCATACGGTATGGAATCAAACAAAAACAAGTTTTATTGAACGCATAGTATCATGACTCATGATTGTCTATCCAACAGGAAGAACAACAAGCAGATGTTCCTAATATGGTATATGCCCTCCCACTACAAATGGTTGCTTTGCACCGTCTCCCCATACTCAGAACAAACTGGTGCAACATTTCTTGAGGTAGGAGTGCCCATTCCTCAATCAACATCTGTTTGAGTTGTTGGTTGTACTCCGGATGATTTGCGTGTGGCAATACGTCTCCCCAAAGCATCCCACACATGTTCGATGGGATTTAAATCGGGGAGCACGCTGGCCAATCCATTCGAGTGATATCTTCACTTTCCAGCAGCCCTCAACAGCAAGAATGTGATGTGGCCGTGCATTGTCATCCATAAAACTGAAGTCTGGGCCAATGGCACCTCGGAAAAGATGCACATGGGGAAGAAGTACCTCCTCAAAATAGCGATCCCCGGTTACAGACCCTCTGTCGAAAATGTGAAGCCAATTCCGACGTTCAGCATAATGCCAACACAGACAAGAACCCAGGACCACCGTAAGGATGACTTTCCTTGATGTTACTGGGATAAAACCGGTCCCGATCTCTCCAAATCAAAACGCGTTGAGAATCGCTTCTGGTACTGAACCGACGCTCATCCGTAAAGAGTACACGACTCCATTGATCAGTTGTCCAGTTTTGTCCCTCTGGCTCACTGAAAACCCTTGGCCTGTTGGCCATCTTTCAACGGGAGGCAGCGTTCAGGACGGCGGGTGAACAGGCTTCCTTTGTGAAGGCGTCTGGCCACAGTAAACCGCTACACTTGTCGACCTGTTGCTGTACAGAGTTTCTTAGCAATGGCGCTTGCTGACTGTTGTTGACATTTTTCTCCTGCAGGATGATATATCGGTCATCCCCTGCAGTTGTCGTCCCGGCGGCCACCAACCTTTCTAACCGCTGTACCTGTGGTTTTGAACGCTTGCCAAGCGCGCGAAACGACACTTTTGTTGATTCCGAACTGTGCAGCTGCACTGGTGACAGTACGCCATCCTCCAGCTTTCCGATCATTCTTCCACGGGGAAGTCGTCCAGGTGATTTTTTCTAGCCATATATCACGAACTGACTCACTGGCAGAGAATATGGTGAATTGTGCTCCGTCCTTCATTTCATTCTACTGTTGAGCAGCGCGCGCCGCATCACGCGTTTTGCGTACGCTCACATCGCTTCTGACGTTTTGTTCCTGATATTTGCATACGCATGACGTTTCTACTGACTTACGTGTTCCCTCTACTGATCTCCAGACCTCCTTTTCTGCAATTTCATGGCTATCTGCTAAATTTTTACATTGTTGCTTAAGTTTTGCACACCAGTGTATGAACTGAATTTCTAGTGGATCTTTCACATATAAATATGTATTCCTGAAAAAAAAACGACCTTTATGGAAAAAGGTATTACCTTAAAGGGCTACGTAACTTTATGTAAAGCTAAGTACGACATTCCACCAATTCCATTCGAGAGTCTCAAGTCACATAAAGCAGAGTATAGAAATCGCACAATTTCACACATCTGCACTGTCTACCAAATATTCCTTAATTATTATAAATCGAGGAAATATACTAGGCATCTGATATCTTAAAGCCTTGACATGGAACTATATTTCATTGCATTAGAAACTATTTTAGAGATGTTTATGGGTGTTAATTTATTAATTTTAGAGATAATGTGAATATAGATATATAATATTTTGGAAATCAGCAAAAAAAAAAGAATCCTATTTTTACGACCAGCTAAAACCAATTTTTTTTTATATCTTGAAGATTTCACATTCCAAACGTTTATTTTATTTACGATATCTGACTCCTTAAAAAACAGCGATTTAGCATAAAAAAGACAATAAATTAGTATAATAACTAAAATTAAAGAAGGCAAACTTAGTTAATGCATGGAAATTTACAAACTTATTTATTGCTTAAACTTTCTTATTTTGTACTCATATATGTAAATAATTTAATAAATGTCAACTTAATAATAATAAAAAAGGAAAAAAAAGTATTATTTGTCTAAACTTTGTTAGAGCTGCTTTTATGAAAACTATGAAGATTATTTCAGTGACCGAGTGGTAGCGTATCCAGCTTCCCCACCACAGATTAGGGGCTCTGTCCTCGGGCTGGGCAAGTCGACTCAGCCTTTCATCCCTTCAGTGGGACGATAAATGAGTACCAATCTTGCTTAGGGACTAAACACTGTGACATCTGCTCATGAACCTCAGCATCCACTGGTCGCGTATACTGAGATAGGCACAGTAGGCCTTGACCCTTATGGACTGTTGCGCCACTGAGTTTAGTTTATTTTAAGATTATTTAGTTTGTAGAATAGGATTGAAATTTAACTGATCCATTTGTACTACGATTTTTTTTTATTTAAAAATCTCACTGTATAATTTTCCATCTTGAAGCCATCCTGAATATCATTCATAATTCAATTGCAAAAGGATGCAAATAGTATTACAACAGTTATTAAAAACTATTCAATCAAGTCTAAATTTATTAAATAATAAATTTAATAATATTTTAAAGTAATTTATCATTATGTGGAATTTAAGTTTTGCTTCAAATAAAAGTAGAGAATGGTATAAATAGTTCATACTCAATACTTCCTTAGATTTTTTTTATCTAGATATATAGGGGAAATTTAAACTTACTAAATTATGTTAAACTAGTGAAAGCGACTTAATATTTTTTTAAAACAGTAATTAATTTTCAATAATGTTTTGTCAACTTGATTTATTTGAAATTTATTTTTACTTCAGAAATGTAACATATTTGTATGATTTTTTTCGTGTATGGTCACTGCGTGGAAAAAGGGGAAGCAATCGAAATTTAAATCTGGTGTATGGCGTATTAATGATGCAAGACCTGAAACTATAAATTTCATAAAATATTAATGACACTTTTATGAAATCTTGGTTCTTTAATTTTATGTTTATAGAAAATCCAAATTTCTGAAGCATTTCAAATGTTTTAATTCAAGTTTTTCGATATGTGAACTATGTTTATTAAATAAACTTTTGAAATAAATTAATTTTTTAATTTTTTTTATAGATTTAGAATTAAGGTGGATGGAAAATTTATTTACATTGAATAATGCTAATATCTTTGAGAGCTTCTTTGATTATCCTCAGATATTTGAAGCACTACTGGCTTATTCAAAATTAGTGTGACGAATTTTAAAAGCATATAACTATGACTGTTAATTTTTTATCGCTTTGCTACCAGTTATATTTTAAAACTGAAGCACTTAAATTACCAGTCTAACTATTTTTATTAGTGGGAGTAAATTATGGTTCCGAAATTAGATCCTCAAACCCGAAACGAAATTTTAAAACTTTCGAAGGACATTTGTTCATGTTCTGTTAAGAATAAAGCTGTTAAAAATCAGAAAATACATTTTGCATACGGATTACCATCTAAAATTTAAAAAGAAATAAAATTTGGCTGGTTAACAAAAGCTCTAGGAAAAAATGTGGTCGGAAGAAAGTCCTCAAGGAAAAAGAAAAAAATAAGTTGAAATACTTATCTGTTTAGAAAATCCTCTGCCTCAAAGAACTTCAGGAAAGAAGCTACAGGTATTGCAATCGACTATTTGTCGTAAAATAAAGAAATTGGCTTTAAAAAAGTGAATAAACCAGTCTGTCTTCCATCTGTTAATGTCTGTTAAGACGGCAGAAAACGTTCTTGGCTTCTGTATTTAATGTTATGCAAAGATGGATACAGAGCATGGATAACATCAGATGAAGCTCTGTTTCATACTCAACTGGCAAATCGAAGATGTACAATATATTTCACACAAAAAAACGTTGCAAAGACGCTGCTGTTTGGAAAAATGCAGGTTGGCCGTCAAGTGTTATGGTATGGATGGGAATGTCCTCTCAAGGTGTAACAAAACTTTTTTGGGGGGAACCAATGGCTAAAATTGATGCTAAATTCTATCAGAATAAAGTTTTGAAACATTTGATAAAAAAATAATAAATGTCTTTAATATGTTGGAAATTTTGTTTTCCCACAAGATTCTGCACCAAGTCATACTGCAAATCAATTATAAGATGGCTGAAAGATTAAAAAATAACTTAATCCATACAACTTAACTCATGTAAATAACTTAATTCGATAAAAATTTATAATGCTCTGAATTTGGTCACATTATTTTTGAAAAAAACAGGTATTTTTAAATTTGCATTTCCCACAGCTCAGAATTCTTGACGGAATTTAAAATCTGGGTTTATTTTTTAATTATTAATCAGTCAGTTGAATGTAAGCTGACGTTAGAATTTTTTTAGAAATTAATTTATGATGAAAGTTAAGTTAGTTAACTAGTGTATTACGAATATTCTTTAGATTCTTTTGAAATTTTTTCAGGAAATTCAATTTTGAATCCGTATGATTGAAACTGCAGCAGTTTCAAAAGTGCAATTTTCTACATATGACTACTACCCATATTGCTTTACGGTATCTTTTCCAATGTTTTTATGATTTTTTTAACTATACACACTATTAAATAATGTAAAAATTTGGAATTGAGAATCTCACCATAACTTATATTCAAATAATTAATCTGTTGTGCTCATTACTTTGCTTTTGAAAATAAAAAAGGACATTTTAAATATAAATATTTTTAAAACATTCTATTGAGTAAGATAAAAAAAAAACTGTTTGTAGAAAAAAATACTATAATTTGATCCATCAATTACATGCATATTAATTTTAATTGTTCATTTTCATTTTAAAAGTTAAAATTTTTATTGAACGATTTTATTTGAAAAAACAGAATGCATTTAACTTTATAATAACCAACCCTAATCATATACTTAATACCAACAAGGTATTAAAAATATTTTTACCTCTCCGTATTGCTTCAGTAAAGATATTAATTAGTATATAAGAAAGACAAATAGTTTATTTAATATCATTTATTTCAATCAAGCATTTTTTCCTGATGTGAAGACAAGAAGTATTTTGTGACTTCCATTTTTCTTCCTTAAAGACAGGAGGATCTGAAGAACAAATCTTAAGTGGTTTTTGACGCTAATTGCCTCATCTTCCGAGTTAAACTAATGATGTATGGTGCCTCTGCAATGCTGTTCTTACAAATCTTAGCCTATTAAAACTGTTATATATTTCTATTAATTCATTAAAAAATTTGATGTGAGCTAATTTTTACAATTTTGTGTGCTTATGAAGGAATTTAAATCGTCGTATTTTTTTAATTTTAAAAATATATAAAGACATTGATATTGATTTTTATTGAAGAGAAAATAGGCTAACTTCTAAATGTTCTTCTTCTAAATTATATTTGTTCTGACACCACATTCAATTCACGATAAATATTATTTCTAGTTCAATTTATTAAATACAAGTAATATTACATTTTATTCTTTATTTTTTGAATTAAATTCTTTTCATTACCATTTTCCTTTTATTTAGAAACATACTTTAGTACACTAGGCATTTTATCTATAGAATAATAGAAAATTTTGTACAGTACAGAATACGAATAACTTTTTATTGTGACTTGAGTGCAATATCTTTAACTTTTTCCTGGCTTTAACGAAACATTTTAATTTATATTTCTTAAATAATTTAAATTATTTATATTAGGTACCATAAGATTCACACATTTATGAAATCATTCAATTTATATTAATTTGGAAACATTAAATTATTTTTAACTACAGATTATTAAAAGAGAACAAATTTGAGTTCTTTTGTTTTCATTTACTTTTAATTTATTTTTAACCTTATATATATATATATATATATATATATATATATATATATATATATATATATATTTTGTCAGTATGTGAGATAACAAAGGAACATGCTTTATGCTTGAATACATTAATTGCAAAATGTATGTACTTTTCTTTTCTGTCGACTGAATATTGTCTGCTTCATTTCAGATACGTTTAGCACGCAATCGTGGTTAATACAGAAACTATATCTCTGACTCTATCTCTGTTGCAAAGGAAAACCAAGAACGTTGCGAAGTGAGTTTATTAACATATATGTACTATATCTGCTCTTAAAATGTGACGTGTACAATATATTGTTTGCGTAAATGGAAAAAAAAATGCTTTTTTAAATTTTTATCGTGAATAGATATAACTATCTTGTTGTTAACGGTATTAACCCATTACAATTGCAATATTGCAAATTTTGTTTATTTTCAAAGTTTTAAAATATTTTTAGCTTTAGGAATTAGTCGGTACTAAAAATTATGAATTTAATTTATTATTTCGAATTGAAAATGTATTTTAAATTTTATTTTCTTCTTCTAAGAATAGACTGATGTGCTTTTGCAATGTGATAAAAAAGCTTTAAGATGATATTGTCATTAAAAAACGTATAGCTATTCGCATAAAAACACATTAAAGTATATGATCGCGATAATGAAGAGTTCTAACTCAAGGGTTGTCATCGCGTTTTCTCTTCATTTCCATATGGGTTAATAATAGTTTTACCTGAATATTCTCTGTAAAGAAATAGGAGACTACAATGTTGATACTTGTGTAGTAAATAAGCATGGAAACAAAAGCATTTAAGAATATAAAAATAAGTAAATTAAGTTATATTTAACAGTCTTCTCATGAAGTAGTGCGAAAATTTCGAGAATGATGCTTCTGAATGGGATATTACATTCAATCATTCAATGAAACCTGTCTTGCGAGTTTTCGATGTCCAAAATCCCATTATGTATTTCAAAAAAAAAAATTAATTAATTTTTTTCAAGTTGCTCTTACGTTGCAATAAATGAAGTGTATTAATATTACTTCATTCCTTAATTTTTCTTGTTTTTAAGAACAAGTTATGAAATAAGATAATTGTAATAAACTTAAAAAATATTAAAAAAATTTTTTTAACCAATTCATTCTGTTATTGTGAGGAATTTCTTGAAATGAAACATTATAAAACACTTTCTTTCCTTTACTGGATTTTTGACAAGAACAATTCTTAAATAATGTTTAGATTTTAAGACCAATATATTAAGTGTGTTGAGGAAATATTAGTTTATTAATTGTTAATAAAGATAATTCATAGATTTTTGGCAAATGGTAAAATGGTAAAATTATTTTACTTAAGTCAGGTATTACATAAGTAAAAGATTTTTAATATGTCTTCATGCTTTACCATTACCATAATTTTATACATCAAAAAGAAAATATACGAGTTTTGAAATAAAAAGTTAAAATTTTATTTATTTTTTGGACAAAGTATGATTTTTAAGATGAATTTTCTTAAACATTAAGAAATTTGTGAATAATCTTATCAAGCAATACGATTTAATAATTATGTTACAATCCATACGTTTAAAATATTATTTTCCTATATTTGTAACTAAATATTTACCATTCAAGCTCTTAATGAGTGAAGCAGTCAAATTCTACATACAAATTCCCTTATGATAGAACCTTCAAAAAGGATTAAAACTTAGTGTCATTTATATTTAATATAAATTGAAAAATAAGAAGATATTATAAACACTACAAAGTGAAGAATATTTTCTGTTATTGAGATTGTTCTATTAATTTAAGATGTTATGCTGCAGAAGAGAATGTAACAAAGAATTTTAAAATTATAAAATTTTTTTTTGCCCAATAAAAAATTATTCCCCCCCATTTTTTTAACCGTTACTCAGCATAAAAATTTGAATTTAATGTTGTAGAGAAAAAAAAGATAGTTTAATTTTGTTTTGAAGGCTTTCTTTCCGCGGGGAAAGAATGTCTCCGTTCCCCCCATATAAAAATTAAATGTGTTGCTAAAATAAAAAATTTAGTTGGAATAATAACATTGTATTGAATTGATCTTAAAAAATTTTTTTTTAATGCTTTTTCCCTTATGAAAGAAAAACTTCTAATACATTGAATTTTTTATTATTATTTTTCAACAAAACTTGTTGGGAAATTTTTAAATTTTAAAACTTTGAAGACTGCTGATGTATATGTAATTTTTTCTAAGAGTTTGCTATCTGTAACTATTATGATTATGAACACAAAGTAAAAAAAGAGAATTTGTATGCCCAAAACATATTTTTTGTTTTTAACCAGCTTATACTATTCTGAAATTAAATCTTCTAATTTTGAGAAATTTCTCTTTGTTAAGAGTATGTTACATGTATTTCTCATTTAATATTGGGTAAAATTAAATTAATAACGATAGTTATGTGACGACAAACATTTAGGTCTGCGGTCTTCTTGTTCAATATTTTAAATATATCTAATTGAATTCCATTCAACACTCAATAACCTGCATTGTTTACCGTAAACCTTCATGCAAATAAAGAACAAATGAATTACTAACAAACATGTCTAAAATATAACGATAGTGAGCAAATGTTACCAAATACAACAACATTAATATTTATCTTAAGAAACATTTTAATTATCTAAGAAAGTTTGCCTAATAGGATGTTAAACGACGATTGATTTTAAAATATATATTATTTAAAAATGCACCAAGGGTTTTATTAAAAGAATTATAATGAATTAAATTAAACCAAGTCAGAAATGGAATATTTCTCACAAGTTATTCATTAAAAATTTGTTTTTAGAATTTCTCTTTATATTGTATTAAATTTCAGTGCATATTATTACTTCAGAATACTATAGAGCTAAGAAAATTGGACATGATGAAGAAAAGAAGTAGGAAAAAGACATTGAATCAATGAAATAATTAACTTTTTATGGGCATGCGAAACTGAAATGTCTCAAAATGAAGTTTTTAAATGGTTCAATTTTGTATAACTAATATCTCACACAGTGAAAAAGCAATCATTATTTCTATTTTTAATTAATATAGATATAATTATATTATTATATATATTGCTTAATCCTTTTTCCCTTGTAATAACTTTTTACACGAAAATATACAACAATATTTGAATTACTAAATATTTTTAATTCTTGCAGTACAAAAATTAAGGTCTTGAAGTAGATTGATAACGTAATTTACTTCAGTTATTCAAGAAAATAATAAAGAGGCTTGTCTTTTGATAATTATTTTTGTTAATTTAATATTTATCCTAGCTAAAGAACAAATGTGGACAAAGAGCGGGCATATGCGGCTCACTAAGAGTTTCTTGCAGTTCACCAAAATAGTCAGAAAATAAGATTTAAACCGAGATTCCTTTTTCCATGTGCGACTAGAGATTAGTCTTGTATATTTCACTACTAGGAAAACAATGCGTTTATTAAGAAAACAAAGCACCTGAAAGTATTCCTGTAATGATTAGAGATCATCCGCAGAGTTTGGAAGCCGAAATCACAAACAGAATTCAGGATGTTAAGAAGTTCGAGTCAAAATTCAATATTCTGTCTCTTGTTTCATAACTCTGCTGATATTGGTACATCACTTTAGGAACTGCAGCTAGAATTTACTTCAGTCAAATCATAGTGTGAAGAAAATATTTAAATGCTATGAAATTAGCTGAAGTTTAAGTGAATACATGTCTTCTAAAAAGATTCAATGTTTGGAGAAATTTTCTCGGAAAATATTTTTCATTTTGGGTTGACATATATATTTGTAAACAGAGTTTTTCTTAAATAAAAATTAACATAAATAAATGTAGATGTCAGTTGGCTGACATAACCTTGCAAGATGTGATGAGAATTTATAAACAAAAGTAATCTCGTTCCTAATTTCAAAAATGTCGAAGAAAAGTATGGTAAGTTACATTTGTATAATTAAAATGATTCTAAAATTAAATGTGCTTGCAACTGTGGATGATATCAAATTGGAACAATTAATAAATTGTAAATAACCGTCACTATTTTTTATTTAAAATATATTATTCATTTTTTTAAACAAGTTATACATTTCCTGAGATACAAAGATAACTAATGAATTTAATCTTTTTTAAAAAGTTGTGGCTCTGCAGTATCCTCCTTAAACTAAAACAATTGCCCACTCCTGCTATAGATTGTTGTTGATGTTCTTAAATATCTATTTCTTATATTTTGATGATCATTAACAATGAAAATAGTAAGAAAGAAAAGAAGAAGAAAAAAATTAAAATTCTGCATAAAATAATTGTAAGACTTTCAATAATTGTTTTCGAATATCTTTTCCAAATAATCACAAACTGGTCTCAAAATATTAAACTAAATTATATAAAGAAAAGTTTATCATTGTGTAATTTAATAGTGCCGGTTCTTTTATCTCTAGCAACGTTATTGCAATATTATTAACATTAAAAAAATTTGAATAAGAGAAACATTGTTAATGACAAATAAAATTATTAACATAACAAAGAGTGTTTATGTTCTTTGCTCTTAAAGGATAATATGTTTACTTCAGAATGAAATAGAAAATAGTATTAAATAAATATTCATCTTTCAATGTTAGATATCATTTCACTGACTCATCTTATTGAGTCTTCAATCCTGAATTAAATACCATATTATGTTTTGTAAGTATTAAAGTGCTTTTATTCTTGTGTACTTACGAAAAAAGTCATTTTAAAAGCCTTTGTTTCGGAAAGAATTTTGTGTAAGAAAACAGACCAAATAGAGCTGCTAGGTATTCAAAAATATTCACTCAGCTGTAAGTACTCTCTGGTATGCAAAAGAAAAAGGAAAAGAAGAAGAAGGGAAGTTACCCTTTGCATATTCAAAAAGGATGAATTTTATTATGAGAAGAACGGAGCACTGAAATAAAACAAATCAAAAGTCAAGTAAAAAGAAAAAAAAGTGTTTTTCTGGCAAGTTATTAGAATCATTTGTATTCTTTTCATTTTAAAGGTCAAGAGATATGTAACTTACAACTTTAATTCTTAAAATGAATTTATAAGGCATCTAAAATACTTTAGAAAATTTTTTATTAAGAAAATACAGGGTAGATTTATAATCTACTATTTAATTTCAGTAAGCAAAACCATTTTTATATCAACTAATTTATGTATTAAATGTTTTCAGATATTATAATTTTATTTTAAGAAAATTTGTAGGGATTCTTTTTTGAGTTAGAACTATTTGAAAAGTGAGAGAATGTAGCTATGTTGAACTTCGAGAATGGCATTAACTTATAACGAAATACAATGAAACCTTTTAAAGACTTAACACAGTCATACGGAAGGTCGTTCACACTTTATGGTGTGAGTGAGGGAATATTAACCTGCACTGTGTTAAGCTACACGCGGGCTTTGGGCAACACATCTCGTAATATTGAACCATGGTCAAATAATGAGGGTGATACTTGAGCTGCCACCCAGTCTCCTAATTGCCACACCACACCAACGAGAGGACGTTTGAGTTCTGGACAGATTTAAAGTGCATCGCTCCCCAAAACGATGGATCTCCAGTGGTAGTGGTCTCAAACTCTTGACACGCCACACACGTTATGAAACGATTTTAATAGTTAATTTTTACCAATAAATCCCCTTATTGTTTGTGGCAATTTGATTCCATCTGATAGTCCTGATTCTTTACAATAGCTCTAGCTTGAATTTTTCATGAAAGTATACCTTTTCTTAGTACTGTTTTGCAAACTTTATTCCATTCTTCTTGAACAGTTTTCCAAAGTCCGTTCTATTTTCTTGGATGGCGTTTTCCTAAGGCTCTTTTTAATAAACTGAAAGCAGAAAAGTCCATTGGAGTAGTGTAGGATGATTCTGCACGTGTTTCAACAAATATGATGCAATTTATTCATGTTTTTGATTCTTTCTTTGCTAAATAAGCGACAATTGACTTAGACGTGGACTAAAGATTTTGTCCATATGAAGCTCAGCTTTATCAATGTGCTTTCCAAATAAAGTTGAAATTTCTTCTTCAAAAGTTTGTTTTAAAATATTATGCTGATAATAGAACGATTTACTTTTGGCTTTCTATGAGACTTCTTTGATTTTTAACTTGCCATTGTTAGGAAATCTTACAACAATCATGAGTTCCTTAGGGAAATTTACTGTACACTGGCGAAGCCATTTCGTATAGTCATTGGTGTCAATTGAAAAATTAAAAAAAATGATCTTCATTTATTACCGTCACTTAAATATACTCATGCCTCATCAAGTGTTATAATAAATTTTAATTTTAGCAGCTAGGTGTTTTTTTTTAAATTTTTTAAACTTTTTATATTTTTTTTATATAATTTTCTACAATTCGCTTTTCTTTCAGCAATACGTTTTAAAAGATGAAACGAGCTATAAGTTTAAACATCTTTTTTAACTTTAAATCATTATGAATTATTTTAATTACAGTGTAGAAGACATTCCCAGTTTCGATGCAATGAGTCTTGAGTCGGTGGATTTTTTTTAGGATCAGAGGCTTCACTTTCTTGACAGATGCCTGCCTTTGAACATACTTAAGATGCATTTTCGTCGTTATGTTTTCATTTTTACTTTCAGCTAGACGTTTTTTCCTTTTCAAATTTAGTAAAAGTAAATATCTTTATTGAATTGCAATAACCGAGATGTCTACACCGCTTTATAATTTGTTAACAGGAATATTTCTTATCGGAAAACGCAGTTACGTAACCATCGAGCCTTATATCAATTTCAGGAGCCATTTTTGAAATAAATCTGTTATTTTACATTCTAATCAAACTAAAACATTACCAGTCGATTATTCTGAATTTACCAAAGTTTTATCTCAAAATGCAAACGAAAAAAAGGAATTACAAAATAGTTTTCATAAAATGCAAACGACCTTTTATGTAACTGCTAAATTATAAGAAATTCATACTTGTATAACTGAAAATTGAAACACTTCTAAATAATCCATTTCCAAAATAGTAGAAAATATATTTTGAAAAGATCCTAATATATTTTTATTTCTTATTACATAATGTACTATGCTAGTACACCGTAAGTAACGATTTCTGGTATAAATTCAAACAATACTTTCAAATTAAAACAATATATGAAAACAATATTTAAAAAAAATGCATTAATTTTTTTTAATTGATTTTATGGGATTTTATGTATTACTTTACACGTCAATTTCAAAGGAACTAGATGAAAAAAGTAATTATATTTTGTCTGTTTCTGAATGGATTAACTTAAATCATCTCTGTAAAATAATATAAACAATTACTACAAGATTAAAATTTTTAATGGATAAGCAAAATAAAATTCCGGATATTGACCAAGAACCTATAAGCCTAAGAACTTTTGAATAGGTAATATCTGGATATATCGTATTTGAAATACAAAAATCCAATACTGCAATATGTAAAAACAAATCTTTGAACTGACATTGCAAACAGATGTTGTAAGATTTTACTCCAAATAGTGGATGGAATTTTTAATACATTGAAGAAATCTTAGATTTTCCTAACTGTATTTTTTGTTTTGATTAAAGATATTTTAAATTTAGTAAAGTTTTAGGATTTCTATACTTAAAATCTTCAACTGATCCTAAATTTAGGCAGGAATTTCTAGAATCTAAACAACTTTCAAGGGATAAAACAGCAGAAAATACAACATGAGTGATATTCATTCCGTTGGATAAGTACAATTATTATCAATGCCTTCAATGTTTATTCAAGGAGCTATAACATAATTAATCAACCATTTTTATATTTAATAACATCGAGTATTGGTATTCTAAATTTATCTAAGAATTTCTAAGTCGTTAATCTAAATTATACTTAGATAATATATGTAATTTGAAGAATGTTTCCGTACTGGAAATTTTCTGCTTTTCATCATGCGTGTGGGCAGCTGGATGTTGAGAGAAAGCAACTGAATGCGCTTTTGTTGGGATAGTGTTCATAACAAATGAACAGAGCGTCTTGAAGTGTCTACATTTCAGTGGCGTAACGTACACTCCCGCATCACGGAGGGAGGGCAGGACTCTAGGGGCCCAAGGCCTGACTTACGCTAAATACGTATTTACCCAATTTATAAGATATTAAAGGTAAAACCTAACTTTCAGGGGATGGGGCTAATACTCTCCATTACACTACTAGTAAATATATAGAAAACATTACAGTGGAGCCAAAGAATTTAGTCCCGCTAAGGGGTCAGGTCTCTAGGAACCCAAGGCTTAACTAACGCTAAATACGTATTTACCAATTTATAAAATATTAAAGGCGAATCCTGACTTTCTTTAAGGAGGGGGCCTAACATTCTCCGTTACGCCACTGGTAAATAAATAGAAAACATTTTAGTGGAGCCAAAGCCATTGAAATTCATACACCGCATAAAAAAAGATCGCACAAAAAATAAAATCACATAAAAATAGACCCTACCATAAAAGGTTCTCCTGTATATGTATATATATATATACATAATTTTGACCAAAAATTCAAGTATTATGAACAATACATTGCTACATTTAGTTTTACATGATATATTGCCTGTATTTAATTTGATGCGAGTCATTAAGTTATGTGTTTATTATACCTGTATGATAAAAAATGTATCAAAGCAAGTATTTTGCTTCTCTACTCTTGTTACAAATTAAGAATAATGACCTGAAAATCGCATTAAAAATAGTACTGGTACACTGTTTGTATTTTTGGATTAAATTATGAGAAACCTTATCTTCCTACATTCTATATTCTTTTCTATGTAAATATATATCTAAAACTAGCTGCAATAATTGTCTATCTGTAGAGAAATCCTCAAGATATTTTTCACTTAAATCTGATTCAATATTTCTTTCTCGATTTATAGTGTTACGAATTTTGAGTAAATAGTGTAAATAATTTGTATATTTGAATGTGTAATACATTTATATTTATTTATGTTATATTTATCTATGTTATATTTATTTTATGTTACAATTGTGATATTGTCGAGCAACGTTGTACCTTAATTACTAGTGGTGATTCAATAGAAACTTTGAGAAATCTTGGAGCTAGAGCCAAGTTGGCATCATTTTTGGCGACCATTTTTGAGACTATTTTTGGCGAGTTCGGGACCATATGTGGATTTCTCTAGAAATAAGTGGAGAAATAAACTAATTTCACGGTCTGTGACGTAAGCGGATCTTTTTTGAAGGATCCGCCGGGCCTATAAATAGAAAGATGCTTACCAAAACGGTCCAGTCTTGTTTCGACCAGCGATTAGTTAGCATTGATTTAACTAGCGATTAGTATACTTATATTGATCAGTTTTACCGATTAGAGCTCGGCTGCTGAATAGGACAAGCGGTGCTTGTAAATAATCTTCTATATCCGTGTGTTTTCGAAACTGATAATTGTGTATGAGTGTTGTTGAAGGTGTGAAGACCTTCTTAGATTTATTCTTCGAATATTGCTGCTGAATCCTGTATTTCAAGGATTAAATTTTCGACAATAAATTCTCACCGCTCTTAAAGAGCTGTCTTGTTCTTTGCGACTGATTTGCATAAAATTCTCGAGCCCCGATTAACGTAACAATAAATTTTCATCAATAGCAAAGTAAAAGCATCAAGCAATAGTTGTTAGAAGGATTCCTTTTACAACTAGTTAACTCTAAAATGTCTATAAAAATGTCTTATGTATTCTAGAAAAATATTATAAATGTGTTCAGAAAGCAAAATGTTTGAAAATTTTAAAATTTAGCAGAAGTCTAGTAGAACAGAATTTCGCAGGAAAACTTTTTGTTAAAAGATATATTAATATGAAGCTATATGTACTATGCATATATGCCTAATGAACTACTTATATGTTGAATATAGATTTTTCTAAGCAATTATGTTTTATAAGTTCACCAAATGATTTATTTCATCTAATTTAAAACACAAAATGTGTATCTAAACGTTTGAAAGAAAAAAAAAGTTCAAATATATTGATTTTAAAAACATTTATTTTATTTTTATTAAAAAATGTAGTATATTTTTTGCTATATATTTCTGAATTTATATTTAAAAAGGGTTTTTTTTAAAAATGAATATTTTTTTATTTTTTTCAGATAAAAGCATTTAAACCATAATACATTGTTTGTTTGCTACACTGATGTGTTAAAATTTTAGTATAATTTAATTTCTGTGTAAAATAAATCATAAGCAATACATTAATTCTACTGTTTCTGAATGAAGTCTTCTTAACAATAGCCCCGGGAAACTCATTTGAGCCTTAAGGCTTCATTTATTGTTAGCTTTGTATGTATAATTAAAATCCATCACACATTAGTTTGTAACTACCATATGTGTAACTAAATTTAACTAAATGTACACATGCTATTAGTGAAGCCATTTATCATTTTATAATTTAACATCATTAATTTTGAAACATTAATTTCACATAGATATTAAACTTATAAATTCAACGAAAATGATAATATTTAGCAAATGTTGTACTTAATAATAAAGATTTATTCGAAAATATATGTTAATTATTTTTGTCTAAGAAATATATGCTTTATTTAATATTTCTGATTATTTCTAAAAGATTTTAAAATATAAATCGCAAAACACTGTTTTATTGTTGCAATAAATGTCAGATTTATTGCAACAATATACCTTAATTATGAGAAAAGATTTATGTTTTCAATTCATTTAATTGTTTCAGTATTAATTAAATTTCTCACGAAGAAAGCACACTTAAATTTAATTTCATATAAATTTATGTTTCACATAAAATCTGAGAGGTCGCTATTTGTTGAGAAGAGATATTTAATATATTAGGGAGTTTTGAATATACTATAACGTACTTCTATATGAAAACTAGTAGATCTCTGAGAAATATATGAATGTAAATAATACTTAAAATTTTAATCCTAATAAGTCATATTCACTGTAAAAAATGCATAATTTACATACATAAATTGAAATACAAATGGAAATTGAACAAATAGTAATGTTATAAATATTAACGCTACTCTTAATTAGTTATAATTTAGTACTTAGTACGAATTTTGCATTAAGGAATTTTGTATTAACTTAAAACATGGAAAATGATAACTTTTTCCTTGAAGAAAAATTTTTTCGAAGTATTTAAATAATGAATTTTAGTATGAAGTTTAACAGATTAAATTAATCCCATAAATGAGGACTCATTGGAGGCTAAAATGCCATTCTATATTCTTTTGGAATAAAATGTAGCAAGTGCTCACTTTCACGAAGTTTTGATACAAATTGAAATATTTCTAACAATCTTCTGGCTCCAACAAAAGTGACACAATATCAGAATAAACATGCTTAGCTGCTCCTCTTCTAGCACAAAAGCGTTTCAAGGAGACAATAAAAGCCTCAGAAGTGAGATCACTCACTAGTTCTAAATGTAGAGCTTTGGTAGCAAAACATACAAAAAGAGCTATATATCCCTTAGTAGTCTTTGCTCCTCTACCTCTATATCTTAAAACATTCATGGAGCCAGCATAATCTACGCCACAAACAGAAAATGGCCTACTGGGAGTTACCCTATGAGTTGGCAGATCACCCATGAATTGCTTGGATGCAGTTGCTCTATACCTACAACATACTATACATTTATGAATACATTTTTTTACAATATTTTTAAACCAATAATCCAATAAGTTTGCTTAATAATACCTAATAATACATTACATCCAGCATGCCATTATAAAATATGATACATATTACAATTAAGTTACAAATATTATGCTGATTTGGCAAGATGATTGGGGGCTTAGCACCATAATGGAGATTCGAATTTCGAAGTCGACATCCTACTCGAATTAAATCGTCTTTATCCATGAAAGGGTCCCTATTGTTGGCTATAATCGCTGCCACACGCCTCGCCATAAAATCAAACAGGCTTTGAATGTATCCTTGAGATACAGAAGTCTCCATGCAGATTAAACATATTGCCAAAAGTCTACCTGGTATAGCAGCATGTGATGTATCCCGGGCCAGTCATTCTGCAATCATAGACCACACACTTTCGATTGGAGATAGATCGAGAGAACAAGCAGGCCACAGAAGCAATTCAATCCGATTCTTAAAGAAGAACTCTTGAACATTGCATTACACGTGTGGATACACATTAACCTGTAGTTATCTGGCTGATGGTAAGCGCTGAATGTAAGGAAAGGCCAAGGGCTTCAACACGTCAGAGACGTAGCGCTGGCTGTTCAGTGTATCGGCAATGCTTACTATATAAAGGGTGTGGCAGTGATATATATCCAATACCACCCGAAACCATGATACTGGGTGCAGACTAGTGTCACGAAGCAAGCAGCAACAGTTCAGCAGCCTTTCACCATGGTGTCTGCAAACTCGAATCCGACCATCGTGATGTTGCAGGCAGAAGCGAAATTCGTCGATAAATACAATGTCGTTCAATTCCATTGTCCATATCTACCTTTCATCACACCATTGGCGGTGCAAACGCACGTGGTTTCCAGTCAAGGGTAAACAAGACAATGGACACTTTACAGACATTCCACTTCCCTGCAAACGGCGTTGAAAGGTACAACCGAACACCAAATGATGCGTATCGGAATTAATTTGGTGTGCTAAGGTTCGTGATGTCACACTGCCATGTGCGCGATCCGATTGCTTTTAGTGGCAGTTCTGCAACGAGGTGGGTGCGATCGGCACCGTCGGTATGTCATTTGGTCCCGCATCCAGCGATGACAGATCCGCATCACAGTTGCTTAATTTCGTCCAACACTTTGACCGATTTCTCTGAAAGGAGAATCCACAATCCTTATAAGCTACTATTTTTCTTTGGTTAAACTCAGAATCTTGGTCAAAAGACGCTCGATGTCTTCCACGTGGCATACGTAAAGAGTTTACGTGAAAAAAAATGTCATACTTCCAATTGGCAATCTGTTCTCTCTTTATATAGCACTTGCGGGTGTCGTTACGGTCGTCCGTGATGTGCGTCTGCGTTATAATTCTAATGATTTGCATATTTCATCTCCACCCACGCATGATGTAAATTTCACATGGTTTGCATGCTTCCTTCAAGGTATGACATTTTTTTGGCTAACAGTGTATATAAAAAATTGTTACACTTTTCTAAAAGGTTCTTAATTAAATCATTAATAACTGTTAAATAAATCTTCCAAAATCAGAAACATATATAGACTACATATTATTTTTCTTAACTTTATTCAAACATTTAATACGATTTTTGGTATTT
Organism: Trichonephila inaurata madagascariensis; assembly: GCA_019973955.1. Lineage (NCBI taxonomy): Eukaryota > Metazoa > Arthropoda > Arachnida > Araneae > Nephilidae > Trichonephila > Trichonephila inaurata. The sequence continues at coordinate 184,109 of BMAV01020978.1, read as the reverse complement.
TTAATAATTTGTTTAAAATCTATATTCTTGATAGTAGTTTTAAAATGGTTTGTTAATGTACAAAAGTTTATTCGATTCTTATGTTACATGGGGATTAAAAAATATGTAGAAAGAAAATTTAAAAAAAAAAAAAAAAACTTAATCATTCAGCAATTTATTGACAGTAAATATTTGGTTTGCAGATTCAATTTTTATTTGCATTTTAATTATCCACAAAGTTGTTTAGTTTTAATGGGGATTTAATTTATGAAGACTTTTAAGTAGTGCCTTTATTAGTCTTTATTTTCTGTAAATAAAAGAAATATTTTAATGAAAAACGCAGATATGGAAGTTTTGCAAAGGAAATAGAGAAGTTTAAATTTATACCTTGTTACAGTTATATTCATTATTTTTAAAATGATTTTAGTAAGGCATTGATATTTTTTCTTCTTCAAAGATCAATTGAAGTAGAAGCAGGATAAAAAAAATGGATAATGCACTTTAAATGTATTCATTTTTAGAAAGATATCTTACGACTTTTACCTTCCCGTCAATATACTCAACTTTTATTCCCTTTAAACAAATAATTGTGTATATATATATATATTTTTTTTATAATTTGAAGAAAAAAAACTCATGGTAAACATATATTATAGGCATCAAAAAATAAATTCCAAACAAGTACAATAGCATTGTACCTAACACAAGACAGTTAAATTAAGTTACACAATAAGGAATGTAATTTATATGACATACATTGAAATGAATACATTATAACAAAATGGATGCACATCTTTGAGAAAATTTTTTTCTATAAATCTTTGCGCTGGGCACTTCTAAAAGGTACATAAAATCAATTAGAAGTAATGATTTTAAAGTTCTCTTCAAGAAAAAAAAATGCATTAAAAATCTCAAGAGAAATTAACATTTTTTTTACATGCCTTAAAAGCCGTTGAATGTATTCATCTTAGACATTTTTCCACTTAATTTAAATTACATAAAAAAACTCACTTATTAAGATAAAAGTTTCCTCATAAGTAATAAAAAGCTTTTATTAATGAATGTAACAAATTTTGAAATAAAAATACTTATTTTATTTCAATTTCATTAAAATAAATGGACTAAATTTCTACATTTCCCACCTATTGTTCAAAAGAAAGAAGCTAAATTTTTTTGTTATAAGGTTTAAAGGAGTAGAATTGAACTATATTGAAAAAAAATGAAGATATAATTTGATTAGTGGAGAAAGACTTTTTTTATATACCTGGACAAAATGTCAAATTTCCACACTATGCTACTTTTACATACTTTTTAGTAAAGTAGTCTTATAACGGTAATTTTAGATTTCATTTTAGTTCGTTTAATGCTTCATTTTAATTAACATGCTTGTAAAATGTAAAAACCTTTTGTGATAAGTAGTTATCAAATACTAAATATATCTTATGTTACTTTAAATAGGGAATTTGGTTACACAATATATTATTTTGTGTTTTAAAAAATTAAAGAGGAAAATAGCCTGTTAAATATTAGAATTAAACATGTTTTAGTCTTAATTTACATTAAAGAAAAAATAATTTACCGTAAAATCCGGGGTATAAAGCGCACTTTGAACACAAAAAATAAGATTGAAACTTCAGGTATCCGACTATATTCGGAGCCGTTATTTTGCAAAAGCGTATAAATGGAAAACATTTATGATATTTTGTGTCCCTTAGATTAGAAAATATATAAAAATTGTTTTAAGAATAGTAATAAAATAAAAAATTATTTCAGTACAATATTTTGACAAAAAATGAACATAGAATGACCCATTTTCAAAATATTCTCCTTTTGTGAAAAATACTTCTATTATAATTGTATTTTGCCTTTATATAGCTCAGACCTCTGTACAGAGACTTAACTAGAATTTTTGAAATATATAACTTAGAAGTGGGTTTATGTATGTTTTAAGACAACAGAGGGAAGAAATTTTAAGAAAAAAAACTCCAATAATTATCTCAATTGGTTGTAACTCTTAAAATAATGTGAGTTTTCCAAAAATGATAGTTGAGCCTCTGTACAGAGGTCTGAGCTATATACAGGCAAAATATTATTATAACAGAAGCCTTTTTGACAAAAGGAGAACATTTTGAAAAAAGGTTATTCTAAGTTAATTTTGTTGCCGAAATATTGTATTTAAATAATTTTTTTTTTGTCAAAATGTCATTAAAACAATTTTATACAAGTATTCTAATCTAAGTGACACTGAATATCATGAAAATTATCCATTTATGTGCTTTTTTAAAATGACGGTTCCGAACGTAGTCGGATACCTTAAGGATGCGCGATATACGTCAGGTATAAAAACGATAGCTTTAAAAATAACAAAATAGATGTGAGCATAAAAAGAAATTACTTCTACATGTATTGAAATACTGTTTATTTAAAAGAAACGAGAGAGACTTGCCTTATAAATTAAAGAGTCTATGGTGTTGATTATTGTACGATGGTTAAAATATATTAAAAATTAAATAAATTTACATGCATTTCAGAAGGTGAAACTATTGAAGTTTTATTTCTCTAGCTGGTCCTACATTGCCAGATACACAACAGGATAAAAGACTACTAATCTGAATTTAAAATTCTAGACATAAATTATTTCTCTGACAAATAGAACTAAATACACTACTCCCAACGAGGTTTTCGTTGAAAAAGTAATAGCATATCTAAGCTCATCTGCTTTCCTTCATTCATCAACACCTGTTACTACAAGTTGCAGTCCTAGAAGTGTATTATTTTTTCAAAAGTCTCTGGGATAATACCTCGAATAAATGACTAAAACATAAAAAATCAAAAATATTTCAAATTCTCTTCGAAGGGAGGGTTTTAATATCCTAAAATTAAAAATTTCTTAGAAGGTGGCTAAGGGGTTTTACATAACGATTAAAATGGTTATTTCGGTAGTCGTGGAAGGAATACCATACTGAAGAATATTGATAAGTATCCCTAGATGTGAAAAAGAAATATACATCTCACTCCTAGATAGTTGTAAACCTCACAACCACTACCGGTACAAATGTATTAGTTAAAACCATTTTTAGGAGATTAAATGTTTCGTTTGGATGAATGGAAGCCTTTCAATGCATCCTACTCCAACCTTGCCATCGTCATGAAAGATTACGTTAGAGTATGAAACATATTATTTTGGGTCAGCAACATTGGTCTAGAGTGATGTTCTCCAACGAATCCTCTTTAACACTAAAACGTCCATTGATGTCAATCTGACACCGCAGCCTGTTTAATTTGTTCTCCTTTTCGCAATTTTACAGGGAATTTGAAAATTTTTCCTGACTTTTAATTAGTTTCATGGTAATTACACAGTAAAAGTTTTGTGGTTCTTGGTTAATTAGGAAAAATGTTACAACTAAAAATATCTAGAACGTCCGCTGGTGTCATTTCAACACCAGTGCAATTTATCATCATAAATAGCGGTTGTTCATCATTAATATTATTAAAAACAAACGTCCTAAAGTACTATTACATATTTATTTGACCTTGAATGCAGTGTTAATGAGTTAACAGTGGAAACGAATCTTATTTTCCTAAAATTGTTGTGTCTAAGTATTTCGTTACATAGCATTTGGTTACGTGTTCATAAAAAATAAATAAATAAATAAATTGTTACATAGCATTTGGTTATGTGTTCATTAAAAAAATCATTCGATTTTCGAACTTTGTGTAGTGCGGACACCATGAAACGATGGCTCGAAGAAAAAGTTTAAGCCCTGATGAAATTGCTAATTTATTGCGAGAGATTTCTCATAATTAATCAGCTCTAATTTAGATTCAAATGAAAACATAAGATTGAGTGAAAGTGACTGCAAATAATTTGAAGGAAAAACAGATATAATTGATTATATTCCAGTAAATCCTGATATATATCACTAGGGATGGCATATAGAATGGATACCGCATAATATTAATGGTCCTGGCAGATTTGCAACTCGAAATGTTTTGCGACAAATCCGTGGTCCAAAAAGCTTCGCGAAACATAAAGTCAATGTCAGTTTCTTATGATATAAAGGGTCATAAAATTTGTTAATTACATGAAATTTTATTAAAAAGTCTTAAAACTAAACCCAACTGAACAATAGTTCCCAATTATTTAGTTAAAACAATTATTTTATATATTTTATGTCACTGTGTCAAAAGGACACTGGTGGACGTTTAAGGGTAATCGAAATCTCGGACGTTCTAGTGTTAATTATGACAAGTGAAGCTGCTGTAAGTTGGAATTAAGCACAACGACAGAAAACTATTTCACATATTTGAGTGAGGTATCATAACAAAAACAGCGGTATTGCAAAGAGATTATCATTGTTCATATTTGTATTTTAAGGCGGAGCTGTAGTTTCAGACTTTCTTCTTGTGGACGACAACGGGAGCTTGCAGGGGACAGCAGAAGTATCTACCCTAATAAAAGTGAAAATATTGAAAGTATGACAATGCTTGCATACACTCCAGATCTAGATTCTTTTGAGCATGCCCAAGATGCAGTTGACAGGTGTGTTTCTCAAATCATCAACCTTCTCCGAAATGTCCAAAAGCTGGCAATTGCTTTAAAAAAGAGGAATGGGGGAGTGGGGTTTTTGGGAGTTTTTTTGGGCAAGAGCCGTTTTCCCGGATACTCGCCAAACATTTTTTTAAAAATGACAAAAAATTTCCCAGAAGATCATTTAAAAATTTTTAAAAAATTGACATGCAAAAAGGTATATTTTAAAAGAAAATTTTCCCCATGAAGATTTTTTTAAAAATTGTTTAAAAAATTATATTAAAAAAGATGCTTAAAAGAAAAATTATAAACATTTTTAAAAGAAAAAGGGTTTAAAAAATTTTTTGGTGAGGATTTCCCCCCCAAGTCAGATGATAAGCTTTAATTTGTAAAAAAAAATATTTTTAAAAAAGTAAATAAAATACTATTTGTTATTTAACACGGCTTGAGGTTAACGTGTGTGAAGTACCTTCGGGGTTTTTTTCGTTTTTCCCAATAGTCTTCCGACAAGAAGTATTTGTCCTTTTTTTTTTTTCCCAAGACCATTTTTCCGGTGATTCTATCTCTTCTCCCATGTCGTTTTAAGATCATGTCTTCCTCATCCGGGGTTTCCCAAAATGTGGCGTTTTTTTGAGGTCTGGAAGGAAAAAATCTTAATTTCTTTTTTTGCTTCATTCTTTTTTTTAGTATTCTTTTTTCTTTTTTTTTGCACGATTTTTTTTATTTTTTTTTAAAAAATCGGGTATTGTAGAAGATTCAGGGGGGAGGTTTTGAAGTTTGGGTTAAAAGGGGGTTTGTTAACACTAGAAGGAAACCTTTTGGGGATGGGGGTATTTTCTAGAGAAAGGGGGATGCGTTTCTTTTGGGGATAAGGCGGTAAACATTGTTTTTGCAGATGTAATTAAACTATTGGGATGTAGAGGAAGAAAGTAACAACAAGAGGAACGGGGGGTTTTGAGATTCTGATGATGTGCAGCCGCAGGGGGGATGCGGATGGCAAGAGTTGTGCCTGAGTTGTTTGATTTTGGAACTGTGGGAATTTTTGAAGGCTTTTGTTGGGAAAGGAGGGAAAGGGGGGTGTTTTTAAAAAGGGGGCCCCATCATTTTTTTTAATACACCTTTCTTTGTTTGGTTGGGTTTAGTTTGGGATTTTGAAAAATTTGGGGACTTTTAAATTTCGGGCCCGGATCGAGATTTTTTTATTGGTTTTGATTATTTAAATTTTCCCTTTTTCAGTTCTCCATTGGGCGAGTTTTGAATCAGCGGAATGGGCGAGGGCAGTTAATACATTTGTTCTAGAATGCAATCTGTGGAAACATGTCCCACAGATGCACATCTAGAGCAAGTAAGTTGGCCGCGGCAGGAATTTTTGAGGACCAAACCCCCTCTGGCTTTTGAAACAGCGCAGAGGGTTCGGTATGAAAGGACGGATATTACAATTTAAAAAAACCCGGGCCCTTTTTGGTTTGGTAGTTTCGGGGTATTGAATGTTAGTAAAATGTTTTGTGGGAATAATTGTAGAATTTTTTTTTATAGAAAAATTCTTCGGCCTGAATCACACCCTGATCAGAGAAACCCATCAAGGATTTCGCTTCAGGAGTTCTCAAACAAGTCAGGTTCAAAATGACACCGCGTGAAGTATTTAGTGTTTTTGGTGAGGACATTATTAAAAGGGGGGAACCGAAAAAAGGGTTTGGCAAGAAAAAAAGACTTCGTTTGCAGAGCAGAGTTTGTTTCCAACTAATAAATGGATCCCAAACTTTTTTGTTTTTAGGCCCCGCCACCTATTCCTATTAGTGTTTTGTGAAAAACCAAATGGGATTTTACCATAGTATTTTTTGGCAGTGATAAAATCAAGAATCGGGGTTTTTTAGAAATTTCTCGACGTTAGTTTTTTGGGGAAAAAACAAGGCCTTTACCCGGGCACAGCTGCTTTGGGATCCATAAATACGCGTATACAACTTCATCCTGGGGGTTGCCCCCCCCACCAGGGAGTCCAAAAAGGGGGAGGCAGTGTCCCGGTCAACGGGCCCAAAAACAAGGCACGGCGCTTACCGGGGTACACCCAGAAGATGGGTGATACAGCCCGGGGGTGAGGGACCCAACGGGTAAACCCGACCCCCCCTTATCTGCAGCACAAACCCCCTAAGCAGTGTCTCTTCGGGGCCCACCGAAGGGTACTACCACCCGGGATTGACAGGAGCGGTCTCACCCTGCCACCCGTCACAGTGAAGCGGGGGCCCAAAAGGGAACGCAGGGGGTTTCCCTTTAGGATCAATCTCCCCCCAAACTGGAGAAGCGGGGGCAAAGGGAACGAAAAGGACCCCCAGAACACCATTTTCCTCCTTACGGGCCCCAACACGGCAAACATGGGTTTTAAAAACCAACTTTGGGAAATTAAAAACAAAAAAAAAACATTTTTCCAAAGATTTAAAAAGAAATATACAAAAAAAACAAATTAACACAATACAAAATGAAAAACCATAAAAATTGTTAGTAGTAAAACGTATTTTTTTCACTAAAAAAACAAAATTTAAAACAGGGTTTAAAATTTTTTTAAATTTAGGTCTGGGGCCCTAGACGAGAAAAAAAAAAGGGAAATTTGAATGGAAGGAAAGGGGGGGCCGAAAAAAAGAGGAAAAGATCACTAAAGGGGACCCTGGGGGCCCTAAACCCCCGTTTACCAAAGACAGTAAACCCCCCCTTAGGAAGAGGAAAAGATCCAAAGGGGACCTCGGGGGCGTGAAACCCCAACTCACCTAAAGGAGGTGAGCCCCTTGGTGGAGGAATGGAGGGAAAATTCCCCTTTAATTTTTTTGTAGGCAAAATGATGAATAATGGGGCTCAAAATGTGTGGGTGTTTCATTCTAGCAGAAAAACTTAAATTTCATACCGCCAAAAAAAAGCATAAACGATTATTTATTTTTTTATTTTTTGTTGTCTTGTTTTTTTATGTGAAAGAAATCTGAACTACTTTCATTTTAAAAAAGGCCCGATCTCTAAAAATTTAAAACTAAACGAAATTTTTTTCCCTTAAATCAAGAATGCCAAAAATGTGACCAATGTGTTGTTACAAACAGAAACTAATTAGTGAGGAAAAAACATTAACAAAACATTTTAAGAATAAATATGTATCTTAAGAATAACAATTTCATTTGTTTAGTCCTTTTCCCAAATTTTAAACGTTGTAGTGGAAAACGTAAAATTCAAAAGTCAGAAGACAGACAAAAATTTCTAAAAGAGAAGAAAAAATGATTGCTTTTGTAAAAAGGGAAAAAACATTGTAAAAAAAGAAATAGAACTCTAAAGTGATACAATAGTATATTTTTATTTCATCAACAAACAAAACCATCTGAATGAATTTTTATTATTTATTGATTTTTTGGGTCAATTTTTTTATTCTAGCTGTTTATACTAATTATTCAAATTTTTTATGAAAAAATGATGTTCTCAATAACAATATTAGAAACCATAACACATGTTTACGATATGTTCATTATTAAGAAATAATTTTATACGATTTCAAAATAGAATATTAATATGTTTCTAAAAATAATCAAACATAATTTTCTTTTGTATTTCTAAGCATAAATGTTTACTCTTTAGAACAATGATTTCCTGTTGACGAAGACTATTTCCTGTATTTTGTAGCACATAAAGAAAGGAGAATAATTTATTCATACATAAAAAATATTACAAAGGGCATTGGAAATAAACTACTTGAATTGCATTATGGGATTTAGAGTCTTAAAAGGTATCCTTTTTAGTAATAAAATGGAAACTCGAAATTAAATTATAACCAGGGATCTCTTTTACGAAAATATTTTCCCACGTACTTTTAAGAACAAACATCTACGTGCTGTTGACACCTTTACAAGATGATAAATTATTGATAACAAAAAGTAAGTTTATGTATTTATATCTATTTGCATTTATCTACACTCACACCCACATCATCACATTTCTTCCATGCTTAAAAGTCAGAGCAATTTTATAAAAATGGGTCTGGGGGAGATTTTTTGCTTTTAAATCAGGTTAACATTTTAAAGTAGAAGCTCATCTCTAGATTAATTTATAGTACACAAAACTAATTTTCATGCATGAAAGAAATAAATGACTATGTGATTTTACAATAAAATCAATGCCCCGGAAACAGTCAGTTTACAAGGGGACTGATCACATTGATATAATATACTGTAAAATCCAGCCGGTAACTCTCACCTATACTTTCAAGCTACATTTCTGAATTTTTAGGTGTATTTTCTGTATAACGTGTGTCTTCCTTTTTTTCGAAGAAGCCTGGAATGCGCAAATGCAATACTCTTATGTTTTTTGAAGTGATTTATTCCAGATACTTTCCAAAGGGTTTTGGAAAAAAAAGGTTTTTACCCTGGAACTACAAATTTTAAAGTTCATTGCGTATATCTTTTTTTTTTAATTCAGAATTTTTTATCTATGTAATTTTTTCCTATGTTCCTTTTCATTTTATTTTTAAAGCTTTTATTTTTATTTGAATTTATACATATATATTGAAGCAAATTAAATGATAAATATTCAAGAAAGGGAATAATTCATTTCATAAATTTCAGACAAATTAATCTATTCAAAAGTCTTAGGTGAAAATATAGTTCATTTTGACAGTTGAATACAAAATTATGTAAAATTTATTCATAACCTTTAAAAAAATAATGTTTATGCAATGAAAAAAGTAAAAAAAACAAACAAACTATCGATAAATTAAAGCAATATTAGGTTTTCAAAATATTTCAAAAAATATGTACTTACATCTTCTATAAATGCTATTATTATTGTTATTCTACGTTTTAAAAAAGTTTCCAATTCCATGTATAAAAGCATTTCATGCCAACTAATGAGGAATATATGAAAAGCATTTTAAAAAAATCTTTTTGAAACTTTTTTAGTCCTATTTTAAAAAACATTTTCATTTATAAGCTGTAAAAATCAATTTTTCCCTTCCCTTTTGGGCATAAAATTTTGTATGGAAATGGAAACCAGATGTAGAAAAAAGATAATTTTTTTTTTGGGGGCAATAAAAACCCTTTAAAAATTAAAAAATTTTTTTTGCACTTTCGTATCTCAAATAAAGTATTCCTTGAATAAAAATTTGTTTCTTTTTTGATGAAAAAAATGGTTTTTAGTATGTGTTTCATTTCGGTTCCCTTTTTAATAAGTCACCATTTGTAAAAAGAATAATGTCATTTCTACCATTTTTCTTGGCTGTTAGTTTATAAAATAATTTAAAAAGGGGGAGAAGATTTTTTAAAAACATTACCCCCTGTTATTACAATGAACAAATTTCATTTAAAGTGCTATGTAATGAATGTTTAAAAAAAAGAAGAATTGAGAATTTTCCCAAAAAAAATTGAACTACATATTTTTTTTCAAAAAAGGTATAAACATAAAATAAACTCCACTAAAAATATAATTATACTTGATTTTTGTTTATTAAAGGCGAAGAAAAATAATTTTTTTAGTTTCAAAAATTTTAACTAGATAATTTCAAAAAAAAAAAAGCAAATAATACAAAATTGGGTAAGAAATCCTATTTTTTTTCTGGGTACATTAATTCGAAACACATTTAATTTTTAAAACTTTTTTTGGATTTTTAAAAAAAAAAAAAATTAAACTTATTAAAAGTAATAATATATATTTTCTGTATTTATAATACTTTTTCTAATTTTTTTTTGGGTACTTAAAAAAACATTTTAACAGCGTAAATAATTGAAATTTCTTTTGTATAAAGAACTTTCCCAGGCCCAAAACCAAACTGCCGTAACAAAAACATTTATATAAGTATGGCCTCTTTTTGCCAGGTACCATCATAGCCACAGGTACTTTTGGCGTCCATTATTAAATGATATTGTTTCGGCGCGCTAATTCCATAACAATTTGGTTACTTTTCTGTCGCGTTATTTAATTTATGCATGGAATCGGTAAAACCACTTTGTCGGTTGACAAAATAAACTCCGCAATATTTTGCAACTCTTCTTTTAATAGACCTAAAGCATTGAAAGTCTATTGTTCATTTCATATAATTTTGTACCTTTTTTGATTAACTACTGTTTTAGTAAACCTGGTATTAAGAAATGTTTAAATAAGACCATAAAGGTCACAGCAAATTAACAATTTTGTAGCCAAAACATGTGAATACCTTAGTTTTTATATTTTATTTATGTTATTAATGTGTTGTTTCAAAGCACAAGAAAACAGTACAATGACAGTCATTTCACAGAAACATTCAAATGAATAAAAAACACATAATTTTTAAACTTACCTAACTTTTGTTTTTTAAAGCTGAATTATTTTTGTTAAATCGTCTGACTGTTATGCAACGTTTAATTCATCGAAAGTTTGGATTTTTGTGCATTTTTTTCCAAACTTTCGTTTTTTAAACGTTTTATTACTTAATCAAGTTTTAAAAACGTTTTTTAAACATTTTATCATTATTGTTTTGTTGGAAAACACTATTCCACACGATAGCAGAAATTGTTTATTTAATGAGGAAAAAATATAGCTGTGGTTACCAAAAGTAACAAACATCTACAACTATTCACTTCACTTCTTTCCTGAATAAGTTGTTGATCAAAATAAATTCTTTAAATCGATTTAAAAAATTTGAAAAGGCTGAAAGGTAGCATGTGCCTTTTGTTTTGATTTGAGTGGGACATGGCGATCCGCTGTTTTGGGGCTTGACAGGTGTAAACAACTTTTTTAAAAAAATATTAAAAATACTTCTAATTCAGTTAGAACCAAAATTTAAATTGCATTAGAAAGAAAAAGATTGGTATTTTATTTTTCAATTATAAAATTGAAAAATCGACTTTTTCCCTGATTTTCGTGAAGTGACCCTCTTAATTTGTAGTAGGTATATGATGAATAATAGATGCAAAATGTGTGCCAGTGTCAGATGAGGCCATATACCATACTGATGTACAGATAACTGTTTCATTCTGGCAGAAAAACCAGAATTTCATGCCTGCTTGAAAATGCATATAAGATAATCTTTTTTTCTTCTTATTATTTTTTGTTGTTGTTGTTTTCTTTTTCCATGTGAAGAGAAATCTGCACTATTTTGCATTATAAAAAATGCACAGATCTCTATTAAATCTAAGCGAAATTTTCTTTCTTAAATCAAGAATGCCAAAAATGTGACCAATGTATTGTTACAAACAAAAACTAATTAGAGAGGAAAAAATCATTAAAAAAACATTTTAAAAATAAATATGTATTTTAAGAATAACAATTTTATTTGTTTAGTCCTTTTCACAATTTAATCATTGTAGTGGAACATCGTAAAATTCAATGTCAGAAGACAGACAAAGATTTCTATAGAGAGAAGAAAATATGATTGCTTTTTGTAGTAAAAAGCATTGTAAAAGAGAGAAATAGAACTCTAAAGTGATACAATAGTATATTTTATTTCATCAACAAACAAAACCATCTGAATGAATTCCTTATTATTTATTGATTTTTGGATCAATTCTTATTCTAGCTGTTCATTCTAATTATTCAAATTTTTAAAGAAAAGTGATGTTCTCAATAACAATACTAGAAACCATAACACATGTTTACGATATGTTCGTTATTAAGATATAATTTTATACGATTTCAAAATAGAATATTAATATGTTTCTAAAAATAATCAAACATAATTTTCTTTTGTATTTCTAAGCATAAATGTTTACTCTTTAGAACAATGATTTCCTGTTGACAAAGGAACACCATTTTGTACCCTTTAAAAGGGAAAAATTTATTCATACAAAAAAAAATATTAAAAAGGGCATTGAAAATAAACTATTTGGGGTTTTGCATTAGGGTTTACAATCCCAAAAGGTATTCTTTTAGTAATAAAATGGAAACTCGAAATTAAATTATAACAAGGGATCTCTTTTACGAAAATATTTTCCCACGTACTTTTAAGAACAAACATCTACGTGCTGTTGGGCCCCTTTTACAAGGGTTTTAAATTATTGATAACAAAAAGTAAGTTTATGTATTTATATCTATTTGCATTTATCTACACTCACACCCACACCACCACATTTCTTCCTTTGTTTAAAAAGCCCGGGCAATTTTTTAAAAAAATTGGGTCTGGGGAGATTTTTTTTTAAATCGGGTTTCTTTTTTAAAAGTAGACGCTCATCTCTAGTTTAAATTTTAAAGTACACAAAACAAATTTTTTCATGCATAAAAAAGAAATAAATGACTATGTGTTTTTACAAAAAAATCAATGCCCCGGAAACATCAGTTTCGGGGAGTTTGTTTATCTGTAAAAACCGGGCCGGAACTTCCCCCTGTACTTTCAAGCTACATTTTTTGAATTTTTTGGTGTATTTTTCTGTATAACGTTTCTTTCCTTTTTTTTAAAAAACCTGGAATACAAATGCAAATTTTTTATTTTTTGGGAAATGATTTATTCGAATATATCCGGCTTTTTAAAAAAAAAGGGAAAACCTCTGGAACTTCAACATTTAAAGTTCTTTTCTATATCCCTTTTTGAATAAACCAAATTTTTTTTCTATAAAGTAATTTTTCCTATGTTTTTTTTTTCATTTTATTTTTAAAGCTATTATTTTTATTTGAATTTATCCAAAATATTGGGAAAAAAAATTAAATAAAAAAAATTAAAAAAGGGGAAAAAATTCATTTCATAAATTTCAGACAAAATTTAAACTATTCAAAAATTTAGGTGAAAAATATAGTTCATTTTGACATTTGAATACAAAATTATGTAAAATGTATTCATAACCTTTAAAAAAATAATGTTTATGCAATGAAAAAAGTAAAAAAAAAAAAAAAACTATCGATAAATTCAGCAAAATTGGGGTTTTCCCAAAAAATTTAAAAAAAAATATCCCCTTTTTAAATTTTATTTTTATTCTACGTTTTTAAAATTTGAATTCCGTGTATAAAAGCATTTCATGCCAACTAATGAGGAATATATGCAAAGCATTTGTATAATATGCTTTTAGAAACTTTTATAGTCATCATTTTAAAGAAACATTTCTCATTTATAAGCTGTAAAAATCAATTTTCCTTCCCAAGTTGGTCATAATTCTGTATGGGAAATGGAAACCAGATGTAGAAGAGATAATTTTCTTTTTTGAGGCAATAAAAATCATCATTAAATATAAAATATTTTCTGTGCACTTTCGTATCTCAAATAAAGTATTCCTTGAATAAAATTCGTTTCTTTATGATGATAAAATGGTTTGAGTATGTGTTTCATTTCGGTTCCCTTATAATAAGTCACCATTTGTAAAAAGAATAATGTCGTTTCTACCATTTTCTCTTGGCTGTTAGTTTATAAAATAATTTAAAGGAGGAGAAGATTTTTAAAATCATTACCATGTTATTCACAATGAACAAATTTCATTTAAAGTGCTATGTAATGAATGTTTAAAAAAATGAAGAAATGAGAATTTTCCAATAAAATTGAACTACACATATTTTGTTTCAATAGGTATAAACATAAAATAAACTCCACTAAAAGTATAATTATACTTGATTTTTGTTTATTAAAGGCGAATAAAAAATAATTTTTTTTGGGTTTCATAAATTAAACCCTAGAAATTTCAAAAAATGCAAATAATACAAAATTGGATAAGAAATCCTATTTTTATCTGATACATTATTCGAAACACATTTAATTTTTTAAAACTTTTATTGGATTTTTAAAAAAAAAAATTAAAAAAATTAAACTTATTAAAAGTAATAATATATATTTTCTGTATTTATAAAACTTACTAATTTTTTTTGGATACTTAAATAACATTTTACACATTGTAAATAATTCAGAATTTCTATTTGTATCAATAAACTAGTAATATTTTTTAAAAAATAACATTTTACATTTCATATTAATTTCTTTGAAAGATTATCACGAAAAGCAATGCATATTTTAATCTATATTCATATTTTCATATTTCACTTTTTTCTAAGAAAACACGAGAATTTTAATTTTACAACTGGCAGCACATTTAGATTATAATTTTATATAAAGCTTACTGAAAATCTATTTTTGAATTAAATTTCTAGTAATGTATTTGCTGGAAATTTTCAGAAGAGTTGAATTGATAAAATTTCAAAGTAAATTATGGAATTACAACTTACACTTAAAGCTTTCAGGCTGTTGTCTTCATATTCTATTATTTGCAATAGCATAATTAAAGAAAATAATTTCGATGACCAAAATTAAAACTTGTGGAAATCGAAAAATAAAATATTTAGTTATGACACACGCATGTTAGGTTTGAATACGTAACATATATTGTTGTTTTCTGGAATCTTAAAAGTAATATATTTTAAAAACTGTTTCCCACATTCTATAAGTATTATACTATAATCCAGGGTTCGGAAGTTTGTAGCTGTGGCCGTTCCACAAACAAATCTACCAACAGATTAAGAATTACCAAAAATTTACACTTTTATTATATATTAAACTTAAATCATTTAAGGATATTTATTGACATAAAATAAATAACAAAACTATAACTTTTCTTTCAATAAAAATAAGAACAATAAATAAAACTGTACATATATATTATGTTTTTTAAGGTATTCGACTACGTTCGAAACCGTGATTTTGCAAAAGCGCATAAATGGAAAATTTTCATGATATTTAGTGTCATTTAGATTAGAATACATGTATAAAATTGTTTTAAGAGCATTTTGACAAAAAAAATTTTATTTAAAAACAATATTTTGGCAAAAAATTAACTTAGAATAATCTTTATTCAAAATGTTCTCCTTTTGTAAAAAATTGCTTCTATTATAATAATATTTTGCCTGTATAAAAGCTCAGACCCTTGTAAAAGAGGCTCAACTAGAACTTTTGGAAAATATATAACTTAAAAATTGGGTTTTTATTCATGTTTTCCCGCCCAACAGAGGGAAGAAATTTTTAAGAAAAAAACCCCGATAAATATTTAAATTTGGGTTTTGTAACTCTAAAAATAATTTAAATTTTTCCCAAAAAATCAAAAGTTGAGCCCTCTGTGAAAAGGGTCTCGGCTATAAAACAGGTAAAATAAAATTAAAAAAATAAGGGTTTTCACAAAAGAAGAACATTTTAAAAAAAATTTTTCTAAGAAATTTTTTGGGGAAATATTTATTTAAAAAAAATTGTTTTTGAAAAAAATGCCCTTTTAAAAAATTTTTTATAGATGTATTCTAATCAAAATGACAAAAATATCAGGGAAAATTTATAAATTTATACGTTTTTCACGGTTGGGGGTTTGTAGTCAATTAATATGCCCTTATCCCCAACTCTCAAATTTTATATCGTGATATGTGGGACAAAATATGTAAATATCAATACGCCATGAATCTGATTGTTCAGTTATTGAATAACTTCTTTGGATACTCAAAATATTGAATTAAACAATTAAATCTCTTCTGCAACGACTTCCAATACTTAAAAAAAAAGCTGTCAATTTATCGTTAAAATTATCTTTTCCATTTTAATAACTCCGTGAAATTTGCTTTACATTTCTCTGTTGTTGTTAGTTGAATAAGCTCTATTTCAAAATTATTAACTTCAATACACAAAAATTTGACAAATTTGCAGATTGGTTTTGTTTAACAGTGAGAACTGTATCGCGTACCAAACGTGGTACGAGGTCTTTGCTGCCAACGCGTGGTATCGACAATACAATTCCCTTTCTTATACTTTTAGTTTTACATCCTATTTTTAGTTTATACTTATTTTAATAAAAAATAATTTTATTCTTATCTTTAATGCTAGTTTAGTTTGTTGTTCAACATATATAAATGGAATTTTTCATCATTTACTGTAATTAAATACTTGCGAAATATTTTTTAATCAATCAATCACGAATCGACTAAGAATTCATTTCCTCAGAATACAACTGACCGGGTTAGCTGAATGGTCTCATTGCGAAATCATTATCGGAATTGTTTCTGTCAAGTCGTGGATTCAATTCCTAATGAAAAAGATTCGTCGTGCAGAAAAGTTGATTCACATTAGCTTTGTCTATGTTCAAAGTCCTCACGTTGATGATATGTTAAAGTTTGGAGAGGGAAATGCCAGCTTAAGTACCTACCTTGTTTGGACGTAACTGAATTCTACGAAATTGTTCATCTCATAGTCTCGTGTAGTTTCAAAATAAGATGCTGATAAACAATTAACACATATTTAAAGAATACAAAAGACATAGTTAAAAATTATATTTTGTTGCTGCTATGAAGGTTCAAACTCTTACAATATCTAGGAATTATAATAAAATCCATACAATATGTTAAAATTAACACTTTTAAGAATGCCTCATTTTATAGTTTAAGTATTTGTAATATCAATGCAAATTAATTTATGTCTATTTTTAAGTTTTTATTTATGTTCATTTAAAATAATGCAATCTATAAAGAATCATTACATTCCATAATAATATGTATTAGATATGCCAAAGAACTTGATTCATTAGTTTGTATAAATGCAGATACATATTTATGTTTCTTATGACTACTGCATTTAATAAATAATAAAATTTTAATACTTCTGAAAGATAATCTTTTAAATATTCAATTCATAATTAAATATTTCATTTTCCACTTTGAAATAATATTTGTAAATGTAAATTTACAGCCCTTAAATTATATCAAAATATGTTAAAAATAAAAAAAAATTACTATCGATATCAATAATAAAAAAGGTTTATTAGTTATTCATTATTACTTTTACATACATTTGTTAATTCAAAAACTTTCTTATTTTAAACACCTACTCATTCAGCATGTTTATTAATTTCTAAAAACCAAAGAAACATATTTTAAACAGCTTGTACTTTTTGTTGATAACAAGTAAATTTTAAGAATATTGAAAGTAAACTTTCAATTAATTCAAATTTACATAAAGTTAGTAATAACATTTTAAGGCACTCTCCTTCATACAAAATATTTTATATTTCATTACAGAAAAATGAATAATTTTCATAATTAATGATTTAAAACATTATATATATATATATATTATATGTTTCGAATTAACTTTCAAACGGTTTGATGAGAGATGAATTGTATTGTAAATCCTTTTAAAAACTACATTTTCATTTATAAGAAAAAAAATACTTTTTGCCATAAAGTTTGTTTATTCGTTATACTTCCCATTACTCAATACTTTTTTAGGATAATGAGTTAAAAAAGTGTAATTGCAAAAGTGTTACAATTTTAACGTTTACAAAATAGTACTTATTCTACTTAAATGATATTATCCTGCTGAAAATATTTCTGCTCAATAAAGTGCAAAAGCAGAATGGACCAAGAAAATACCAAAGTAATAATAAAGAAATAGGAGTCCTTATTTATCATGTGTATTAACACATTTTACAAACCTCTGCAGTTGAAATAATCAGGTAGGAAACCAAATATCATCTTACACAAGCAGAAAACCAGACAGATATTTATTAAAAAAAAGATTAAACATTGAAAAGAAATCCGATCCTTTATTTGTAATGGCCATCCTGCCTTTTTTTCAGAAAATGCAATGAATCCAAGGAAAAGTTTGTATTTTCGCCCCCAATTCTGAATTATTTCACTTTGAAAGATAAAAAAAAGGCCGCTTAAATTACAAATCATATTTTTAAATTGAAAAAGAAATATAGCTCCCATGGAATATTTCTAGTTCCTCTCAGTGGGCAATTATCATTCTGTTTTCGAAGCAGAAAGAACAATAGGAGGAAAGAGAAGGAAAGGATGAAGTGACAACGAACTAAAGTGAAAAATCATTCAAGCTTTAAAGAATTTGTTCACAAGATATATCTAGGAGCTTTGCTAAATATTTGTTTAAAAGTAAAGTATAATTGAAAAATTTCTTTGCAGTTCTTTTGCTTCGAAATTCTTTGAAAAGAATTCTGAAAAATAGTTTTAAGAACGGAGAAAAAATAAATGAAAATAAATTTTAACATTCTTGCATAATGATCCTTCCAACATGAAAGTGGGGAGATGCTCTAATAATTACACCACCCACTTAAATGCATATTTGTTAGCATTCCTTTTCTTTCTCACAAACGATAGATGAGGAGAGATTTAGAATTTTGGGAACTAAATTCCAAAGGTCCTGTTATTTGAATGGAGTATTATGCTGTTTTCTTCTTGCAATGAATTCTTTTCATAAATCACAATGCAGTATTGATTAGAGCCATTTTATTTTTTCAATTCAAGTGTAAGGAAAGTATTTTTATGAAAAAAATAAATGTGTGCATTTATTCAGAGTTATTTTATAGAAATAAGATGTATTTTAAGGATTTTATGAAGAACGCTAGAAAAGCAGGAGCTTTGCTTTAAATTAATAAATATAAGTGTAAATTTTCTACAAAATTGTTTTATTATTTTACCTATTGCTGACACATGTGAAAAAACTCTTATAACGTATTTTTATATATCACTTTTTAAATGAAATTATTCTAATTTAATAAGCAATTAAATAACATTAATTACCCGACAATATTTTTCTAATTTATTTTAAATTATATTTAAGCTTTAAAAGAGCTAGCCATTGGGAAAATATCTTAAAAGAAAGTGTTAATTGTCTGGCCTTTGTTAAACAAAAATAGAGCAAGATGTTCTATTACTCATAAGATATTTTATTAAAATGTTTACAGCTAAAAAAATGAAAAAAAAACTCATTACTTTTTAATAATAGTGATATAAACAACAATCTAGTTTAACGTAAGCGAAAGTTTATTTCTGTTTGTTTCTGAACGAAAAAATTTTTTGATTATTCTACAGTAATTCATACAAGAATATATTGTAACATATGATAAACCTTCACATGTTGTTTTATTTATAAATCTTTCAGTTAATAAAATGCAATTAACTCTTAATAAGCTTGACTGGGATCAACTGGATTAAATTTAAGTTTCCTTATATTATACGATGCATAAAATATACATTTTTATTTTATCACGTCTTTTTTGTTCTCTTTAATCAATTTTATGCTAGCATTTCTAATAAAATTATGCTTGCACTTTTTTTAAAAGAAAATTAGCGTGTATCTGTAATGAAAATTAGCATGTATCCTTTTCTTAAAAATTTTATTTACAACCGAGTTCAACTTTTCTTCTTATAAACAACGAAGTAAGTAGAAATAAATTAATAAAAATATATATAACTAAAAAATAAATACAAATTTTAAACTTGACAAAGCAAACCACGCACTTAAGTTATTTAATAAAAAAGTATAATATATAATTCGTATAAAAATGCTAAAAAAGCTCGATTTATTTTGTAAGTATTTACACTTCCTTACATTGAAAATGCGACACAAAAAAGCAGTAGCTTGAAAGAAAGAAACTAAATAAACAACAACGAACAACAAATGATATTTGCTTAAAAATGATATTCGTAACAAAAAAAAAAAAAGCAAAAATCTTAGCACGTTGCAAAAACACATTGGCTGCGAGCAATATACAAAACAACACGTTTAGGCACAGAAGGAATGAAAGTTTTACCGTGTTCCATGAAGGGTGGTTCCATAATTTCTATCAACCATTTGATACAATTAGACTTTTGAATGCACAGCTACCACGGCATACACACGACACCTCTTACGTGTCAAAAGTGTTCAATTGGTGAAAGACCAAGGAAGCATCCCCACATGTTATATAGTACTATGTCTGACGAGTGTAGATAGCGGTTTTGTGTTATTGAGCTGGTAAGAAGCCAGCTGGTGTATTGGACTTCTTCCTAGTGTATTTAGTAAGGGTAATGTAACTTCGTATTTATTTTTAAATTTTATAGTGAAAGTTATTAACACTCTGAAAATCAACTCTTAAGCCCTTAACTGGTTTGCCCGTACACCGTACGGGCTACCGAAAAATGGCCCTAACTGGTTTGCCCATATGCTGAGGGCAGGGGTGTCAAACTCGTATGATATTAGGGCCAAATGATCGATTTTACTATAAGTTAAGGGTCGCATGCTTACGATTTTTAAAAAAATCAATAAAATACGATTTTTATAATATGTTATGCATTTATTTAATCTAAGGCTCAATGCATTGTATATTATACATATGTAGTTGTTTTAATTCCATGTTATTTTTTGAACTTACCGTAAAATTTCGGCGTATAATGAGGCACTTTGAACAGAAAAAAATAAATCGAAACTTAAGGGTGCATGTTATATGCCGGGTATAAAACTAAATAGCTTTAAAAATAATAAAAGATATGAGCACAAAAAGATTTACTTCTACAAGTATCGAAAAACCGTTTGTTTTAAAGAAACGACTAGCATTATGAACTAAAAGAGTTGTAGTTCCAGAATATACAATTTTTTTTAAAAGTCTGGGATAATATCTCAAATAAATGACTTCAAAACATAAAAGCAATGCATACTATTATTTCAGATTTTTTCATTGAAAAAGGGAGTTATACGGTGAATGTACCTAAAATCTTAAAATTTCCGCTTCTAAGTATAGTTGTGCATTATACACAGGTGCGCGTTATACGCCGAACTTTACGGTAAGCAATATTATATATATATATATATATATATATATATATATATATATATATATGTATATGTATATGTATATGTATCTATATGGTTTATGAATTTCTATTTAACATTCCTTTTTCGAAGATCCTTGACATGAATTTTTCACAAAGCAAGTCATCATGATTTGATTAAAAATGCTGAGCTGATGTAATTTTTAATATTGACGATATATGTTGATTGGGATTAATCTTATCTTTCTGATTTCTCACTATTTTTCATTGAAGAAAAAATAATTGCCTGCATTAATAAGCATTTTATTCGCATAAAAAAACAACAACTTTTAGGAAGAAAAATCTACTGGAAGATAAATACACACAAACACGAGTATGTATAAAATTCTCGAATTTCAACCTCCACAGATTTTTGTTTCAACAAAGAATCACATTGGGTTTCAATTAATTTATTTGTAAGCTTCCATTATCAATGTCATTATCGATAGATAGCGATAAAGTAAAAGTGCGAAATTATAACTAACAGCTTCTAAAATTAGAATTAATAATTCCGTTCCAAACAATTTATTTTTGTGAGCGAATTCAATAAATTTTAATTTATGGGATTTAATCAACACATATTGACAGCTTTCAAAGTGAAACAAGTTTTATTTTTGCTATTTATTTTCACCAAAGTAATAATATTTAATATAGTGTAACAACATGATTTTTGCCTTAAAGCTTAAAATTAAGTTGATTAAGATGCCTTGTAATATCAACTGAGAAAGCCAGATTCTTCATCCATTGTCCATTTTTTAATTCAACACATTCATAATATTTTTATTTCCAAGAAAATTATAATAATAATAGCAAAATGGAGAATCATTTTAACACTTTATGATTTGAAAGCCATTGAATTTCCACATGATATGATAGATCGTTGAATTCATTCTCTTTGTGTCTTCGAGAAATGAAGCTAATTTACGATGATTAAGTATATGTTCTCGCGAATATAATTTACAATTTTGGTGGTTATTTTTAAAACATGTCATATGTTTACAACTTTGTAGCACAATACTTGCGGGAGTATAATGCAATGAAAAGGCTCAAAAGTATTATTGTTATGCTGTTTGCATGTTTCTTTTAATCTAGCAATAACTCCTTTAGAAATATCAATCATGGTAGGCACACCATCATTCAAGGCAAACCAGCTTTTCAATGGTAACTTATATTTCTTCAAAACTTCTATAACTGCATTAAAATATCAGCTCCAGATGTTGGAATATGAATGATTTCTTAAAGTTCTTTAGTTATTTTTAAATCATCATAGTATGCTTGAAAAAAGCGACCAGCTGAGTGAAAATTCGAATATGTGTACTTTCATCAAAATTGCAATGACTTGAAATGTTGATATCATTGAATTATGCTGATTTCTGAAATTCTAGGCTATTTCATCAACTCTGCTACCATCAATATTTCGACTTAAACTTACATTTTTAATTTATTTTGTTTATGCTGGACATAATCATGCAGCTGTTTTAAATAAACATTAACTAATAAATTCCCTTTCAGTGATAAATGATTTCGATCTGCCTGCGAGATTAAATGCAGTAATACATAAGTTTTACAGCCGTTGTACAGTGTTCAACACATTTAATGTGTGTGCTTTATTGTTTTTGAAAAATTGAACGCACACGCACACACAATTCGGACAATTTATCTTCCCAAAGTTTTGCTAATGTTGGTCATAGTTTGTTTCATGATTTGTGTTATAGTGCTTTTTAAGAATATCTTAGCAACAAACATAGTTTATAGATATCTGGCACATTTGAATTTTATTTTGAACACAAAAAATATTACAGTTGGCATTTTTTTCTTGAAATCTACTGGGTTCCTTTTGAGCTGATCTTTCTTTACTCATAGTTGAAATTTGATTATTCTTTCATTAGCAAACGATTAAGTATACACTGCCCTTTATCTGAAACATCCTGAATATTTTTTAATTTTTAAAAGCATGTTTTATTTCCTCTTGCTGATTTTACACTCTATACAGAAAAGGAGGAAGAGAAATAAAAGTCGCACACACGAAGATTAATGTACCATCCATATTAAAGAATTTGCATAATTCATTTCAGACTTTAATAAAGAAATTTATAATAGTAAAATCAGATGAATAAACGTTTAATAAAATACAAAAAAAAATATGTTTAATCTAAAGATAATTTCTACAATCAAAAAGGGTTTTTTTTAAAACAAGAACATGTAATAGACAAATATATTGTACATTTATATATATATATATATATATATATATATATATATATATATATATATATATATATATATATATATATATATATATATATATATGTATTTATTTTTAGTAATGTTAATTATAATAGATTTGGTTCACTACTTAGGTTTGTACTTAAAGAGAACTATATATATCATAAAGGTAACTATTATCTGCAGATTAAAGGTTTGCCACAAGGTGACCCTGCGAACAACTGTCTTGCCAATTTATACTTACATTATTTTGAAAGTAGTTACATTAATAATTCTAAAAATTTTATTTATCGTTATATAGATGATATAATCATTTTTGGCAAACAAGCCAATTTTATACCTAACGTTAATTTTTATCCACAATATCTTAATTAATACAGACAAATAGTATTAACAATGAAGCAAATTTTCTTGACATACATGTCAAATTAAATGATAGTGTAATAGTTTCTAATATTCATGATAATAGAGAAGAATTTGATTTCAATATTATAAAAGTTCCTCATTGGGAGAATAATGTACATGTTTCTATATTCAGAAATATTGTTATTAATTATAAACAACGTAATAAGTTTCTGGTGTGAAAAAAATCAGACATAATAAATAAGTATAAACATTTTACTAAATATTGCTTAAATCAGAAATACCCAATTAATTTTATTAATAGTTATATGAATAAAGCTATTCAAAACAGTTAGGATTAAAAATTCTGAGATTTATAATAGTTTATTACTATAAACTTAAATATTTCTTAGTTATAGATATCTCCATAATCTAATATTAGATAAAATTACTTATTATTATTTTATTCATATTTACTCTAGTGTTATTAAAGTTATGCTATAATTTGCAACTCTTATTAATTTTTATTTCCTTTCTTTTTACTTTTGTTAAGTGCTACATTTCAGCCCTTCACATAATTTAAATCTGCATTAGGATCCAGAATCTGGCAATAACTTATTTATTGCACTCAGATTTAGCGCCGGCTTTGCATTTGTTAGTGCAATTTTTAGGTAAGTTACCTCTATCTTATAATGGATTTAGATATTCCTATCCATTATATTTTCTATTGGTGTTTGCTCAGTGTTATTTACATAAAAGGGGAAGGTTGGCTTGCCAAAAAACATGTTCAACCCCACTTTTATATAAATTATTTTATATATTAGCTGTCCTAAGTCAGCTATGTATATAACACTGCAGCATCCATTTTATAATTTTTAATCTCGGTTACTTATATGTCCTTCATTGTATGATTTTCCTACAGTCTATGTGTTTTTCAAATGTGATTGTTGGATGTTATCTCTTGTTTGTAGAGAATAAGCCTATATGATATTAAAAAATTTTTAAACGCAGTCGGTGGGCCATGCGTGTGACACCCCTCTAATACGGGCACTGATATTTCCTTCTCTCCATCTTTGATTAGAACATATTTTTAGTTTTTATAGCGAAATTATTAGTGCTAATATTTTTAAGAGATGCAGTTTGTACATGGTACTGAAATTATTCTCATCCGGGAATTTCTTTGTAGTGAAGGTAGGAATTTTTCACTGAAGGCGGGAATTTAGATTCTTGGAATAATTCGATAAAAAACAGGGATGACAAGGCAATGGGCAATTTGTTGCTTGAGAACAAATGAAAAAGTAAAAACAATACAATAAAGTTGATATTATCGATGTCCCCATTGGACCCATGTAAAATATAGTATTACACCGTTCTTCAAATTGTGTGTGATATTCACACACACACACAAGATCATCAACAGTCTGAAAAAGAGGTAAGAACATGAACTTTTTTTGTAAGTTGGAGAGAATTTCTTTTAATGTATATATAAAATACTTTTTACATAGCATACAGATTGTACTTATAAAATGAAAACATTTAGGATTTGTTGTGATCCACATTTACAAAATAAATAATAGTGTGCCAACTTTAAAATTGAAAATTAAAATAAAATTCTTTTATTTTTTTATTCTATTTTATTTTATTCCATTTTATTAGCCTAGCCATATGCAATAAAAAATTTGACTTATTTTGAGCAAAAAAATTTGCCACTTAAGGGGTTAAATGTGTTCTTTAATATATTATATTAAAAGTGTGACAATTCGACAAAAATATAAAAGTATGAGTATATGCTCATTACAACGCATTTTTAAACTATATATATTTATTTAGGTATTATAATTATAGGTATAATAGCATTAGGTAGCATCAATCGACTTTAATTCTAAAGTTTCTCAGTTTAAAAACGTTAAAGCAAAGTGATATGAAATGTTTGTAAATGTAGATATACACAAATGTAGATATTGATTTTTCTTCCCAAACGAAGTTTTTGTTTATTAGAACTAGTGTCATAAATACCTTGCGTAAGTTTTACGCGTATTTTCCAAAAGTTTAATTTAATGCAGGTTTATGCTAAATGAAACACCAATCATAAAAGCAAAATATGATTACTATGCAGCCTCATCTTGCTCCCTTTTTAGAAAAAGGTGTTCAGTTTGCTTAAAACGGAACTAAAAAGTATTTTATCAAAGGAAACTCGAAGTTTTAGTTTTGAAACCTTACATATTACTAAAAAATATATTCAAAGCAAAAACTTACTTAACTTACTTTTTTACTTACATCAAGAAGTAAATGGACATGGTTAGTGACAAAGACAAGCTTCATTGGGTCTCGAAGTTATCTCATAAAAGGAAAACTCTCAGGTGCAGTCAAAGTTTCTTGGAAAATGAAAGTGAATGTTTGCCCAAGTTTCTGTTTGAAATAACTTCCTTTTTTCTACGATGTTGAATTTAAGGTATTTAAATGCATTCCATCTTTGAAGAATAATAATTTACTTTTAAGCTATGACAAAATATGGGTGCGTTGATGATGATTTTTTTTTTTTTATATTTCAGATTTAGAAAAGTTCATTTAATGCCGAGATAAAGTTAACATTTCTGGATTTATTTATTATTATTTTTTTATCTATTTTGTATCAGTAAATTAGTAGATGGATTCTTCCTCTTCAGATCTTTTGCATTAAATATAACATAAAAATGTCTTTTTTAGAAACTTTAAGATAAAGAAAAATGTATTAGAATGCTTCTAAAAATTTTCAGATACGTAACTATAAACTCATTCAAAATAGCAGATTAAAATAACAATGAAATAAAATGTATTGGATGGATATTGAAAATAGGATTTCCTACAAGAGAGATAATAACAAAAAGAAAATTTCAAAAAGAATTAAAATAGGAAAAGCAAAGACAAAGACTTACTTATATTTGTGCTAAGCAACAAATTTATAAGACTCTATGGGGTGATTGCAAAATAATGTGACAGACTTTGAGAGTATATATATTATAAATATATTATATATATATATATATATATATATGACTCACGAAGTATGTCTTACAATCTACCTTATTCCATCGACTTTAAATCTATAACTGTGAATACAAGTAGGCTATAATTTTATCGTTATATTTTAATAATATAGTGATGTTATTCAAAATATTTAAATTTCTCCTAATATATTATTCTTTCCTTTCCCTTTGGCACAGTGTATAGGCAAACTACACGTAAACGTTGGCTAGCCCTAAGACTTATTTAAACCTGCAATCTTGATCTTTAAGTCCTGGAGTCTGTTATTGTACTACTGTGCCTAATATTTTTTATCTTGAATAGTTATACTTAGGTTCTATAGCTATCTGTATATATATTTATGGATTATATATATATATATATATATATATATATTATAAAACAATTCATTTAAGTTTCCTATTTAATGTGTAATCGAAGGTTTTTTCAATGAATATATTTTACATTTTATGATTAAATTTCAGAAAGATTTAAGAAGTTTCATTAACTAAAGTGATGCTTTATTATCTTAAAAAGAGATTAAACTGACTAGTGCTTAATTTGATCTCAATCTTTCAAACCCTTCAATAAGAAAATAAAGCGGTTTTAGCTAAACTAGGTCTGATAAAAGGTCTGAAAGTACCTTTTTCAAGGACTTAACCAGACAGGGAATAAGAGCTTTTATGCATTTCTTCTTTGCGTCCTTTCTGTATTGTACGGTAAATAAAAAGTAGACTTGCCTTACTTCTATCCCCAAGGGAATTGTTAATGCCCTTTTCTTCTTAAAAGAAACATTTTATTTTCACGTATAAAACGTCATTTACTTTTTTTCTAGCAGTTTATTTAAGGTTTAAAGGTCCAATATCGTATGATAATAGGATTTAATTGAAATTTGCTGGAATTTTAAGGAATATATGAAATGTGGAGCTATGAAGATTCTTGTCAAATAAGTCTTTTACAGTATTGAAACTTGGGAAGTTATACGTAGTTTCGTAATTTACTCATTTCTTCTAGGTTTTAAAACTCAGTAATGTTTTGAATGCTACATGTTGGAAAATTTGATCCAGTACATTTATAGTTATTTATTGAAAAATAAAGCGTTTTGCTGATAATTAACAAAACTTATGTCCATATATTTTATTTTCTTCCTACATTATATTCGGAAAACGTATGAATATAATTTTCTATTGTACATGAAAGATTACAGCTACTTAGCACGCTAACAATTTTTAATAATTCCGTTTATTCATGAAATTAAAAAAAATAGAAAAAGGAGTTCTAGTCAAAATAACCAATGAGTATACTATAGATAATAGCATTTTATACATATAATTTTAAGAAAATGAAAAAAAAATTATTTACTTCTTCATAATACAAAAAAAAATATATTAAGATATTTTAAACATAGCATTTTAAAAAGGAAAATAGCATTTGATAGTTTATTATATGGATTTTATATCCCTTTTCAATTTATATATATCTCATGTATTTTTATCTATAATGAATGATGTCCGATTTAAACAACATATAAACTATTTGTGACCTAGCCTATAACTTACCAACCTATAACCGAAGATAAGCTTTAAAATATTTTGAGTTTATTTTTAAAGTATAGTTTTTAAATGAGATGAATAAGAGAAACTACATAACGAATATCATTTTCACATATCAAAAATTGATGACCGATTATGAACATTTACATTGGAAAATGAATTTTACCCACCCATCATAAATAATTGTTTGAGTATATTTATAAAGAATATATTTGTAATTTAATTAGTGCTTTCTTTAAAGATCATATTCTGGAAAGTCTTTCTTGTTTGTTTCTTAAGCTGAATGGAGAAAAATTCATCTCAAGTCCCTTATTTATTTTTCTGATTATACTTCTTTTAACTATGTGTTATACGTATATAATTCACTTCAATAATAAATCATTTTAAGCACAAAAACCTGCAAACTAAATGATTTTTTAAAAAATTAAATGATCCAAACTGCCTTAATTAAAATTGTTTATAGATGGAAGTACATAAATGAATCTGACATTTTTAAGGCTATTTTAAAAGATCAAAAAGAGAGTGTAAAAAGTATGTACACACACTCTTCATAAACATTTCACGATTGTTTCATATTTTTGTAAGAAAAATATCTTGAAAATTCTTATTGATTTAAATTTGTTCAGAAGTATAGAAATTTTGGTAAAATATTCGCATTTTGAGTGTGTATGTGTCTTCAGAATCTTTTTTTGTTAAAAAAAAAAGAAGAGTATTAAAGAATTATATTTTAATTTTACATTTTTTTCAAATCAGTGAATTCAAATGAAGGAGAATAAACTTAGTAGCTTTCCCAAAACTTGCGAATATTTCTTAAAATATATTATTAAGCATAGTATTTGGTATTTAAATATTTGAAGCAAAAGCGCACATTACATTCACGTCGAGTATGTTGAGGGTCTATCTCATTAAGGAAAAATTGGAATAGAAGAATAAATCTATAAATAATTTTTTATCCCTATACAAATATAAAAATCAACATTACTTCCCCTTCCTAAAAACCCCTAAATAAAACAAGAAAAAAACTCTAAAAATACACAAATTAAAATAGTTCCCAATATTTGCATCTGAATTCTCATGAATAAATAAGGATGTACAAATGAATTTTATAATGTCATATTCTGTTTACTTATTAAAAAATATTTTTCGATAAGCAAAGTATTTGGCTTATGATATTTAAAAAGCGACAAATACGTGATACAATGTTGAGAATAATAACATCTTTGATGATTGAATCTGCATACATTCATAGAAGAATAATTTTGTATCACAAAATGAATTTTTCAAAGCATCAGTATTACTGTAACTTATAATGGTTCTGGCACAGGAATCAATAGTTTGCATGAATTATTAATCAGGAAGTTAGAATTACTAATGAACACGCGCGTATTCTGAAAGCACAGTTTATGTGGGAATATATAACTGCAGGCAAAACTATGGCCTTTTCTGGAGAAATAGATTTACAGCTCATATTAAAATAAAATGATTTCTATGTTACATAATTTCAATTTTGTAGTACTGAATACTTGTATGTCGCAATGATGTGTTTGTGTTTAGAATACTTATTGTAGTTATTTTCCTAAAAGAGCAACATTTATAATTACTCTTATAAATGGCTTTGTTGGAACTGAAATAAATAAGGGAATCTTTAGGAGAAAGATGAATATTTTAACATTAGATTAAAGGCAATTCGACATTAATAACTGAATTTTTTTTTTCAAATATACTTTTAAAAAAAAATTTCTTTGATATTATGGAAATAATACCCTAACAATAGATACCTCACAATACCCTTACAATACTTTGCCAGTATTGTATATTTAAAATGTTTAATTTCTGGGGCACACTGGCTTAAAGGTGATCTATTTTTTTAAAATAAATGCATTGATGCATATAAATAGTATGTATTTTTAAAAGTATTTGTTAAGATTGATTTTTTTATTTCTGAATTGCCTAGGGGAAAAAAAGGAAAAATATTTTTCTCATATTTTTTAAAACAAGTTATTCACAAAATATACATTAAAAACAAAATGTCACTCTTAAGGTATCTGACTACGTTCGGAAACGTGATTTTGCAAAAGCGCATGAATGGATAATTTTCATGACATTTAGTGTCACTTAGATTAGAATACATGCATAAAATTGTTTTAAGGACATTTTGACAAAAAAAAAATTATTTAAATACACTATATTGGCAGAAAACTAACTTAGAATAATCTTTTTTTCAAAATGTTCTCCTTTTGTGAAAAAAGTTTCTATTATAATAATATTTTGCCTGAATATATCTGAGACCTCTCTAAAGAGGCTCAACTAGAATATTTGAAATATATAACTTAGAAGTGGGTTTATCCATATTTTACGACAACAGAGGGGAGCAATTTTAAGAAAACGCCGATAATTATTTCAATGGGTAATAACTCTGTAAATAATGTGAATTTTTCAAAAATTCTAGTTGAACCTCTGTAGAGAGATCTGAGCTATACACAGGCAAAATATTATTGTAATGGAAGCATTTTTCACAAAAAAACATTTTGAAAAAAGATTATTCTAAGTTAATTTTTTGCAAAAATAGTGTATTTAAGTATTTTTTTTGTCAAAATGTCCTTAAAACAATTTTATGCATGTATTTTAATCTGAGAGACACTAGATATCATGAAAATTAACCATTTATACACTTTTTCAAAATCACTGTTCCGAACGTAGTCGGATACCTTAATTAATTATACGTGCCATTGCAATACTAGATGAAAGGAAACATAATAAGCAATATGTTAGTTTAAAAGCGAAATTAAAATAGTTCTCAATTCAGACTGGATTCATTAGACATAATTTTGATTTCAATTTTACCATTTTATCTTAGAAAAAACTCATTGATACCGAAAAAATGAAAAGCTCAATCTTTTAAAGATTATCGCGGTGTCTCCTCTTCTTGTTGGTTGAGGAGAAGATCCCGGTAAGTGGCTGATACGAACGCAATGTCGAGAGTAAACTGAGTCAAATTCGAAATGGTTACCAACAAGAAATTGCAAAAATTTACATTTATTCACAACCACTTAGAAATGATTGCGCGATATTGAGACAAGTTCATGTGTAATAATCAGTTTTGTACTAGTCTGAACAAGATGCAATCTCTGGACCTTAACAATCCCAAACCTCCGTAATCTTGAATACTAAAAATTACGACAACGTGGCTTAGACACTAATCATTGTGGTAATATCACCTACAATATCATCTATTTTCCTGCCCGTCTCCTCTAAACCTATACCATCATCTCGTTTATTTTTTATACATTATACAGTAAGACATTCACTTGTATTAAAGGGTTGTTCTAGATTTAAGTGGGAAACAAAGCCGAGTAAGAGAGGACAAACCTCGCAAACAGCTCATTGTTAAAAAGGAGCACTTTTTTAAGTATTGAACATTTCTCTTTTTGTATATTTTTTCTATAAAATATCATTTCAAATCATTGTACTATAGTACGAAAAAGATTTTTTAATTAGTTAAACTAAATTAAACCATTTTATCCCACTGTCCTATTTAGAAGACAGCTGAAAAATAACATTTGGAAGTTGTAATACTTATTTTGTGAATATTTTGTCAATTGGAACATATTGAAATATGTGTTAGCTTCTTCTAGAGTGAGTTTTGTTTTTCTCCTCCTCCCCCCTTTCCTCTGGACTTCTTGCATATTCATCGCATTAGTGGGAATGATTTGTATCATCTCTTTGCGGTTGAAGAATTCTTTTTCAATTTACTTTGGCCATTTGGTGGGGCATTTTTATGTCATAGTATGCCTTCATTATCATCCTGGTGGTTAATTAGATTTATATTGTTCTTAGGTAATTTTTAGAGTTTATTTTTAATTGTCCTCTAAATAGGACAGTGGAACGATACGCATGCAGTTGATGCGTGTTTTTTCCCTTTTTAACTAAAAGTAAAAATAAAATAATATCACTTCTAGTGTTTCACACCTGCTGAGTTATGTCAGTGCAAAGGTTTCTGAAGTTAGGAGAAGCGTTAGAATTATTAAATAGCTTAGATTCAGATGAGAGTGACGTTCAAATTGCTATGTTACCACCAGAAGCCAGTGAACTAACTGACGGAGCTGAAAGGGATGAGAATGACGTAAATACTAGTGAGAGTACTGAAAACGATGTTACTGTGCCTCTGGAGGTTAGGTCTTGAGATAATTTTGAGCCTGAACAAAGCTTTAGTATTTCGACAACAAATAACCGAAAAAGACATCAGTCATCTTGGATAAAGAATGAATCACCGCAATGTACAAAATTAGAACCACAGGCTGAATCAAATGCAAATGACTTTCTCAAGCAAATTGACACAGCATTGAAAGTATAAAACTTCATCAGAGTATTTTGAGCAGTTATATTCCAGTTAAGTTTATGATTTCATTCTAAAAGAAACTGTGTGGGATATGCAAATGATGTAAAAAATGAACACGATTTCTTGATCACTGTGTAAGGGCACCCCCCTCAGGTGCCCTTCTCCTAGATTATCAGCGTGAGCTAGAGGTAGGAATAAATGAAAACTAGAAGCTGCCATGATCTTAATATGACTTTATTAAGATCTTAAACCTTTAACAGATTAGACTGTAAGCTATCATGCTTACGAGTGATCCTTCAAAGCAAAAACTTTGTTTTCCATACTTAAATCATTTTATGAAATTTGGAGACCAGTATGAGGACACAAAAATAAGGTTAAAACGAAGAAGCGAATTTGATAAATTCTTACAACAAACATTTGGGAGATGTGGATCACCACGATTGGTTGGCTGGACTATATTCCATTAAAATTCGTGGCAACAAAGTGGTACTTGCAACTTTTTATACGTTCACTCGCGCGATATGCTATGGTAAACGTCTGAATAATTCTCAAAACTCTCAACAAAGATGAAGACCTAAACTTGAAGATGTTCCGAAGATCTGTAACAGTAGTATATCTAAAAGAACTGTGATAAGAACAAGAGGAAGTTGTAGAATCTTGACTATACTTTCTGATGCAAAATAAGACATCTGGAAAGACAGTAATGGTCATTTTAACTTTAAGCGAGAAGAATATAGAGTCTTTGCCAAAGAGAGATCTGCAAAGGGAAACCAAATACATACTGTGACATATGTGACAAAACCTTTCCATTAAAATTAGAATGAAATTCAACTGAAAAATGAACTATCTTGTAAAAAAAAGTATTATTCAAATATAGTAAAATTTTGCTGTCAGACATCGCTTTTCATCATTGAAGAAAAACTAAAACATGTAAGTGCAAATTTTATCCCCCTTTTTCAAGTGTCCTATTTAGAGGACGGGTCGGATTTCTTTATAAAATATAAAACCATCTCAAATTTAGTTGCATTTAGTTTATTTAGGTTTAATTAACTTCAGAAAATTTGATTATTCTCCTGAGAAATATAAGACGAAACTTCACCTAGTCACTATGACAGAAGCGAGAAGGGAACAAATAATTAAACCTTTATTCGCATGCACTCCCATATTTCCTAAGATAGAACATTTGTTCTAAAAATAGAAATACTTACGTAAATAAGAATAAGGAGAATAATCATAATAGAAATTTTCTGTATTTTTTCAGCTGCTTGCTTTAGTGTTTATGTCAAGGTTACAAAGATCAGAATTTTAAAATTTTTTCGCTTTACCCCAAGTACCTCTCGAAGCAAGAAATCGTTTACTAGGAGGAAGCCAAAAAAAGTTTAATGTATTTTATTTTATTATCCATAGCTCTTCAAAAATGGAAAGGAATTCTAAATATTGAACAAAAGGCTTATGTATAAATTAAATGGTAATAAAACGATTAAAAACGTGGGTTTTGTTTTGGGGATGAAGTTAGTGATTTTATCTATTGAACTTCATTAATGTATTTAAAAATAAATTTACAGAATAGAATTTCAGGATAAAATTACAAGGACCAAACATATAAAGGGTTTAATTGTTAATCTTGGGGTATTGGGGATGAATTAAAGTATATCTACACTTTTTAAAAATTCGTGGTAAACAAACGTATGTACGTCTATCTACCGCACGACGCAAAAACCGCCAAATGTCCCAAAAAAGTTCGGGAATGATCCGGGGAATCCTTTTTTTACCATTTATATTCCGATATTCCTATTAGGTAAAGGATTTTAATTAAAACCTTAAACCATAAATGTCTTTTTTCACCCAAGGGGATAAGTTAAAATTTCGAAATTTTTTTTTTCAGATTTTTTTAAAAACGCAATCTAATTTTTCATGAACCGACAAATAAAAATTACAAATTGGAAAGATAATTTACTTCGCCACGAACGGTATAATTTTTTTTAAAAATAATTATAATTTCTTTTTTTAAGGTTTTTTAAAAAGGGAAACAAAATCATACGTTTTTATTAAAAAAGATTTCTAAATCGTTCCGCTTTTTTGCTAAGAAAAAAATTTTTACACTAAAAGTTCATAATTTTCTCTTTTAGAGTCAGTCATTTAAAAAATTTAAAATTTCAAAAACTCTTTTTTACGATTTTCCCAAAAAATACTCAAAATTTTATTTAAATTTTAATAACTTCTTTATTGGGAAAAAAATAATCTCACGAAACTTTTTTTTCGTGTGTGGGAAGTTTGATTTTAACGTAATCTGCACAGATTGATAAAAATATCTTAAAAGAAATTTTTTAAAAAAAAATTTGGGGTTTTTGCCGATCAACGCCGGGCTAAGTTTTGGGGAGATGGGGGTGGGGAAAGGGGGGTTGGGTCATTTTTAAAAAAAGAGAAATTAGAAGTGCATTTTGTGAAGGAAAGGAAAATTTAAAAAAACAGAGAAATCCCGTGCTTATATATATATATATACAATATATATATACATATATATATATAAAACATATATAAAATTTTTAATATAACTTATATATATTTTTTCAAAAATATATAAAAAATATACAATTGTTGTTTTATTAATATATATTTTTTTTTTTTTAATATATATAATATAATATATATTTAATTAAAAATAAAGAAAAAAATAGGAAAGGAATTTTTTATTAAATATGAGAAAAAATGTTCAAAATTTTTGAATTGAATTATTATAGAATGTTTTTTTGGTGAGTTTTTTTTTTACGCTATTCATTAAAAAATAATTTTAATTTGAACTTTCGGATTTTAGGGCTTTTTTTCTACCTAAGGATGAGGGGTCTTTTTTGGTGTTTGGGGTTCACTTACATTATGCAATTATTTGTCTTAGAATTTTTTAAAATTTTAATATAATATCTTTCAGAATGCGATGGCGAATAGTTACATTTTTTAAATTTAATGGTTTTTAAATTTTTAAATATTTAATTTTTTAAATTTTTTAAAATTTTTTTAATTTTTTTAATTTTTTTAAAATTTTTTTTGAATTGGGGTATTTTAAGATTAATTTACCAAGTTGCAATAGGGGGGAAAGGGTTGGGCCCCCCAAACCAGTTAACCCCCTTATCGGTCCTAAGCCGAGGTTGCACTTGGATATTTTATATATTTTTTTTTTTATAAAATTTTTTTTTAAATTTTTTTTGAAAAAGTTAAATTTTTTTCTTTCTATATTCGCCATTGTTATTCCCGGGAAAAGGGGTTTTTTTTGTTATAAGGTTTATTTAGTTTCGATTTTTTATATTGATTTCCCCGTGTTGTTTATTTGGGAAATTTTATATATTTAAAATATATATATATATATATATATATATAGGAGACGGTATCTTTGGGATATTATGAGGTAAACAAATTTTTTTTGATTCCTTGTGAATGTGCATCAGTAATTGCTATATAAAAGTAAAACCTAAATTTAACCTCATATTAAATGATTCTACTACATTCCTGAATCCAGAAACATTCTTCAAGGTACATGTAAAAAAATTAATATAATAATTTGCCCTATTCTTTCAGTTCTTTATTGTAAGGCAATTTTGAAAAATGTAACTGTGTTATGATGAATAATAAAATTCTCTTTTTCTCTCTATTCCTAAAACTGTGTTATTTTTTTTTTTTTATAAAAATGTTGTCTGTTTTGCTATTGTAACATACCTTGTGTATGAAAAGTACAGTAATACATTCAAATTTTAATTAATAATAAACAAATAAAAATAATCACTTATGGTTCTTCATTTTGAATAAATAAAATACAAAAGCTCTTTTCTGCAATGTTTTATTGTACGATTTCAATGTGAACACCATTATTTTCACGCAAGACATCGGGTCAATGCGAGTAACGTAATATCATTTCCAGCTAATGCGGCCAGATTTTGCTTTTAAAAATACGGTACCTATCATCAAAAATTTATGCTATGTAAAAATAAAATATTGGAACTGAACTTTTTTGGAAAAATTTCAATTTCGTACATTGTGGTAGATTTTAAATTCATAAACCACGCTACAACTTCTGCTTGTTCTTAGGCTGAAGATTCTTTGAAACGAGAAAGTTGCAAAACGTGGACGTTGCATGATCTTGATTGCATTGTGTTAAACAGTTCTTTTCTTTTAAAGTATCCATACTTAGAACCATGATTTTAAAAAACGCAATTTGGATAATTTTCCTATTTAGTGTCACTTAGACTAAAAAAACATGTATAAAATTGTTTTTTGGACATTTTTAAAAAAAAATTATTTAAATACAAATTTTGGCGAAAAAAAAAAATTTGAATAACCTTTTTCAAAAATTTTTTTTTGGAAAAAAGCTTTAAAATAATATTTTGCCTGTATGCAGCTCAACTCGTACAGAGGCTCAATTATGAGTTTTGAAAATTCACATTATTTTCACAGTTACAACCAATTGAAATAATTATCCTTTTTTTTTTTAAAATTTCTTTTCTGTTGTCGTAAAAAACATGGATAAACCCTTTAAAGGTAATATTTAAAATTTAGTTGAGCCTCCCAAAAAAGGGGTTGAGCTACATACAGGCAAAATATTATTATAATAAAACATTTTTAAAAAGAATATTTTGAAAATGGGTCATTCTATGTTCATTTTTTGTCTCAAAATAGTGTACTTAAATAATTAGTGTATTTAAATAATTGTTTTTGTCAAAATGTCCTTAAAAACAATTTTATATACATTTTCTTATCTAAGTGTCACTAAACATCATAAATATTATCCATTTATACGCTTTTGCAAAACCACGATTCCGAACGTAGTCGGATACTGTAAGCGTGTTATTGTGGAACATAAAAAAAACTGTAAGCCACAATCTTTATTTTAGCGTTTATTTTTAATTTATTTTTCAAAGTGTGGCCTTACTTTTTTACACCCTATATATTTTAAATATATAAAATAATAATTTTCTAACGTTTGGTGTACAAAAAGGGCTCAAATATTTCTTTTTCAAAGAATTTATGTATAAAAATACTATTATTATATATATATATGTAATAATGCTTTGATTTTTATTTTTATTTTGATATAAATTTTATTAAATATGAAACTATATATTTTTTGTAATCATAGTACACCAAAATCACTAATGAATGTGGTTTTTTTTACCAAAATGAAAGCAATAATATAACTGTATTTTAAGTTCTATTAGTAAATAGTTCTCAAAATAATTTTGAGATACTTATGAATTTTTTTTAAACATGTAATTCGAATAAAATACATTTTATAAGTATATCTTAACTGTATAATATTTTTTCTCATTGTGAACAAAATTTTATTCAATCTTTTTATATAAGGTTACGTTTAATAAAAATTACATACAATATGTAATTGATCCCGAAATAATCAAAAAAAGCTTCAAAAAAGCGAGGTGAACTGAGAGCCGAAAAAATCTTTTTTAATTGGTTAATTAACCTCTCTTTTGCCTTCACCTATTTTTAAATATTACTTTTCGAAAGTTATTAAATAAGTATTAAATATATTCTAATAAAAATTTAATCAATTGCAAATTACTTAAAAGTATGAAATGTTTTCTCTTTATCAAAGATATAATTGTTCTTTGATTTAACCTTGAGTGATTATTCGATATTGGATATAATGTTTTAAAACATCTTCTTCCAAAATTTATAATTAGAACAGTTTTTGGCTATTTCGCTGATATTTTTAAATTTTTTTTTGAATATGTTAAATACATTTTTGAAGGAGTCACATTGGTCCCCATTTTCTTACACGATGGCATCCATTGAAAAAATAATAATGGGTTGATTCCTTATTTCTATTTGTGTTCATCCGTTATGCACTAATCCTTCACCCAAACCCCCATTTTCATCTTATCTCAGAGAAGCACAAATTTGATTAAGTTTTAAACTCCTCTCTCCAAAGCCTTTAAGCAAAAGCTCTGAACTGTGACTCCCTAAAATGAAGAATTTTGCATTTATTCTAGTCCCTTCAAAGGAGATCTTCAGAGATCTAATAAGGCTTTCTAAAATACATGACGTAAGGAAATTTCTTTGTGTTATCCTAAATTATAATCTATTGTTTCCCTTGCAAAATTTTCTTTTGATGACATACTTGTTTCTTTTTTAATACGGTGGTAATATAAAACTGCAAATATATGTTTTAATACTTTTCTGGAACATTTCTTTACTTTTCATTAAACAGAATTTTTACACAAATATAATTTTTATAATTTATCAAAACTAATCAGTAACACTTGGGATAGATCTGAAAGAGTAATTGTCCATTGTGAAATCTGCAAAGTGTTCCAAAACATGCAAATAAAAAATAAATGGACTTATGTGAAATTTATAAAAATTAAATAAATATTATGCTTTAAAAATGATAAGTGTAATTTTATAATTCATTATTTACGGGTTTTTTTAAATGTAGCAATCATAATGAAAATGGAATGTGCAAACCATGTTTTATTAATTCAAATGTGAGAAAAAAATCAAAAAGTATTTGTATGAGATAAAGATGAAGCAACATATATATTTTAAAAAGTGAAAACTTTATTAAGGCTGGAAGTTCAACTTTACTAACTAATATCACATACTTAGCAATAACTATAAAAATGTTCTAAAATATGTGTTATAAATATATCGGTTATTTGATAAGAAATTTTTGGTACACTATTTAGAATACTTTTCAAAGTACTTCACTAAATACTGAGGATAATGACAATGTCATTGTCAAGTATCTTTTAAAACACATTTTATGATTAAAAGATTGTATTCGCATGTATTAAGTACAATAAATTTTCGTTTTTTGATATTTTTAACAAAAAAACCTACTTAAGGATTTCAAGGAATGCTACAATATCTCCACAATTACAACCCCTTTAGCCAATTTATGAAGAGAACTCTTACATATGTTCAAATATTCTACAGTTTCTCTCTTTTTTTATCGGTGAAAGGCTTTATACCTAGAGAAATACTGAGAATAATCTCAATTCAAAATCCCTTTGGAATTTTTTACGTTGGAAATAATTGAATAATAACAACCATTATTTCTTTAATGAGACATCAGAAACTGAATCCTATTCATGAACAAGAAATGAAATATTTCGCTACTTTTTTCATGGTTACCTATTTTTATGCCTAACAACTTAGTAGACAAAAATTTCCATAGAGATGCTAAATTATTTAATGATTATTGAAAGCTAAAAAATTCAACGTATTGTGCATTTGCATACAATGCCTACATTTTATTAAAAAAATAATGTAACACCAATGAAAATTGATAGTTACTACATTAATAAATTTACTAATTAAAGTATCCATAAAATTTATTACTTCCATAAAATTTATTACTATTTTACAACATAATTTTCACACATATATATTCATTTTCTTTATTATTTATAAAATCTTTCTCGGACCTAATTTTTCAATCTATTTATTAACTTTTTTCTATATTTTAGAAAAATATTACTTATAATTATTCAAAGGCAACGTTATATACATGGTATTTATAGTAATCCATCCAATTTGGAAACAAAAGAAATAAATTAAAATGATGAAAAATGACTCCGTTTCTCACACTTAATCAAAATCCATCGAGTACAGCGGGACACAAGAATCAAAAGTTTATATTCTTGATTTATCCTTATGTTATCAAAAATGAGAATAAATAAAAGTATTGCACAAGTATATCAAAAATTTCGGAAGTAATGAAACGAGTTTTATGTAATCGGGAAAAGTAATCTTCCGCTCTATAATTTCGAATAAAGGATCAAATAAGAATCAAAGGTTAAAGGAACAGATTGGTTTCTAGAGTAAATCCATGGCATTGGCTAAAATTTTGCTCTCATTTATTCTATTATGATACGAAGAGGATAATTTTCGATGCATACAGTTATAATTCTGAATCCTTGGGATATTTTTAGTTGTAATTTTGAATATTAATTTGAGACTAGTACAGAAAATGATGATGACTTCTCTTTCACTCATTGAAAAGAAAACTCTTTTCATTCCAACTGGAAGATTCAGTTCGAATATTATTTCAAATTCAGTATTTAGATAATATATCGTCAGCCTAGTTATCAGAATTCGTAACTCCACAAAGAAAACTAATTTGATATTCGAGTGCTACGTGCCAATCGTTTGGCACGATTAAGGGGAATCGCGCCAAACGATACACATTACCACACGATACAAATATCAAGGTAACCATATTATAATGCTATCGCCCATCTTTGCGAACATGAACAACAGCTTGGTACGCAGCACTCCGATATCAAATTAGCACCCCAGATGGAGTTATGCATTCTGATAATTAGGCCGACGATATGTGGCTCTTGAGGCATATATTGAATGCAAATAATGCGAAAAATGTAAAGAATTATGCGACATAAATACCCACATAACACAAATCTGAATAAATATAAATTATATTACCTCGTAGTGTTTAACACCCAAGGAAGACAGTTTGACTGCTTTTTAATTTAAATTAAAAAAACAATTACGTATGTAATGTACAATTTCTTAGAGTTTTTTAGAATTTTTTGTTTCCAAGTGCAGTAAATTTCTTTTTTTGTTAATATTTCCTAATAACTTGTTATATGATTGTAAATAATATAAAAAATATTAAAAGTTAATTTTAAACAAATTTCTATACATATTAACCATTTTTTCATAATGCAGTCATTTAGACTGATTTTGGGCAATATACGTATATACTAAATTTCGGTCTTTCTAGTGTTAATGAACTAGATGCAGTGGAACAAAATAGCAGTGTTAGAAGGTCGAAAATTATTACAACAGATTATATGTAAGAGATATTCAAGGAAGAATATAAGAATTTCTTCGATAATTTGCGAGGTAATTGTTGTAAGATTAGGAACGCCATGTGAAGCTTTCAAAAATTAATATGTGAGGGCTTATAGTGTAAAAATGTTACAAGATTCAAAAATACTGGACAATAAGAAGCGCCATTGTTATTTATATTTTAAGAACATCGATATTTTTGGTAAAATATTTTCTACGACGTGTTTTAGTTTTATTTAAGTTGTTACATGTACAAAAAAAAAAAAAAAAACCCTTTTTGGATGATGATAAAGTTTTGTTTCCCATGTTTAATTTAAAAATCTTTACATTCTCAAAAATTGCCATGTGATACAGGCCATAAGGATACATGGAGATGATTTTAATGGTCCTATAATGAAGAAAGAGTATTGCTTTCCACAGCTGGAAAGATTCATGTCTGGATAATGCATTTTCAAGAGTATAATAGGGGTGTTACTTCCTTCAAACTTGAATGAAAGACGAAACTTATGTGTTCCGCACATAATCGGTGTCACAGAATATATTCTTACATTCTGTATAGCCGTGGTAACTGAATGAACTTGTGGTTAATATTGCTGCAGTCAAGATGTAAAATCATATCCCGATTACTCGAAATACTTATGTAGCAAGAAGAGCGTTAAATAAGATTTCGTTTCTGTCAAATTACCGTGGCTGAAAATTGGGAGATAGTTTACCAAAAGTTTGAGCTGCTTTCAAGTGCATCATTAATACATGGTGTCCCGTAAATAGCGCCCAAATTTTGCACAGCCAGATTTCATGTACATAGTACAGTAGTACATACACAATGACCAAATCACTTTACCTGTATGATCCATAGTTTGACAGAAAAATACGGTAACTGATGATGAATGATGGTTCATGATGAGACTCTGACTCATTTCTTTGG
This sequence comes from Trichonephila inaurata madagascariensis, assembly GCA_019973955.1. Lineage (NCBI taxonomy): Eukaryota > Metazoa > Arthropoda > Arachnida > Araneae > Nephilidae > Trichonephila > Trichonephila inaurata. The sequence continues at coordinate 141,867 of BMAV01020978.1, read as the reverse complement.
CTAAGTTATGGCATACTCCGGCCTCTCGATCGGAAGTGGGAAATCCGATTCTATTGCTGCTATGATCAACAAATCCCACACCATTGGAGTTTTTTCCTTATGGGTAGTCTCAAAGAATTAGTGTGTAGAAACGTAGTGACTATACTCAAATGAACTTTGTTTCTAGTTTTCCTGCTACTTGGTGGATACCGCGCTGCTTCCACGTGCACACTCATCCATTCTACAGCGCAATCAGGCTTACCTCGATGTGATCGGCGAGCACTTCGAGCAACTGCCTTTATAAATATTTGAAAATACTGCTGTGGATGTGTTTAATACGACTGAGATATAATGCTTTGTTTTTTATATTTTTCTCGTAAAGTATGAATAGAACAGGTACAGTTCTTTAGACAATTTTATGCATTTCCTCCGAAGAATTTAGCTGTAGAGAGTCTGGGTGGGATTTTGGGATACCCTGTATATGCACATGCATAAATGTATAAGCAGAACATCTTCTGTATTTCTATCTTTTATTAATATCTATACAATGAATTATATCAAATTTTGACTGATGAATTGAATTCCTATCACTTGGTGTCTTTGGATATAGCTTACTCCTTTAAAAACTCGAAACCATAGAATGAGTAATAGCAAAATCCAGACCCAGAAACATCATAAATGAGGAATGTTTAAACATTCTGTGACGTCTCTCGCGTCCTTCTGCTAACATAACTCCTATGTTCTTTGACGGCCACGATTAATGGCAAAACCTTTCCAACCCAATACCAAGAAGATAAACGAATGTAACATGTAAATGAGATATACTTTAAAAGGATAGAAGCTTTGATGATAAGATAGAGCGCGGCAAGTTTAGAGATAGCTTAGTGTGGAATCTTTCAGATCAAGAGTTAGCAGTCCGATAGCTTTGGAAGGAATAGAAGTCCATTGTAAAGAAGTTGGAATCGTCGTATATAAAGTGACATTATAGATATCTCTCAATCACTGTAGGAAGGAGATCTGCAAAAGGTAATATTTAGGTATAGGAAGTTAGATGAATCGGTTTATTTATTATAATTAAGATAAAGGATCTAGTTGCGCGATCTGACTTAAATACAAGGTTTAATTGGGTGTTAACTCTCACTTTAAATAAAGTTGTCAAATTAGAATTAAGTAATATAAGTTATTCTTAATAAAAGTTGTATTAAGAACTACTATGTCTCATCATTTTGATAATCCCACACCTCTAGCTTACGCGGATCCGGAACGTCATAGTCATCACAGGATGGCTATGTCGCAATTCTTGTTAAACATTTTTAAATATGCATATTGAATGCATTGACATTTATTTAAATGATATGTGATGAAATAATTCATATTCGCATGGAACATTTCAAATCAAGTGATTGAATTTCCAAAATCTAACCTATTGATTCATTGTAATACTTATAAAAATGAGCTCCATTTTTCAATGAATATATTACCTAACATATGGTTATAAAATTAACTTTCTTCTACAATTACATTTTTAAATCAATAGTTTTCTATATATTTAAAGTTATAATAATCTTCTTAGTGTCCATAGAACATTAAATGAAGTGATGTATCGTAGGTTATTTTTCTTAGTTAAAATGTTTTTCGACCAAGGAAAAAAAAATGTGTCTCATAAACTCTTGGAGAAGGACTCAGAGAAAAATAATTTGCCGTATGTTTAATCAGTTCAAACTCTCCAAAAAAAAAAGAAACGTTTTTATTGTAATTTACATTATGTTTAAGGGGGTATTTTTGTTGTTCAATCGGTAAGACATATTTTCAAATCTGCAAGTTGTTTTTATATACTTTTAGATCAACTTTGATATTTTTCTCACTTTCAGAATTAAACGAACTATTCAGTAAAAGTCGATAAGTTTTCAACTTCATTGCCAAAAAGAAACCTTAAAATATGCATAACATTAAGTAATCTATCAATAATTTTACCTTTAGGGATACAAATTTTAATTCTAACGTAACCGGGATAAAGCATTTCTTTAAGTAAAAATATCAGTAATGTATTAAAACAGTTCTGGTACAGTAAAATCCCAAGTTACATGTGTTGGATCATGAGGACTATTTTAAATAACAAAACATTTTTAATTTTCAATTCAGTACTATATTCGTATAAAAATAAAAATATAAATTTTATTTTAATGCAATCGTTCAAGTATATTTTTACGAATATTTTGATTAACAAAATGAATTTTTAAAGAAAGGGATTTATATTGAGTACATGCTTTATATGGGAACGGATTTTTCTCATTTGATAGAAATTAACAGGTTCATCATTCAGCTATATGGCGGATGAATAGCAAGGTAAGATACATTAAATGCTTATAACGTCTTGCTAATAAAAATGTTTCAGGAAGGCTATATTAAAGGTTGATATACAACCCTTACTTAAATGAAATTGGCTCCATTTTACCTAACTGATACCAAGCAATTTAAAATCAAAGAACATTTTCATCTTCTTAAAAATATGAAGACATTCCGTTCTTGTAAACATTTTACTTCACAACTATTTAAACAACTAAAATATTCTTTCCTATTCATCCGAAATGATTAATGATATAGATTTTGGCCGGGACAACAATTTGACACTTGTGAAATATTCTGTCTTTGAATTTAACTCTTTTTCTCTCTCTTTCTACTCCTTTAGATCCTTAGCCCATTTTTACTGCAATTTTAGAAGAAACAGGCCATTTAGTCTTTCGAAAGCCTACGATTCAGATCGTAAATAACCTTGACACTTATCCTTGACATTGCCTGGTGTTAGTCTTCTAAAAACGGTCATTTTATTGTAGATATTCTAAAAGGAATCAATTCTAAGCGTTTCCCAATATCGAAGATATCCTGAAGACTCTTACAAAACGTTTGTAATGAAGTTAAAAGGTGTACAGTACATTTTGCTCAAATTTTATGAATTCGAGACTTTGAATTTCTAATAAGATTCAAATCATCACGATGTTTAATACATTTTTTATCGGTGAATTATATCCTCGGTATAATTATAATGTGCAGTATCGATTTAAAATCAATTTTTTCAAAAATATATATGTCATTCTTGCATGCAATTTGTTCTAAGTGTACCGTTGGCTTAGCAATAACTAATTACCAAATTATTCGCAATTTTTTATGATCTATCTAAACACTACATTTTTTTTTAAAATCTATATTTCTAGCGAGAAATTTACTCATTGATATGGGACTCAATTTCATAAAATCGAGAAAAATATGCTTTGATGTAATTTTGAATATTTCCTTAGGGACTGATTGCAAATATAGAACTAGTATTCTTGTACGTGAACAAGCATCTTCCCATGATGATACTTCAAAGCAATAAATATTGTGGAATATTTCATAGTAATAGAATTGAAAATATTTATAATTATTATTTGAAACAAAACTTACTTTCAATATTGTTGCAAAAGAAAGTCCTCTTTTATTTCTAATAATCATATGGATTTGAATTTATTTTGATCAAAATACAGTTTCCTAAGCATAAGTGAAATATGAATCAAGAGGATAAGAATGCTTAATTAAGCAAACAATAAAAATCTTTCTAAGATAATCGCATTGAATACAAATAAGCATTTGCATTATTGATGTTTCTCTCCTCATTGTCTAATCCCACATACTCAACTTGCTATAATTTTAAGAATCTCATGTTTTACTTAATTGTGAACTATTTCCTGTTCAGCGTAATAATTTAAATTGTTAGCCTAATCAAGGAGCTTTAAAAATGCGGATTACAAAATGGAGCAACTTAGAATTTCTTTTATTTGATAAATAATGATAACCAAATAATTTCTTGAACATGAATGATTAATCTTTGATAACGGTTTTGGTTACAATAAATTTCATAAATAAAAGAGCTTTGCATGCCAATATAGCCAATGTTAAGATATATTTAGAAGACTTCATTACACTAAGACTACAGAACATGACATGAGAAGGAAAAATATATTTGATAATTGGCATAAAATATACACAAATAATAAAATCAATAAAATAAATGCCCTGTTGTAATTGTGGAACACAAAGTAAAACAATATATTGTGCAACCATCATAACCAACAATAGCTACTGTATCCAACTTAAAAATTGAAAGTAAAAATGTGTTGTTTTGTATACGACTTTATGATATGGCAATTTATGCTAATCCCACGCGCATATCTCGTGTAGTAGCAAGGGTATTGTGCAGTGCTAATTAATGGTAAATCAACGATCATTTATGTTATTTCGAGGAAAGATTTGGAAAACATAAGCAAATACACCAATGTAATGTAGTAAATATTTTAGAACATCTAGAAGTTATGTGTTACACCAGGTTTTCCATTTTTAAATTAGACTTGGTTTTAAACGCATCTTGAAGGCAAATAAGGACAAAAGGATCCTAAAATTTTAGAAACGTAGTGATGCAGCTGTGTTTACCAGCGACATAATACAAGTCGGTGCAGCAGTAAATTTCAATATCAAGTAAAACCATAATTATGCTAATTAAAGATAAAAATTAAGTAGAGATGAACGACCGCAATTAGATTGCAGCTATTGCCTGAAGCAACACAATGTGAGAAAAAAAAGTAAAAGCAAAAACGTGTGCTCAAGCATTCTTACAAGCACACCCATCAAAGAAATGTTAGAACAAAGGGAACAACAAAAGGAAGAACATGAAACTTTAAAAAAAACAGAGAAGAGAAGCTCGCAAAGCTACAAAGGGAGTAAAAAAACTCAAACTAAGTTCTTGTAGGCCTAAGTCTATAAAATACAGGCCAAACAGTCCAATTGCATCAACTTCAAAGGATGGTGTTATAAGACGTCCTGCTTCTAAAGAGGAATATTGTGACCCTCCAACAGAAGAATGGATCCAATGCTGCAAATGCCAGGAGTGGGGGTATGAGGAATGTTCCAATTATGAAAATGGCAATTTTATTTGTGACTATTGTTGGCTGGACATCTAAACACTTCAATATTACGTTACAATGCATTACGCTCATTTTGATACTTTGCAAGATGTAAAAACGCAGTTATCATTTGTTAAACCATGTAACATATTCAAAAGATAAAATCTGTTTAACCTTTCTCAGTGTTGTCATCTTGTTCCAAAGCCAAAGTCATCTTGCCCCAGTACTGGGGCAAGATGACAAATTGTTAAAGTTCTGAAAAAATCAAATTATCCTTCGTTTTTTTTTTTTTTTTTTAGTTTGAAAAATTAAATGGTGATGTATTTAATATTACAAAGGACTACTCTAACATTTCATGTAAAAATATTTTTTTATCCTTAAAAATAAAGTAATAAACAATAAAAACTGTTAACATAGTCATCTGGCCCCGGTCTCCCCTACATACTAAATCCTTCAAGCAAAAGAGAGTGTTAAACATAATTCTACTATTTAAAATATAGTTTTCGATTCCTTTTAATAAAATTCTTGTAAATTATACTAGTAATGTCCAAGCCTGGAAGGCACACTGAAATGCTATGTATGTATATCTTACAAGATTGTATGTGCAGATTGAAAGTCTGTTAAAGTCTTTGTAGATAGGCAATCAGCGTAACACACATATATACTATTGCATTTTACATAGTTATCAGTGTACAAAATTTTCAACTGAGAAAATTATTCTGAAAATACTCCGATTATTATTATTATTTAAATCCTGAAGTAAATTGATGTTATGGTGATCGGATATAATAGTTTTATTATAAAAATGTAATTTAATATTCATTTTCTTCATTTGCTTGAAATATGACCAAGTTAAAAACAATTTTAGAGGTTTAGCATGTTAAAATACCTAACGTATTTACAAAAAGGTTATCGAACAAGGAATTTATGCAACAATTAGTTTAACTGAAGAACAACAATTTTGACTGAAAGTGAGAACAATAAGTAAGTAATCAGCGAATTTTCTGCTAAAACGGTTGTACACTATTCACATAAACTAGTTTAATAACTGATTTAAAGTTTTTTTAAGGCATAAATATCTAAAAAAAATACTGTTTTATTTATAAATTCATAATACATAAACATTTCGTAATTAAATGAGTTAAAGCTATATTGATTTAATCAAGATAGATAATTCAACAAATATTTTCTTTTCTTTTTCCTGATATAACCATTTTATAATATTCGGGTCTTACTTAGCATTGAGTACTATTGTTTCAATTCGTATTAGTATAAATTCTTAAGTGTTCCCGAAATGAGCACACTTAAGCATTTAACAAATTATATTAAATTCATCGGATCCTGTGAAATAAGTTCTTTAATTAGCGACGGTGCCTTAGTGAACGCCATGTAACCCGATTAAGGAGTGAATTCTATGGAAATGGAAAATAGTCCTTTATTTCCATCTACTATGAGTCACGCACTTTAATTTAATTATTCAAATCGAGAATTGGGGATAACTTAAGCATTGATCGCTTATATATCATATAATCAGGATCTAATTATAAGCCTGTCTTCATTAGAATAGTCACACAAACACTGTATTTCAATTATATAAATGATTCTAGATAATGCAGCAACTAGTAAATATTATAATAGGCAAATGTGAAATAACAGTAACTGATCGGTTGGGTAATTATAAACATTTATTCTAATCAGAATATTCATATTTCGCTGATCGAAAATATGTGTGTTGGTTTTTCTCATAAATGGGAAATTTAAATTTTTTTAAAAGGTAGTGTGTTTGACTCGAAGATTATACTTAAATTTTATTATTAGAAATAATGTTTTTAAACTTTCTTTTGATCTAAAACGACGGCTCAAAATTTATTCTCTCAGTTCATGAGTTTTTGTTTTGATATTATATTTCCTTTACCGAAAATGTTCCAATATTTAGAGTAAATCGAATAATTTTGGGGATAAAAAGTGGATCTGAATATTTATCAGTTTACATTATTTTTTAAAAAAAATACCAGGACAAATATTACATTCTAAATAACATCGAACATGAAATTTAATATTTATTAAAACGCCGTCACGCTTGCTACCTAAATGGAAACTGCCAAGTTACCTATCTAAGTTGTGTGTGTGGTTTTTTTTTTAAATTTTAGGTTTTAAACGTGTTGTCTAAGTTATCTGTTTTTAAATGTTACTTATCCAAACTTAGTAAAACAGATAGTTTTTAGAATAAATGATTTCGTTTTGAGATCGTATTTTTAACTCAATAGCGCTTATATAAATTTCAAGTAAAAATATTCTACTTCATATGAAAAGTAAAGAAAACAAAATTAAGTTTTAGCACATACTTTTATATAACATTCTACGCTGCTCCACGAGTGACATTAATTTATTAAAGAAGTTTCTACGGTTAAACAAACTACTTAGAAAATCTACTATAAGCACTAATTATTCAGACGGTTTGAGACGTCTTTACGAGACGAAATAATTAAGCTTATAACTCAGAATTCCCATCGTTGAAATTCCCAGAGTGGGAAAAAGTATGAGGAAGTATTCTCAGCAAAGGCGTTGAACGACTGATTTTTTTTACTAAGCTTTAAACGCATCAGTTTTCACCGAGGTGTATTTAGAGGTAGTTACTTATAATATTATTTAAATTTACAGAAAAAAATGTTTTTTTAAGCAAAACACAGTAACTTGGCTTACACCGAAATCGGTAATTATAATATAACTTGTTTGTATATACACTGAAGAGTCGAAAAAACTAGTAAACCTGCCTAATATCGTGTAGGACTCCCGCAAACGCACATAAACGCCGTAACATGACGTGACATGGATTGGATTAATGTCTGAAGTAGTGCTGGAGGTAACTGAAACCATGAGTTCTGCAGGGCTATCCAGAAATCAGTAGGAGTAAGAAAGGGTGGAGATCTCTTCTGAACAGCCCGTCATAAAAGGATTCCAGATATGTTCAATAATGTTCATGTCTGGGGATTTTGGCGGCCAGTGGAAATGTATAAATTTAGAAGAGTGCTCCTGGAGCCCTTTCTGTAGCAATTCTGGAGGTTTCGCAATGTCCTGCTGAAATTTCCCAAGTCCGTCGGAATGTACAATGGCATGAATTTGTGCAGTTGATCAGACAGGATGCTTATGTACCTGTCACCTGTCGCAGTAGTATCTAAACGTATCAGAGGTCCCATATAAAGCCAACTGCACACACCCCATACCATCACAGAGTCTCCACCAGCTTGAACAGTCCCTTGTTGACATGTAGGGTCCATGGATTCATGATGTTGTTTCCCTACCCGAACACTTCCATCAGCTAGATTCAATTCGAAACAAGACTCATCAGCCCTTCCAACGTGTTTCCAGTCATCAATAGTACAATGTCAGTGCCAAGGAGAGGAGTAAACTTTTTTGCCGTACAGTCAACAAGGGTACACGAGTGGACCTTCGGCTCCGAAAACCCATATTTATGATGTTTTATTGAATGGTTGGCACGGTAACACTTGTTGGTGGCCTAGCATTAAGATCTGCAGCAATTTGTGAAAGGTTTGCGCGTCTGTCACGCTTAATGATTCTCGGCAATCGTCGTTGGTACCGTTCTTGCATGATCTTTTTTCCGGCCGTAATGATGTCGTATACTTGATGCTTTACTGGATTCCCGATATTCATGGTACATTCGTGAAATAGCCTTACGTGAAAATCCAAATTTCATCGCTACTTCGGAGATGCTATGTCCCATCTCTCGTGCGCCGGCTATAACATCACGTTCAAACTCACTTAAATCTTGATAACCTGACATTTTAGCAGGAATAATCTTTCTAACAACGTGCCAGTCACTCGCTGTCTTATATAAGCTTTGCCGACTGCAGAGTCATAGTCTGATTAGTTCCATATCTTTTTATTTGACTACAAATGTCTCTGCCATGTTTTTTGGCTCTTTAGTGTAGTTTTGTTGAGGCATTTGTAGTTTTGTTATATGCGCTATATAACCCTGATTCTCTAGTTAAGCATTGACCCATCTGAAAGCATCTGGTAATCTTCTACAAAGGCTTGAGAATAATTCTGATTTTAATCCCATAGAAAGATTTTGGATTATAATGAACAATAAAATTACTGTAAAAAAACAGCAAGCATTAGTAATCTGCAGGAAAATAGTTTAGGGTTTGGTGCTACGAAATTTGCCAAGAATAAATTTAGAGGCATAAAAATTTTTTTAGAGCCAGCCAATTAAAAAACTGCCATAATGGGATTGATGCAGTATTGAAAAGTTCTTTTGCATAATATCACATCAAAAGTCACATAAAATGACTGCGTTCATGTAAATTTAGTTATTAATTACAGCATTTATGCATCAATTTCTTTGTTGCTAGTTTTGATTGAATACTGCCTTTTTCTCTCACTTAACATATCAAGGAAAATTAGGTATTTTATTAAACATAATTTTATCAAATCCATTCTTTAAGCCGATTTTATATTATATATAACATCTTTATATATAATAATACATAAAAATGACACATATTATTTGCACACTTTTACAATTTAGCCACCAATGAGTTATGTCATTGACATACATTAACGAAAATGGTTGACCTCAGAAGGAATAGTCAAAGACAAATGATATTTGTTAGTAAGTTAGTACTAATCTACAAAAAAATGATTAAAAACTGGATGGGTAAGTCAAGAGTAATTAGGTAAAAATCAAAATCAATATGACTTTCAATGGTATATGTTAGGCTTTCATTATTTCTTAAGTATTCTTCCTTTATTGTCGTGGATCGAATTGTAAACTCTCTTAACGGTAACTTAATTCCACTCATCCTATAGACGTTCAGCTTTGACATGCAGAATTTGCAAATCTTGCATTAGGAATTGGAGACTTAACAAAGCAGTGCGTAGCCTCTTACAAATTTTCTATTGGTAATAAGTCTGGGATGTTTCTGGCCACGGTGTAGCGTCTACAACGGCGATGATAGCTTTTGAGACGACAACAGTATGAACACAAGGGTTCCTTGTTGAAAAAGATATAGATGAACCCACACCAAAAGAATAAGCACCTTTTACAAGGCCTCCCTTCATCATACGAAAGTTTATTATACGAAATTTTACCCCTTACAATTAAATCCTTTATAAATGCACTGATGTTTGTTTGTTAGATGAGAGAAAACAAATCGTCCAACATTTCGCTGACCAGGTTGCCTCCATCCACATGCGGGTACGGCTATCATCCTCCCTAAGACAAAAGGGGGACTCATCCAAGATGTTCCATGATACTTCAGCATGACTCCGCACTGCTCTGTTGTGGCATTGTACAATTTCCGGTAATCTTGGTGTGGAGTCAGTGGCAATTCTCGCAATAGCCCCATTGGTACTAATAACACTACAATACATCGGAAACAATCGAGTAGCATACCGCCATCTGCCAAAGGTACTGTAACATGATGAATGATGCAGGGAAAGCGTCACAGTTCGAATAAATTAGATATTGTGTCAGCTATTGTGAATCGCATTTGAAAGAAAACTTTTCACTCTACCTTACTTGAAGTTGGTGCTTACGTTTTTTGTCCTACTTATCATGGATGATTATTTCTTGTTTCCCAATTCTGCAAGCCAGTGCGCTACTTACATGACATGAGTGAGTGATGAGTGATTTTGAAGTTAAATGGTGCAAGGGATAATTTTGGCCAAACTGCGCCAAACACTCGTTAAAAAATAAAAGACATTTGTTTTTAAAATACATTTAAAACATTAAAAATATAGAAATACGTAGAAATTTAATTAAATTTCAGTTAAAAAAGGTAAAATGGAAAATTGTACATAAAATTCAATCCGAACAAATTCAAAAACAAATACAGGTGGGGTAATTGAATTCCTCTATCAAGTTCGTATGTATTAATAAAAAAGTCTAACCCCCCCCTACAGCAGTGTCCCTTCGGGTACACCGAAGAGAGGTACCACCAGCTGATTGACAGGAGTGGGCTCACTCCTGCCACTCGTCTACAGTAAAGCGTGGACCAAAGGGAACGCAGAGGTATTCCTAGGCCACACTGATCTCCTCCACACGGGAGAAGCGTAGGCAAATGGAACGCAAAGGATACCCTGAACACCATTTTCCTCCTTACGTGACGCCGCACACGGCAAACATGCGGGTTGGCTAACCAACGGTGTTATTCGAACACAAATAAAGCAACATAATCAAAATATTGAAAGAAATCTAAGAAAAAGGAACTTAACTAACATAATACAAAATGTAAACCATAATATGTTAGTAATAGAACATAATTTTTTTTCAATAGAAAAAACAAAATTTGAACAAAGTTTATTTTGTATAATAGCTCTGTGGTCTGGATGGGAAAAGAAGAAAAGGAGAAATGGGATGACAAGAAGAGGGTCGAAAATAGAGAAGGATTACTAGGGTACCCCTGGGTCGTGAAACGCGTGTTTACCAAAGATAGTAAACTCCTTGGGAAAAGGAAAAGATCACCAGGGTACCTCGGGATTGTGACACCCGTACTCACCTAAAGAAGGTTAACCCACTGAGGGGACCTGCATGACATATAATTTGCATTTATAGTCTTAATTGATGACTCTTTTTGAAGATCTCAAATACCTACTACTTTCTTTTTAAAAGTACTGTAAACCTAATAGCAATTGATTAAACTGAAATATACTAGATATAATTCAAATTACATGCTCTAGGAAAACGTTTGTAGATCCTTGGAGGTGCGGGTTGTCAGATGTTTCTGACATCATTGTGTCACTGTGACTGTTTTTATTATAATTTATATAATAAAACTAACAGATACAAAACTATTTCTTAGTTTGTATTTGCATAACTTGCTTTCTTCTGAATGTAATTTTTTCTTTATAGTCAGTATATATATGCATATTAATATTGCCAGTATAATGTTATGCATTACATATTTTCAAATTATTCACTAGAAATAAGGATTGCCATGTTGCTAAATGTAAAATGAATTCGCATTTCTCTTTAATTTTATGTTTATAAAATAGTCGAATAATAATTGAAGCTCCTAGAAAAGATTTGTTTACTACTCGATGAATACTGAACTTACGATGATGTCAGTCGGTACGGGAGGCTCGATGTCAAATGGTCAAGAAGCCGAACACGAGCTTTGGATAAATAAATAAATTTGTTTACTTTTCATTCTTTCAAGAATTTTATATTTAAATATTTTAGTGACATAACATAAGAAGAAATTCTTTGCAGGTTTTTTGGAATTTTCTTATACATAAAATAATATATGTAATATCACGAACAAATGTAAATGCTTTTATACTGTCAAAATTAAAATTTTATACCTTTTTTATGCATGTCTTATTTAGAAGTAAAATGGATCAGGCAGTAAGTAATATGTTCAGTGTGTTCAATATTTCCAAAAAATAATTCCACATACTTGTATAGTTTCGTAATTTCACGCTTATCAAAAATCTCAATTGATGCTGTTTTAGCTCCATTTCCTATTATATTTCCTCGCTTTTCTGCTAAGCTCTTTAATCAAAATTTTTCAAAAAGTCCATTCATATCCATTTCGATATTAAATAAATGGTAACGACAATTCCTATCAACTAGTAAATCAGCCTTAGCTTTGCGCTTTTGCAAACAAATATTTTCTATTAATATTTTTAGAAATAGTCTATTTCATTTCTTACTCATTCCCCTCCCTCCATGTGTGTTTATGGTGTTTAGCTAATTTTATTACATGTATTCTTTAAAATACTCCATTAGATTAATTTTGTATCAATTCAGTTTTGAAAGGACTTTAAGATGTGTAATTCCAGAGAATATCTGCTAATTTTTTTCAAAAATACTGTGTACTTTAACTCTTTATCTACCACATTATGATTTACTACAGTTTATTTCATGCAATATTTTTTTTGAGTCACTGCATTGAAAATTAAGAGATATACAAAAACAAAATACTTAACTTTGGGAAATTTAATAAGTTAGAGCTAATTAATTAATGAAAGATATTTAACGGTAAAACGAATTGCATATACACTGTTAACTTAAAATTAATAGACAAATCATTTTCTCAAGTCTTCATTAACATACACAAAAAATAAGACACTTACCTTTTGGCATTAACTACTTTTCGGAACAAAAATGACAATCATCCCAATACGCTGACAACGTCGTCAGCTGAAAACGCAATTTCTGCTATAAAACTATTCGCCTTCCGCTCTAACTTGTTCATCATAGAACCCGTGCTGCCATATATCTTGAAATAGTAGACTTAAAGGAATATTCCTGCTAAGTATTGCCAGAGTATTCGTAAAAATAGTTATTATATGTAATTTTAAAGTGAGTGGTACTGATAAGTATCGTCGGTAGATAAAGGGTTATTGACGACATATTCTTATAACGATACATGAAATGTGCGTATAAGAATTAGAATACGCATACTTATAACACTAAAATGCATATTTGTGATGAAGGATTTATTCGAATTATTTTAAACCCTTTTTTGCACGAGAAAACTACACAATGGAATAACAACAAAAGCAAATATCTCAATATTTTACTGCAATGCATGCAAGTATATGGTGTTTTAACTTTCTTCTGAAATATAATGTTACTTTAAGACCAGAGTCAGTGAGGGTTTATTAAATTCGCAATATAAAGTAAAAAGAGGGCAATTTGTGACTCATTTCGTAATTTTGGGCCTTAATCAAGTGACAAGTGGCCGCAGTAGCCTAGTGGTCAAGCTAACGGACTCATGGATGGCATGTCAGGAGTTCGAGACTAGTGCCACTTAAGATCCGCCGTGTTGAAGGCAATGCACGTAAAATCTATAGAAGCTCAACGTCATCCCGTTAGTGTTCTGTGGAAGTTAAGAGACGGAGTGCCAGCTCAGGTGTTATCCTCGTCACTGGACTATGGCCAAAAGCCCTCGTGTAGCTGAATAGTGTGACGTTAATATTCACTCACTATTCAAGTGACGAGGGTGTCATCTAAGCTGACATCCCCTCTCCAAACTGATACACTTCACTAGTATTAAGATTACGGTCTCGACAGATGTAACAAGCTGTCATGAATTTATTCCTATAACTTCTGGGCTACCATAGCACATTTTAAGGATAAGCTAATTAACGAGATGTATCATAAAATACATAAACTAATTCATAAGAAATTAAGTGCATAAAGAAAATGAGTTTTAAATTTGTTTAATCATTTCAAAAACTAACTTGTTTAAGCAACATATAGTTTTAGAACGAGGAAAAGTAGATTTTGTTACCAGATTTGATTATTACGATATAGAAAAAAAAATGCATCGCTTTCTAGTATTTTTTTTTGTTACAAGACACATTTTAAGAAATAATAAAGCTGTTTTTACGGTTCAAAAACCCTTTTGCAATGATAGTCTCTATATTTATATAGATTTAAAAATTTGCTATTTAACTCCGAAACATTTTTATGCATTTTTGCGCATTTTAAAATGCTTTATTGGTTCAGTAACTACTCTTAAAATTAATGTTTGACTTTTAAATGTCCTTTAAATAAACATTTCTCCTTCAAGACTTTAATTATTGTATATGTTTGCGTTTATAATTTTATTCACATTTACGAAAGATAATAATTATTTCTAAATTAATTAATCTCAGTTAAAAATATCGAAGTAGTTATATACTGGGATTGTACTCTAACAAATACTTTTAATAAATTGTAGCTTCAAAAAATTTTAATTATTTAGTTAATTTTCTAAAGTAATATTCTTTATAATTAAGACTGTAACTATAAATGAACATTTCTAATCATTAAATTGAATACAAGATGTAGATTTTAATTCAAGCTGAAGAAGTTTTTAATTCATTCGGAAACTCCAAAGAATTGCATAATTAGAAACACTTTGTAATGGGGGAATGAGGACTTACACAAAAGGTAAATATATACTAAGTATATCTTTATATCTAATGTTGATCACTCCTGCGCGCGTGCGCGGGTACATTGTGTGTAGGATAATTAATGTTAAATTATTTTATTAGCATATACATTCACTGCCATAAAAATGTGCGCACCAAGAAATAATTGTGGGATCGTAATGAAATTTGGCATGAAGGTGCATGTCAAACAGATATGCAAATGATTAAAAAAGCAGAGTGATTGCGCATTGCGTAATACCACTAGAGGGCGTTGAACTCCGCTCTTCTTGGAGTATAAAACAAGTAAGCAAAGCTTGTTTGAGTGTACGTAATCTTTTGCAAGGGAAGCGCTGAGGCTGACATGCCATTACGTTGTTATGGAAAACAATATGAGCAGCTGTCAGAAATCGAGAGGAGAAGAATCATCTGGATGATGAAAGCTGGACAGTCAGCTAGATGAGTAGCTCGTCAAGTAGGCCACTCTGATTTGACTGTGATTAGGTGTTGTGGACAGTGGGCAGAAGTCACGTCATTTACACGGTGACTATACTCAGGACACCCTCGACAGACCAGTCATCGAGAAGACTGTCACATCTTACGACACGCACGCACAGAACCAAATGCCTGATTGGCTGCTGTCCACACTCAGGCAGAACTTTCACTGTGGGTCCTCTGTATCGTCCCGAACCTTCTCAAGGCATCTGGCTAAAAGACATTGAGTGATATCCACTCAATGACGCCTCTGTTTGGAGTGGTGTCACGCACGATGAGTCTGGATTGCAACGGAATGGAACCAGGTCATTTTCAGTGACGAATCCAGCTTCAATCTTAGCAGTGGTGACAAAAATGTTCGTGGATGGAGGCCCCTTGGTGAACACCTCAATCCTGCCATCGCCTTACAGCGACACTTAGGTCCCACAGCTAGTGTGATGGTATAGAATGTCATTGGTAAACGATCCCCCTTAATATCGATCCATGGCACAATGACCGCCCAGTGATAAGTTCACGATATCCATCAGCTACATGTGTTGTCACTAAAGATACGGATCCGAGGAGCCATTTTTCAACAAGGAAGTGCTTAGCAACACACAGCAAGGATGTCGCAAGACTGCCTCCGTCACATTACCAACCTTCCTTGTTCTGCTCGATCCCCAAATTTGTCAACAATTGAATATTCCTGAGAACATATGGGAGGGTAATTTGGACAGCCTACGAGTTTTCGTACTAAAGGTGCATTTGCAGCAAATGTGGAATGAAATGTCTCACGAAATCGTACGGAATTTGTATGCTCCAACGCTCGCTCGTATCGCATTGGGCATTCGCCCGGAAATAGGTCCAACATAGTACTAAAACTTCCTTTCATTTACACTTTTTACTGCAATACATGATTCTTTTTCTTTGATTTTCTAATAACTTACTTAAATCAAAGTAGTATTCACATATGTAAAATTTCGTTTCTTGACGACTTTTTCTTGGTGCACAAATTTTTATGGCAATGTTTGTATTATGAACAGGATGTAAGCGGAAAAGAAAACGAAATAAGGAAAAATAGTTATATTCCAATTGGAAAATCTAAGTTATTTGCATTTCTTCAACACCAAATCCATTGATAAGACCTTATTTCCAATGAAATGAGACTCACCGTGTAGAAGACCTGATGCGCATTAAATTTGTCGAGTCTTTGACATTGACGTGGTATGAAAGTTTGGAGAGTGGAGAGATTCGTCAGGTTCCTCCTCGTCATTGGATCATGGCTCAAAATTACGACGCTTACCGCCAATATCCCTCTTGTGGTTTTGTATTACGATGTTAACTTACGAATTGCCGATTAAAAGTAACGCGATCCCCAGTACCACCGTTTCTTACAACGGCAAGCATATGAGGTGCATTGAGTAGGAAGTTAAAGAATCAAATACAGTAGAACGTCGTTTATCCGAACGTTTATTATCCGGAGTATCAAATATCCGGACCAGTTTTTTTTTTGGCAACTACATGCACTGTATATAAATACGTTTCAAGCAGTGCAATGCTCAACAGTTGTTTCACGTTGCAACAGAATCAGAGACCTTGCAGCAGAAAAACGAAGATGTAGAATGGTAAGTGAAAAATAAGTGATTATTTTCATTAATAAAGGTAAAATTGCGAAATTTTGCACATATTTTGCTTTTTCTTCAAGCACGTTTCCCGCATGTGATGATTTTAAATATTCGCATAGTGCCCGGGTTCATATACTGCATGGATCGCGATCGGTTTTTGGTTATTCGAACAATCGTGTTTCCGAATGGTGTCCTGCCCTAATTGATTCGGATAGTTGACGTTCTACTGTATTTAATTGCAATTTGTATCTTTAAAATATTAATAACGGATGACCCTGTCAACGATGGAACGGATGAAGACGATGACAACAACAATGAAAGTAGCAAGGGTCCATCAAATGCCGACGCATTTTGTTCAATACAGACAGCTATGGAGTCGTACGAGCAACAATCAGAGTGCTGTCCTACTCAACTACTGCTGCTCAAGAGAGTCTGAGACCTTGTAGCGAAAACACGAAGGTGTGCAATGGCACAGCAAATTAAATGATTATTTTCCATAATAAAGGTAAAATTGCGAAATTTCGCACCTATTTTGCTTTTTCTTCATTCACGTTTCCCGCATGTGATGATTTTCTATATTCGTCTAGTGTTCGGTTTCATATACTGCATGGATTGCATTGGGTTTTCGGTTATCCGAAACATCGCACATCCGAACGGTGTCCGGTCTCAATTTTATTCGGATAAACGACGTTCTACTATAATCAGTTTTTTTCTCTGAAATAAGTAAATTCTTGGCAAAAACTATCAATGACCTTTTAGTGCATCCCAAAACCTTTGGAACAGTTTTACGGAAAGCAACGCAAAGAAAAAAATCGTACTTTGGAAAGACTGATATATACGTTCGAGGCACACGACGAACCATTTCATGAAATCTGATATATACGTCCGAGGCTTACAAAGAACCGTTTGATGAAGATGGATATATACGCCAGGGGCAGTTAATGAGTTAATACGCAATGAAGTAATCATTCTATGAATGGAAAGATTTAGATTCTCGCGTAGTATTTAAGAAATAGTTTAAGTGTAAATAAATAATGTATTGAAATCAGATATTTTTTTTTGCCTAAAATAAGAAAATAAAAAAGCCTTAAAGGAAAAAAAAATAAAGTAATTGTTCCAAACAATGCTTGCCAAAGTATGCCGCTTAAGGGATATTTAAAAAAAAATAATAAAACCTCACATATTAAGTATAACGAAAACATAGTTTTATTATATCCAAGATTATATTGGAAAATGCTTTGAGAAAGAGAGAGAGAGAAGTATTTTGCTACAATTTTTATTATTTATGACCATAATTAAATGAACGAGAAACTTTCAATTTATCTGGATAAAAAAATTACTAGGAGTTGAGGAAATATTAAAATTTAGATCACGTAGAATGATGAATTTTTTAATATCGAATTATATTTTGTCGATTATCATATTCTTGTTTGGTCTTTTATAATATCTTACCGTATCAAGGGCCACTAATGTTCTTAGATCAAATATAATTTTCTGTTGATGAATTTTTTCCATACCATCAAGTTTTTTACGAATAAATATTTTACGAGGTATATAACTAAATTTAATACATTATGATTTTCTTTACAACAAAAAGTCACAAATTCTACAATATGCAATATTTTTTTTATTATGTAAACACCACAACAACAAGATGCAAGATCATACATTCATAGTAATGAACACCAATACAAGTTTTGAAATGAGATATTGTTATATATTCGAGTTATATTTTACAAATTATTTAGAGAAAGTTATCATTTAGGCAGTTAGAAGAAAATGTATTTAAATTAATGTTATAATAATAATCTATCGGTTTATATGTGAAAATACAAAATTAAACCACTTCATGTACTAAACTGAAACATAACTGGGAATTGATATATCAATCGAAAGAAACAGTTCCATGAAAAACGAGTTTAGTTCAAAAATCCCCAAACGAGTGTAATTTTTCCTCTTATCTACTTTTGGAACATTTACGTTGCACCTTCAAATCGCATATACATCAATCACTTGACGAAACTCTCTTGTTTTCAAACAAGGAGGTATAAAATATCATCTTATCTCTTTTACCTTGTGAACCATAAGGATCCCTATTGATTTGCGTATGATCATGACTTATATTACAGCATTTGTTCGAGAACGTATGGTAGATTTAATCATCTATAAGTAAGGAGATAGAGGTGTGCATGAAAGTGCCATCCGAAAAGAAAGGAGAAATTTTTGCTCACAACTAGAAACTTCTTAAGGTTAAAAATATGTTTTAGATATTTTACTTTCTGAAATAGTTATTCTATGGGCAATCATTATCAAATAAAAAAGAAACCACTCAAGCATCCGATTGAAATGAAAAGAAAAGAAATTAAACACGAGTGACTCAGTGTGAAAAATAAAACTTTGTTCCATTTTCAGCCCCCTATATGTAGGATCCCACCCTGTTGTATTCTCCTGATGTGATAGAGGATGTTTCGCTGTTGCAAATCTGAAAGAAAACAATTGGTCAATACTAACTTATCTAAAATCTTTTAGCCTATTGGTGCTAAATTTGCGAGAGGTTATCACCTCTCTCTTAGGTACCTAAATATGTGGGAGGTAGGGAAGAAACACTCACCATAATCCAATCAATCTATTTAATTATCGCACAATAAAATGACACAAATTCAATAAATAATAATAAGAGAATGTCCCGGTGCAAACCGCGGAAGTGGTACAACGACGGTGATACACAAAAGATTAGAAAGCTATCAAACTATATCCTTATTTTTTACATCGTCTAATCTATCATCCGATTTAATCTAATATCAATTTAATATCAGAAAGCTATCGTCATTTTAAAGCTTCCGCCTAATAAATCTTTAATCACAATAATTCAAATATGTCAGTAACAATCTCACCTGATTCAGGTTTATCTCCTCTCCTATTCTTACGTCTAACTAGAAAGCTTCGACTATATATAGTAAGTTAATTTGAATATCGCAATTTTTTTTCTTCTTCCGAAGGAGTGGTTGTGAATAACGCGAATTTTGATAGAGCAAAGATTTCCCAAGAGAATTAGTTGAAGCATCGCGGATAGATCCATCACAAATTCTTCAAAAAAAGTGGATGTCTGCACTTCTACAACACGTTCTTATATAACGGAAAAGAATCAAAGTACGAAATTGTTGATATGAGCAAATGTTTCTTCAATTTTACATATCCATTTCCGCAGGAAACAGGTCTCACTACAGACTGTGGTTTCTATGGAATACAAGTAATTCCTTTGTGTTATTTTGACCATTCATGTTATAACATTTTACCACTTCCTCCAAATGTTTCACAGACTGAAACATATTCTTTCCTATCCCAGGTTCGGACATAAAGACACATCCCTCAAATCACAGTCCCTTTTTCTTTCGATGCTGTAATGAAGTGAGCCATGGCAGTGATCACGCAAAATGACTGAATTTAACAAAACTAAACGTAAGCTACCGTTAATAATAAAATAATTTTTTTCTTAACTATATTTTATGATTTTTTTCAATATTTGTTTCATGCATAGTACTGGAATTCACGCGAATTCCATAGAATCAGAAAAAACAATGAAAAAAAATACAGTTTTTATTTAAAAATTAAATTACATCAAATTATTTCTGCTTTCAAGAAAGCCGAAACGGTTTTCTTCTTGATTTGAATTGAACATTTTTAATTTATATCTATGTTTTGGTTTCCCTGTGTTAACTCTTTTTCCTTTGAATACGGCCCTTCAATTCATACTGTTTGCGTATATTCAACATAAGTTAATGACATAGGCCACACCTGAAATCATTTTTAATTTCAGAAAATGTACTTCAAAATATTCATCAATGTAATTAGACAATGAACGACAGTGTTTGATTCAGAAATTCAAAGAGATCTGGATTCAAATTTATTATTCATTATTTTAATATACACATCTTTCTCTTCTTTTTTCTTTTTTTTAAAGATTTTAAGCTAAGGTGCGAGTTTAAAAAAAATCTTATAAATTTGTCTTTACATTACGGTGTACTAAATGTTGAGCTTAATTTTCGGCGAAATTAGAAATCAGTGATTTTTATTGCTTTTTCATCTTTAAAGAACAAAATTCAGGTAAGAAAATTAGGATTTATGAAAAAAATATTAAACGTAATAATTTTTTTTTTGAAAAATGGGGAAGAATTCTTTAAACCTGCTTTATACAAGTTTTTTTCCTGTTTATATATTAAGTGTTTGCCTTCTTTACTTTTTTTCGCTCGTTTTAATATTGATTATTTTAAACATATTCTCTGTTATAGTTGTCTGATATTTTCTCTAATATTATTAAATGTCTTCTAAGTATTTTATTTTAGTCTTTGAAGTTGTATTTTCTACATTTGGGCAGGTAAGTCCTTTCAGACACGACAAGCCTCCCAATGCAAAAACAATTTCTTTGTTGGCACCATCTAATGGCGGCTCCTGCTACCAAATTTTAGATGCTTGAAATGATTCAATTAAATCTCTTGTTGGATTCTAAATATCGTCGTGATTTAATTATGTCGAAAGTAAGACTAAGAAAATAATTTGTTTGTTGAATGTTTAAGTATTAATTGTTCTTTTAATTATTTTTATCTTTTTATTGAAATTAAATGTAGTTTCTAAAGTTATGAGCACACTTATTTCCAAAATAATCGGTTTCGGAACAGTAATAAAGTGAAAAGAAATATTTTAAAATTAATATTAAATCAAAATAACTAACAGGGACGTGTGTTTTTCTTCTTTTGTCTATTTCGATTGCAGCAATTTTTTTGACACTTAATTTAAAATTATTTTTGTCTCATTACAAAACAATTGCAAATGATTTCTAAAGGTATAAAATTATAACTGACCTAGAAAAATACATTAAAATCAAGGGTTTTATGCTCTCTTATATTTCTCAACAAATCAACTATTCCTCTCAAATGACATCCATTTTCATTAATCATTTTTACTCAATGAAACGTAAAGTGAATAAATATTCATCTAGGCAGCAAAAATATTAAATATCACACTAATGAAATCCAAAAACATTTTTAGTAATTTTCATGAAATTGTTTCTTAACTAAAAGTATTTGTGATAAACGTAAATGGGACAAAATTCAATTCGTCTCTTAGCAACGATGGCCAAGTTTACACAATTACAAAGAAAGAGTAAAAATTCATCAAGTTTGATTCTTTCTTTACAGGAACTTGCTTCCTTGGAAATGCTAATACAATCTGGTATATTAGTGAAAGAATCCAAGAAAAAGTTCCAGAAACTTCAACGACCCTCGATAAGGAAAGAATAATTTCACTCGAGAAATTCATAAAAAGAAATCGTCATTTAACTTCCAAATTACGATTTTTAGATTGAAAAAAGGTGAATTACGCGTAGAATTTTTCTTATTTTTTTTTTTGCGACAAATTACAATTCAGTTTTTGATGTGGAAAGGATATTTAAGGAATTGGTATAGAAAGTACGCGGTGGTACAGAATTCGAAAAAAGAAAGAGAACAAAAAGGAAAATCGATGTTCCAAAGAATTTATTAGGAAGACATGTCTTGAAGCTTTGGTAAATGTTTGCTCAAAAGTAAAGCATAATTGAAAAATTTCTTTGCATTTCCTATGCTTCAGAATTCTTTGAAAAGAATGCTGAAAAACAGTCCTGGATGGGAAGATAATGAATCCAAATGAATTCAAC
>BMAV01020978.1:92192-115757 GCA_019973955.1 Trichonephila inaurata madagascariensis | reverse complement strand
ATGGATGCTGCAGTATTATTAACATTGCTGACTTAGGACAGCTAATATATAAAATCATTTATATAAAAGTGGGGTTTAACATGTTTTTTGGTCAGCCAACCTTCCCTCTTTATGTAAATAACACTAAGCAAAAACCTATTGAAAGTAATGGATAGGAATATCTAAATCCATTACAAGATAGAGGTAACTTACCTAAAAATTGCACTTAAAAATGCAGAGCTCGCGCTAAATCTGAGTACAATAAATAAGTTATTGCCAGATTCTGGACCCTAATGCAGATTTAAATCATGTGAATGGCTGAAATGTAGCACTTAACAGAAATATAAAAAGATGGGAAATAAAAATTAATAAGAGTTACACACAAATTATAGCATAACTTTAGTAACACTAGAGTAAATAGGAATAAATAATAATAAGTAATTTTATCTAATATTAGAATACGGAGATAACTATAAATATGAAATATTTAAGTTTATAGTAATAAACTATTAACAATCTCAGAATTTTTAATCCTTACTATTTTGAATAGCTTTATTCATGTATGTATATATATATATATATATATATATATATATATATATATATATGTATGTATATACAAATCACTTTATCTTAGTATATGTTTACAATGTATTTATATACTCAAAGATGCTTCGATATTCAAAAGTGTGTATTTTTTATTTCAGTAATTAGAGTCTTATATTTATAAAAATACTCGTAAAAGGTTTTTTAAATGATAAAATTCTAAAATACTATTATTTCTTTTAATTTTAAAATTGATTTAATTTGTTGATTTTGAACATTGTCGTGAGATTCTTAAAGTAGATTTCATTTAATTTATTTCTAATATAAAAGCAAATTTAAAATTCATTGAATTTAGTTTTTATTTATGGAACTATTTCCTTTCTTTCCTTTAGGAATTAATTTAACAAATAATGTCTTAACAATTTCTTGTACTGTCCCTGATAAAGTAGTGTTAACTTTTTCCAACTCTCTACATTCTCATAATTTCACAATTAGTTTTTAGTTTATAAGTTCTAGATTATGGAACTGCTTGAATTAAGAACGAACAGTGTTTTTTTCTCTCTACTTCAGTTTTGATACCCACAAAGTATGTTATTTTACCTAAGGTGATATATTGTTTATGGGGAAAGGTTTTACCGATAAACTCTTCCCAGTGTTCACTTGAATAAGATTACAGCATCCTGTACGATATGAGTAGAGTTACTAGATTGAGGCTTTAGCACCATTGGCTTCAGATTTAGCAAAAATTTCGAATCAAGGAATACTCTGGAAAAACTTTCTTCCCTTCTCGATATTTCTTTGAGGCTATAATCAACCAATGGTCGAATTAAATCAGTCAAATTCTGAATTTTCTTCTGTGTTGTTCACTATAAGACATACAAACTTGATGTGTCTGAGTTTCTGTTAGTGTAACTGTTCCAGCGAGAAGTTGTTGGAGCGCCGTAAAGCTTGATCGTAACGAGTTCGTTTTACCATTACAGTAAATAATCTTTTTTGATATTTCTTTGTGTATATACGGGGATTTATTTTCTTGTAAATATTTGTTCGTTCCCCATACACACACGGACGAACACACAGTCAATAAAATGATTTACTTTTTGTTAAGAATACCAAAAGTCTTATACTACTAATAAGCAAACTTATAGTGATATATTGAAACATATACTTCGAACAAATGAATAAAAAGTTAATTAACAAACCGTGATGAAAATATGTTTTAAATTCTGTTTTATATTTTAGTATGAGAAGTATCATAGTTTGAATACAAGTATTAAAATTAACAGTTAGTCAAGAAAAAATGGCATGAATAACAAAATTTTCATTCATTATTTTTTTATTATTTAGTTCAAGCAAACAGTTTTTTTTTCATAGATTTTCCATTTCTGGAAAAAACCTGAATGCACACTTGATCATTAAAGATATTTTTCGATACGAATCAATGTTGACTAATTTTAGTAAATGCCACACATCTTAGAAAAATGTGACACTCGCATTTTCACGAATTAAGTGGTAATATTTGTTACGTATAAAAACTAGATGTTTAAAAGTTTTACTATAAAACAGGTTTGGAATTAAAACACCTATTTCGGTTTTAGGAACAGCCTAGTAAAAACTGATGTTTTTGTCGAATCATTTTTAATGTCGAATGTTGATAAACTCTTCCATTTCATCGTCAGATAGCATTGAATAAGAATAACTTGTACTTTGATATGTAGAAAATTAGAAAGCTTGAAATCTCTTAGATTTACAAAATTTCCTATTTTATTTTATACACATCACGTATTTGAAATTTCAACGAGCTTCAGTCACTTAATGGAATTTAATAATAATATGAATACACACTTTATTCTATATAAATAGTGTTTTGAAAATTTTGAAAGGAGTCTTAAAGATTGTTATAACAACAAAATAAAATTGAGAAAAAGTGTAGCTGGCTAAACAAAATTGTTTATAAGATCGTTTTTAGTGAAATATTTAAAACATCAAGAGCAAGGGCAAGCTATTGATTGAAATGTATTTAACAGTCAGGTAGTTATCTAATGTTAAGTGAAGGTTAAATAAAAAGATATGCTGTTATATAATAATAAGGGTATAATTGCGGACTTTATTGAAATCACTACATTATAAACACTTTTGGAAATCCCAAAATAGTTTATGGGTCTCTAGCTTTAAAACGAAAACCTCAAAAATCTGTGAGAACAATTCGAACAAATGTTTTACATTCTGGAAGGAATGTTATTCGGAATACTAGTTCCTTGTATCATTATAATAATCTCGATATACATTGTTTAAGATTGATATAGTTACTGCAGTTCCTAGTTAAAATATTTTGATAAATGAAGGAATATGAAAGTGAATTCTTAGTCATCCTTATTCAATGAACAAAGAAATGTAATATCACGTTGAAATTTTATATTGAACTAAATATTCTGACTCACTAATTAAAAATTATGTGCAAAATTGACATAATTGTGTGACTTTGACATGGCTAGTTGCCGAAACAGTTAATTGGTGATAGCTAACCAATACTATTCACTATTCAAGCTTTGTACTCATCAGTGCATTTCATTTTAAACTAGTATGGACATAAAATCCTGAAGTACTAACTGATCATCTTTCACATGAGGTTTACTATCTGTGGTATATACAGATGTCACGGTCCCTAAATATCCTTATGATCTGACTAGAAAAATTATAGTACAAAAATGCAACAACCATTCGAGCTAACGATTTAATTCTAAATTTTGAGTTTTCTAAATTAAGAACTATCATTAGAGCAGGCTCATTGTACTTTAAAATCTGTCTATATATTCCGACTCCTGAGTTTTGTTTCAAGCATCAGAAGTTCTGACATTCTCACATATTTCATGCTGCAAGCAACTGAAGCACTCCGAATGTGCTTTTATTGGGGATCTTTCTACGGATTACATATACAGAGCCGAAATACGTTAATCTTCCATAATTTCAACCTTCTGGTTCAAAATTATTTCTTAAATGGAAAACAAAAAACAAATCCAAGAAATCGAGAACAATAAAAATAGTTCTTAAGTTAGAAGCTTGAAGATTTATAAGCCTATAGGTATCTCAAGTATACACGATCAGGCTACTAAATCTTGAACTGTTTCCTCTACCATCACCGAAGCAGATAAAATCTAAAAGTAATATGCCCGCCTGAGAAATATATCAATATTGTCATCATCATTATTTATGACGTCAAGTGCATTTTCATGTTGTTTTCACAGTGTCTTCATCAAAACAGTCAATAGAATGCATATCATTTATTTTCCACAAATAACTACATCTACTATCTCTCAGTCAGCTATTTGCATATCTAATACTGGTTTTTCCATACCAATAAATAAAGCACACTATTTGGTTTTATCGTCTAAAGTACACCTCTTTCTTTCATTGCCTTCAAAATTACTATTCTATTAACTGAAACTTAGCCATCTGGTCCCATATGTGATACTACAGTCTCTGCATAAAATAGTCAACTTATTTTCTGTTACATCTATTCTATATCAAAGAATTTGAAATAGAATACCTAAAATGGAACAAAAAAGCGATGTTTTTAATTAAATCTAAAGCATTAAATTAGAAAATAAATTTAAAGTAGAGGTTTAAAAAATGATTTTCATAAATGAAAAATTTAATTCAATACCAGATACATCAGAGTAAGAAGACATCATTTTTTAAAGCATGTATGTGAATCATTACAAGAATGACATGGCTGATATCGGTTTCATTTATTATTGAACACCGTCTGGAAACCAAAATAGAAAATATTTTACCACTATTACATCTAATATAATTTATTAATTTTATACTCCTTTATGAAAACTATCATTTTACAGTAAAAAATGTAACAGTTTTATATTTTTAATGGATTATACCTTCGAAATGTACCTAACTTTATCACATTGTACTCATTTGTTATTTTGAGTTTATTTTTTTTAAAAAAATAATACTGTATAACCCGTGGTCACTCGCGCCTGTTTTTGCTACCGTCGTTACTCGCGGGGTGTAGAGAACACCCCAAACTTTTAAAACGTGTATTTAATTATGAAATTGAAATTAAGTCATTATGATACATATTTATAAAGTACAAGATGTTTCTTGTGTTATACAAATAAAATTATTAAATTTATTACATACAAATGAGAGCAACATTAATTTAAGCTAAACATACAAAATTTTCATTTTAAAACACAATTTTATATTTTTTCATAAACCAGTAAAACGTATATACCAGTAATAAATATACTTTATAATTAATGAGATACTGATAGTAGAAAGTATAGAAAAATAATATTTTTATCATTTTCCAAGCATTCAGAGCAGACTGTATACAAATGCTCAACTTCTCGCGGGAGTTCTCAGCCCCCCAGATAAACTTTTGAAGGTCATTACATTCCAATCATTCGAGAAAGAGGGATTGCATCAGGCCTGAAGGTTCAATGACCTAAAATGTACAGCTACAGAAAAAAATCGGGGTTCTGGGCATTCTTTTTAGAATCCTGGGAGAATTTTCTTGTTGCTGGGGTGTACAGAACACCCCGCGCGAGTGATCGTGGGTTAAGCAATTGTTTGATACAGCATTGTCTAATTTGAGGATTGCGACATAAAAATCAACATTCACCCACACACTCAACTTTAAAATTTTTTCAATAATTTCTAGGTATACCTCCTTGAACTATCAATTTTTTTTTATATTGCCGTACTTATCATTAATTAATATTTACTTAACGATTATTTACAATGCTAATAGTTTAAATGTAGGCTGAATTACTGTTATATTAATTAATATTGCTAATAAATATTGGTTTTTCTTTTCAGTAATCATATCAGTATTATTTACAAAGCATTTCTTCATTTTTAAGAACAAAAAATTTTTATAAATAAAATAAAATAAAAAAAGAATCTTACATTAGTTTTATTGAAAGATTTATGTCATAGCTATGAATTTAATTTTAACTTGCTTTCTAATGTTTTGAATTATAAATAAAGAAAAATATTATATCCAACTAAAGCCCCAATCTCGAAAAACATCAAATTATACTGTTTAAATATAATTAATTCTGTAATCCGTGTTAATCAAACCATTAGTAAAATATATTTAAGGTGAACTGAGGTAATCACACAAACAACACAGAAATTAAAAATATATCTGTAGATACTTCAAAGTAGCTTTCGAAAATATCGTTTAACATTTTCAAAATTTGCATCCTTTATAATTAAGAAAAGAGTAGACTTTAAATAACTTCTAAAACACGAATATGAAAATTAAAGAAAAGTTAAACATTTGCAAGGAATAATTCAAATTAAATTCTTTTACAAATTCAAAGGAACAGAAATAATCAAAACATGAAAGTTTAAAAAGACTTGAATCCTTAAGAAGGCTGTTATCTAAAATCAGCACAAACTCTTTGAAATCTTCTGTGCTTCCTTCCGGCGGTATCATTGAAGTAAATTAATTAAAACAAACGGAAATAATTGATTGCATGAATTACAAAGTAAATTTTTAAATTTACAAAGACGCAAACTGAAAGTGCAAACTTAGTTACTTAACAAGATAGATTTCTTTCTCTTTGAAAAATACTTGTAAAATAAATGAATTAATTATCAATTAGCTGTGATTCCTGAATCAGAACTATGATTTTGATATTAAGTTACTTGGTTGTTAAATATAAGTGCAGAGAGAATTTTTTTTCTACAACATTTGGAAATATAACAATATAATTAATTTGTGTGTTTCTCGTTTATTCTTTTAAATTCTAAAATATATTTTTTAAATCACTGGTTAAGTTATTTTTTTATCAGCCTAAGCTCTTTGTGAATGTATCTTTTTTTTATATGCAATTTGATGAAAAATGAAACACTTTAAACTGTGGTAGCGCTTACAACAATCGATAGTTTTATATAATTTATGAGCCCTAGTAACGCAATTGCGAAATAAATAGAAGATTCTAAAATAATGTGCAAAGTATTTACTTACAGCATCATTTATAAACATTTATTTTTAATAATATTTAGCATATCTACTTAAAATAAAAAAACTAGAGTAAAACTATCTGTTACAACACTACTCTGAACTCTTTTTTTTTTATACAGTAGATACGTCACTTAGAAAACCGTGCAAAATACCTTATAAGAAAATACGAGTGACATATGGTAAATTTGAGTATATGTTCTATAGCTTCAAAATACTGTGTCCTAAAAAAAACATGCAAAAAAAGTTATAAGGAAATCCGTGTTACCGGTTTATAAAACAAACACAATTTTTATTACAAGAAAATTAGAATTAGTATTTTGCACGTTGTTGAGATCTTCGCCACCAGTTGCATTTGGTAGAGCTATAATTTCAGAGCACACAACTAATTTTTATACAACAAAACTTCCACTCTTGACTCAAGTTGATAAAATTTTTTCCATCAAGCATTTAAGGTCAATTGCTACTGTTTTATAGCAAAAGAAGCATGTGTAATGCAATCCATAATCATAAGCTTTCTCCATGCTTCCACATCAGTGAAATTTTTTTTCTCCCACTCAGTCTAAAATATATTTAAACGTTTAATTTGTGTATTATATTTTAAATGCTGCTATTATATCCTAATTATGCTGGGAATTTCACCATCGAATTAAAAAAATATGTGAATTTTAAAGTTTATTGAAATTATTATTTGTGTATCCTACGAACTGAACACTCTAACACAAAATGTACTGAAGAACAAAATGCTTTGTTCAATAAAGTACAACAAAATAAAGAAAAGATTGACTGTTAAATTTGGGAATTCCTCGTAACTGCTGAATACAATGCAAACAAGCCATGAAGTACACAAAGTCACTAACTCATTAGTGGAAATAGACCCACTGTGTGTCTTTTGATTACACTGTCAAAATTAGAACGAAAAAAATGGGGAAATTTGAGGTAGAGTAAAAAATCCTCGCAAAAAAGTATATTGGCGGACCATTTTATTTGAAAATCATGTAAAAAAAGGGGGTTGGTGTATATACCTAGAGGTATCTCTCAATGTTGAGTTACTGGCTCATGAATGAGGAGTTACTGGCTCATATTTTAAAAGATTCCAAAATTTCTCGCATAATTGCAACTACAAGGATAATTGAGTTAAAATATTTTTATCAGAGTGAACACAGTATTCTGAAAGCTGAGGAACTTCCAAAAACTGTACAATCTCGTACAATGCGTTTGATATCTGAATATATAAGTTAATATTTGAAAGATATTATTATATAATATCAATTAGAAGTATTCCAGGCTCTATAAATGCTACGATGTTATAAGTATTTATCAACAAAGTGTTAAATAACCATTTGATGCATATTCTACGTTTATTTGTAATATTTAGAAGTCAACATGTCTGACATATTCATATTATTAAAGTAAATGTTTAAAGTAAAACAAGAACTGCTGGTCAAGAATTGCCTGCCAAGTAAGTAAACCCTTTGTAAATTGTAAACATGATTTTTTGCTGTTGTACTGGTATTTGGAATTATTAGTAACGACTTCACAGTGATATTTTTTTTATGAAATCCCAATATTCTACCATGAGAGTATTTTGAATGTCAGCTTATTCATGTAACATAGTACAATACTATTATTGAAAAGTAGTATTTCTATAATATTGAAGGATGTGTGTGAATATTTTAAAATGTGGCATAGTAAAAATCTTTATAAATTTCTAAATAAAGTATGATTTTATTAAAATAATTATTAGCTGTCATGATGCAATGCTGCTATTACATATAACATGGTTTATGATAAATCATACAAGTTTTCTCATACAATATTAATAAATAATAAGCATTGGTTATTAAGTTGTTTAATTAACAATTAAAATGAAGTAATTTTTTTAAATTTATATCGAACTTGTGATTGTTATGAAGAACAGTTAAAGAACAAGTAATTTTGAAAACTTAAACAAAAAGTAGTTTTTGTGTTACATATTTAATACTTGTAAGCAATGTAGAAACCGATTTATGGGTGATTGTTTTTATTAAAAAGAAGGTTATTTAAGGGAACATGGTACGATTTAAGCAAAAATTTTTAATTTAAGGATTTTTAAAATTTTTTCGTTATCTTCTACGTGTGTATACTATGTAAAGATTTTGTGCTCAAAATTTCATAAAATGCTAGCCATTCAATTTTTTAAGGAAAAAACTTGACATTTTTGAAGTGAATTTAAAATGCTACTCCTCCTACAAAAATTTACGTAAACGCATGAAATTTGATTTACAAGATCGACAAACTATGTATAAAAAAAGTTGATATGGGTTTTGCGATAACATGATTGGTATTCGTACAATACCTCTTTTTATGAATTATTGAAAATTCCTTAAAAAATGTATGAATTCAGAACTCAATTATTTTTTAAAAAATAAGTATTGCTTTGACTCAAAAATGCATACCAACTTTTGTTACGTGTACTATTGGTAATAGGTAAAAAAATCAAAGCATTAAGCACAATAGAAACAAAGCTTTAGCATTTTAAATGAAGACAAACTAGTTATTTTTATCTTTCTGAGATAAGTAAGTTTAAAGTTTTGATTTGCCATAGGGATGTGAATAAAAACGAATGTGAAAACTATCATAATTCTGCGTGTTTCTTAAGTTTACAGCTTTCAAATTTTCTGAGATTATAGAAAAATATATAAAGAATAATTTAGGCTAAAAAATTAGATTTGATTTTTTTCACCGATTTTGGTCAATTGAATCGTACTGTGTCCCTTTAAAAACTCTCGGAAAACTTTTAGATTTTCATAAAATGTTAAGTAAGTCTAATGAAAAGTTATTCTAATAGCTTAATTAATTTTGAAAACTTGAATATGATAAAACTTCACACAGGAAAAAAAGTTTTAAAGTTTTATTTTCTGAATTTTATCTTTCAGAACTATCGGGATTAAAAAAAAATGTTGGTTTGTGGGAATTGTTTTTGTTTCTTTTTCTTGCAATTTATATCTATTGACGCATACATAAAAAAACGATTCAATCTATTTGGCAGTCTGAAATTGAGAAAGCAAATGGAAAACAATTTCACTCCATGATGCCATTTTGTCTCAATTAGCCTGAATAAAAATTTAAATTGTTGCAAGGATATTTTACTAAAGAGATTACAGATTAATAATACTCTACTTATCCATTGTTTCCTCCTAATAGTGGATCAAACATCAAATTACCGTCTTTTTAACAATATTTTAATTGTAAGGAATTTAATCTGTGATTGGTCTCATTTTTATTCAATTCCTACTATTAGCTCACAATCTCTATATATTTATTTATTTATATATTTATTTATTTATCTTGGTGGAATTTTCAATCGTTAATAAAATACATTTTAAAGCGCTCAGTTAAACTGAAATTTTATATACAGGATTATTTTGGATGACAATAAAATAATATAATAATTAGTAATAAAAATTAATTGATTAAAACTAATTATTTAAAGAATTTCAAATACAGCCAGGTTGGCGACTTGTGTCAAAACTTGAAAAGGTTTTTTTCTCACGAGTTAAAGTATTCAGTTGAACTGACACTTATATCCACGATTGTTTTGGATGACAATACGAGACTTTAATGATAGTTAAATTAATGACCACTTAATGTTGTGATTCTGTCATATGGATATACATATTTATATTAATTGTAACTATTTAATAAAAAGTAGCTAAAATAAAATTTTCTTTGTTGATCTAAGTAGGAATTGACTTAATTTTTTTTTCATATCCCTTGTTTCCATAAGCATATAAAAACACACTAATACTGACTTTTAAATATTTAGCTATCATTAGTCTTATTCATCCTATCTAATATTGTCCTCTACAATGTTCTAAAAAATATATTAAGGATTTCAAATTATTTTATTCTTACGTATGAACTACATTTGGCTATGACCTTTTAGCTTACTACGTGTATGGATTTTTAATTACATCTCGCCTGGTGCATAATGTCCCTTGTGCCGTAAATACCAATCAACCGACCAATTGCACTTACATATTAATTTTTTTTACATTGAAATTACTCAACATTTATAACTAAGCATTTACTGTGTTCATGCATAGTGCTTAAACTGAAGAGTATTCTTAATACTTCGATGAGTAATTAGAAAAAATATGTATGTTTTAAATGAAAAGCAGATATGGTAACATAATCAAAATATGTGATAAAAACTTTTACTACGTGTTGCTAAATCGTATTATTGTTTCTTTGTTTTGTCATTCAAGAAAAAATCACTCATTTTTAAGGTGTAATACTCATCTTTGATAAATATTTTCATTGTATGTCATGAAAGACATTAACAAATAAAAAATACAATGTTTCCTGTTTACTAAATGCGACACTTTTTTTAATGTACTGATTTCCTTTTTTCTCACAAACATTAACTTACACCGCCTATATTCGTAAGCATATAAACATGTTTGTTTTCTCCTTTACGTTTTTTTTATTCTTTATCTCCTTCCATGCCTCCTAATTTATTTTATGTGGATATATATAGTAAGAAACTTAATTCTTTTCACCTTAAGTTGTTTTTTCCATTCTTTTTTTATCCATTAAATAATACCATAAAGACTAGTTTTTTTAACTTGTTAGCTTTACCTTTTATTTGGCTGTTAGAGTAGAACATCCAATTAAATGACTGAAATATTTACTTCAGTAAATAGCTTAACATCGGTGATCGTAAAGCCTGAAAAGACACTTAGTTAAAGACTCTTCGTGATAATATTCAAAAATACTGGGTTCCCGAATGAGATAAATATACCTAATTTGTGTAGAGGCCGCTACTCAAAACAAAAGGTTAAAACGCATAAAGAAATGTAAAATTATTTCTTAAAAAATTCACAAGGTTGTTTTTGTTTTAAATATCAATGTGCAGTTCCACATGAACTTCCTTAATAGTCTTGAGGAAACTGGACTGGTACTCTAGTTCCAGTCATGTTTAATGTAGCATTTCCGAAAACACAAAAGCAACAGCAGTGGTTTTTGAGACATGAAGGGTTTCAGCATCAGAAATCTTTCTTGAGTAAACTTGGTCTTTATCATAGTCTGAAAAGATAAACCCAGATGATAATATCTGAATATCCTGGTGTCAAGAAAATCGTACCATAGCGCCATATTCACCGTTGACGGAAAGTTGTATCCTAAAATCCAAAATTACTCAAACATAACTTATCCAGTGAGGGTCCTATCTTACTGGGAAATAACAGAGAGCTCTTAATGCTGCGAATTTGGAACATCCTCATGTAATGTTTCATGTCACAGAGGTTTCAGCAAAGAAAATTGGTCATATGTGACCTATAACTGTGTCATGTGAAAGATCACACAACAAATCGATTTTTCAATGTTTATTTGACGCCTTGCACTTGAAGATTTGTTACAATACAAGTAATCTTTTTTCTGAGACATAACTCTATCCATAATCCTCCAACAATTCTCGATGGACAATACATTGTTTTTCAATAGACGCATAGAAAACGGTTAGCAACACACAATTCTCCTTTGGAGTAATGTTCAAGTTCATGCATCATTTGTACACTTTTATGACTCTAAAGACCTATTGGCTTATTAAGAAATTTACACAACTGCAACACTTTTTTATACATAGATTTAACACTTTAAATACAGAAACAAATATTAACTACACAAATAAGGCACTAATTTAAATTTCACTCTGATATTTGACAGTGAAGCATACTTATTATTTTTGATCCACGTATATACCTTGAATTAAAAACTTGTATTTACGAAGATTTACCATAAGCAGTATTTTTTCTTTTTGAAAATATACAATGAAATATTTAAGAAGTCAGTTAAAATTTTAAATTAAAAAAAAATATGAAAATTAATTTATAGGTCGTAAAATATTTCTCACGGTTATAGAAATACAAAAGATTAATTTAATAAGAGTTATATATAACCTGTTGTGAATTACATAAACAAAATCATATAACTTGCTAAACAACTTGAGTCTCAATTACGCATTGCCCCTATTTCCTTATTATAATTCTTGCGGTTATATCCTTTCGATTTTAAACATCAATTTTTGCCATTTTTGAACATTAACAATTAAATTTATCTTTATATTTAATTGAACATTAATTTAAAATGTACATAAATGACGTCAGTTTCAAGTGTTTCATTGTAGCCTTTCAAACCATTCATTGTAAATCGAAATAAATCGTATCAAAAAAAAATTAAGGCATATGTATTTAAAAAAAACTAATTATAAAATCTATTAAGTTAGGGGACCTTTAAATAATTTAACAAACAAAAAAAAAATTGAAAAAATAATTTAAAAACTTAGTAACATTTTGGCTATCAGTAAAAAGAATTCACCATCTTACATCTCATTGCTTCTGTTTTCAGCCAAGAAGAAAATAGCAATACATTGTAACAAGGCTTAGTAAGTAGTGTGCGGAAAGGAACTGTGATTTAAAGGTCAATTCTAGAAGCTGTTAAAGATAACGAATAGAATGAACCGTCAGTTCTACCAGCCATCGGAATTAGTTGAGGCAATAAAGCTAAATATATATATGTATATATATATACTTAACGAATAAAAAGAGAAAATATATTTTATCTCTTATAGAATGTACAAGATAATATAAATGTTAAGCAGATCTTAATTATAGATTTAATTTGCACAATAAATGGAGTGTTAATAATTACCTAATGGAAATGTAAAGTATTTCGAAGTAAAAGTACATATAAAAAAGTTTCTCAAATGTCTATATTTCTATTTAATTCCTTAACACTATTTTCGTGTGTAATTCCACATAAAATTTTTAAAAAATGGGATTGAATAAAGTAAATTCATTCCTTATATTAAAAAAGTAAGAAAATGTTTTCCTTTCATGAGTAACATCTAATAATAAGTGAAAGTAAAATTTGCTTAATTACTTTGCTATAATTCATCGTTTCTGAGATAAAAAGGAACAATTAATAGTAAGAGCATATAAAAAAATAACATCGTACCACAACATATCTTCTTTTAGCTCATTGAACTTTATTTGTAGAATAAAATTAGTAAAATACAAGAGAAACAAAACAAAGTCATTTTGGGACTCTTAAATGTTGATCGTCTAAAAAATAATTAGAAATGTTTTCAATTTAACTATAATAAAGGGAGTGGGAGGGTGAGTTAAAGCATTCTATTTTTATTAACTTATTTTAAGTCCCACTGTATTGTTAAAATCTGAAAATTTATTTTTGAAGATATTTTAATTGTTTTTTATTACTGTTATTGGAATCTTTTTCTCTAAAAGTTTTCTTCTTCTGAAAGATAAATAAATTATGAAATATGCATATAAGATTTTATTTTTTATTTTTAAATGAAAGAAAATAATATTTAAAAGAAATAATTTAATATAGTTTTTAATGTAATATGTATAATAGTGAATAATGTAATCTCTTAGTCACTGTTAAAACGAGAAGGAAAACAATATTTTAGACATCTTCGAAATTAGTGTTTCGTTATTTAGAATAAAAAGTAAAACAATGTATAAATATTTTTTTTTGTGGCTAAAATAATGGAGGTAGTACGCGGATGATTAAATATAGATATTGAATCTTCTAAGTTATTGCGAAATTCGTTTATGGACAAGAAACCATTAAATAAAGTATCAAATACAGTTTTAAATTGTAAGATACTACTAAAACTGTAAGTAAATCAAATCGAGAAAATATCATTAATGCAAAACGTTTGTTTTTGAAGTCTCAGGGAATTTTAGTAACCAGTAGTTCATACATTATTAAGAACTAATTATATTTCCTTACATTTGATGTTACTCAAAGAATGTTTGAGTAAAAATATTTCAAAGGATATTTCATATGATATTTTCATTTCCTATTTTAAAGGATATTTCAAATTATATTTTCATTTCATATGTCAAAGGATATTTTGTATGATACTTTCATTTCATATTTCAAACGATGCTCAAATAATATTTATCATGTTAATAAATAGAGGAAACTTTTCTATGTGATTACTGTAATTCATTTTATTAGTCACGGAGGAAGAATTTATTTATTGATTTCATTTAGTTAGTTTGTTTCGAATAAAAGTCATAATAGATATCCAATATTTACATGCATAAGTACTTAAAAAAATATTTATCAATGTATCTGTTTTAAAAATACTTATCTATCTATAAGAACAAAGCGATTCTTACAGTCTTTCGTAGCGAAAGAGATGCAGGCTTTATATTTAGCAGGCATGCGTCTATCGTTGTGCGCAGATCCAGTAAGAAGGGTTTTTGTGAAAATTAACCCAGAAGGAGTTTGAGACGACGCTATAGGCAAAAAACAAAAATCCTGTTTTTGAATTATTGTTATTTTTTTTTATAGATCCACTAAGAACGAGTTTTGTGGAAGTCAATTCTCAAGGATACGGGGGATATTATAGGAACAAATGTGTCTTTTCAAACTTTTAGAGCTTTAAATATTTTAGTCATGTTTCTTTTGTGGAGTAGAGATCTACTAAGGATATTAAATGTGGGAATTGACTTACAAAGGGATTACGGAGAGTAAATATAATTAAGTTCTCTAGTTCTAGAACTAGTCTTGCCCATTTTAAACCAAGATCAAATAACATATTTTTTTAATACAATCGAATGATTAATGCTAGAACCTGATATCAGTAACTAAAAACAATGTATATATTCACATAACTTAACGAAATGATCAGAGAAGTGAGTGCATAGCTGTTGTTTTTACATACATACACAAATAACAATTCACACATATATATTTATACATAAGAAACGCCAAAATTCATGAGATACATCCTAATAATTTGGGGGGGGGGGGTGATTTTTCCCGGCAAACCCCGTTCAATTCACTGAACAAGTCGTCGTTAGCATTCTCAAGAAATATTCAGTCATGTTTACTATAAAGATATTCTTATGAATTACAATATGGGATTTCACACCTTTCAATCATGCCTTATGTATATTTAATCTCGATTGTTGCTGTTATTTGATGTACTGTTGCTTCCCTAATAATTCTACGTTGACGTCTCTGTTCTTGGTTATTAAGTAAATGGGTTCGGTCTCTAGTTTTCCCCTAATAGGAGTTAATACCATAAATGCTATATTCTCTGCCCACAGGTATGTTGAATTCTCAAACAATTTCCAAATGGAATGTTCTATGTGTTTCCCACTGGCATTTCTAGATCATAGAGTGATAATTCCTATATTGCTCGTAATCACATCTCAAATTTTCACATGAATCATAACAGCACGAATGAAAGTCATAGCAATTAAATACTTAATTACATATTTCTTATACGATAACATGTTGATGTACTCCATGTTGTTTCTTTTCATAATTTACGTTATATCTATTGTTATACATACAATAAATTACTGATTCTCTAAGCCCGTATTAGTGTTATTATAATAGCTTGTTAGATACTTTTAGAATTGATAACCAGTGAAATACAAATCACTGAGAAACAAAAACAATAGAATTGCGGTATAAACATTCCATATTATTTCGAGAGTATGCCCATTATTTTTTTCTTATTTCTAAGATAAATCTATTTACTCTAAAATTGAAAATGCTGATTGAAGCATAAAACCTTAACGTGTTTACACCATTCTCACAATGGATGATTTTCACATCATACTACATAAAACTTGTGAAGTAAAAATTCGAAAATGTTGAGGTAGTTTGTAATTAGTTCTTAACCGCTAAATGCTACCGACGTATATATCCGTCTCATTTTACCGGAGTTGTTAGTGTCCCGGACGCGTATATACGTCTTTCCAAAATGTGACTCTTTTCTTTGCTCGGCTGTTATTACAACTAATCAGTATACTTTGGAATGCACTAAAAGGACATTGACAGTGTTTGCGAAGGATTTACTTATTTCAGATAAAATTTATTCATTCAAGCCTTTTCATTTCTCCCCAATACATCACATATGCTCATCTATTCGAAAAATGGTGGTAATCGGAAGCGAACCACGTAACATTTAATTGAAAATTAAAGAATTAAACATAAGCTTGACAAAAATAATTCCCATATATAAGCTTGAATTAAATAATTCCCCACTTTGCTTAGAATTTAAGGTATCCAACTACGTTTGGAACCGTGATTTTGCAAAAGTGTATAAATGGATAATATTTATGATATTTAGTGTCACTTAGATGAACCCTCCAAGCGGTTTGCACGTAAAATTCCGCCAGTCCAGAGATGCTTTTTCTGCCTTCAAGCAAGATTCCCAAAAGCGGCCGAGCCGCAATCTTAAAAATACGGCTCAACCGCTTTTGAGAACCCCACCTGAAAGCAAAAAAATATGTGCGGTGCATTTTTGAAGCATCTCCAGAATGGCAAGACTTAAAGTGCAGACCGCTTAGAGAGTTAAAAAATGTATTTAAAATTGTTTTAAGAATATTATTACAATAAAAAATAATTTAAGTACAATATTTTGACAAAAAATGAATATAGAATGACCCATTTTCAAAATATTCTCCTTTTGTGAAAAATGCTTCTATTATAATAATATTTTGCCTGTGAATAGCTCAGACTTCTGTACAGAGTTTCGGCTAGAATTTTTGAAATATATACCTTAGAAATGTGTTTATCCATATTTTACAACAGCAAAGGAAAGAAACGTTAAGAAAAAAACGCCGATAATTATTTCAATGGGTTGTAACTCTGAAAATAATATGAATTTTTCAAAAATCACAGTTGAGCGTCTCTACAGAGATCTGAGCTATATACAGACAAAATATTATTATAATAGAAGAAAATTTCACAAAGGGAGAACATTTTGAAAAAAGGTTATTCTAAGTTAATTTTTTTTTTGAAGAAAAATTGTATTTAAATAAATTTTTTTGTCAAAATGTTCTTAATTCAATGTTATGCATTTATTCTAATCTAAATGACACTAAATATCATGAAAATTATCCATTTATGCGCTTGTTTAAAATCACGGTTCCGAAAGTAGTCGGATACCTTAAATATTAAATGGTTGAAAAATTTGAATCTAAACGGAAATCAATATAATTAATCGAAAAGAAGCCGAAAGGAGATGTAGTTTCATTATAAATTTTATACAATAAATATTATATTATATTAAATCCAGCAAACAACTTTTCTCTTGTCACATTTAAAATTAAAACGTTTCATCACAGTCAAATTCTTAAGTTATAAAAGATCAATAAAGGGGTTCATGCTTAAAATTCCAAAATATTAGCTAGATTATTTTAATAGGTTAGATTATCTTAAATATAATGCACATTAAATATTGATTTAAATAATATATTAGCTGTCGTGTAACTCATAACTAAATTTCTCAAACTATAAATTAAATATAGAGCTTTAATCATAGATCTCAAATGGAAATTATTGTGGTTTTACCTCTAGTTTAAAAAAAAATTGAAAAAAAAGAAATGCTTATATTAGCTTTATTATTAAAAAGAGACAATGGAATTTCAAAATAAAAATCGTGCAATTATATTCACTATTTTCTGTCTAAAGGAAAATGTTTAACAGCTACAGGAAATGCATTGTTATCAAAATTAGTTATTCTACTATATATCAACCAAACATATACTGAGAAATAGGGTAATAGTATTTAATAGCTACAGTACTGAAATTCAGATTTAGCAGAGGCTGTAAAGGAAACCCCAGATGGTACTTTGGTTAACGATCGTTATATAGATTAGATGAACTCCATTGCTGCGTGTAGTGATGTTAAAAGCTATACTCTTACAAAAGAAAAAGCTACAATACCCGAAAGCTCAATAAATAAGCGTAAATAACATGAAAGAGAAGACAATTATTGTTATGATGCATTAATGCTGGCGTAATATATTTAAAATAAATATTTGCAACTGAATGTTACTAATATTTTTATTTATTTAACTTCATTAAATGATTCTGAAGTCATGGTATCTAAGAGATAATGCTGACGATTTCATAGACGGTATTATTTGTGTCGAATCATGTGTTGGATTCATGGTACCATTAAAGCTGTACCATTTAAAGGGGTTGATAATAGTTAAATTTCTAGGGTGTCAGAATTCTGTCACTGGTATGTTGTAAATATTTAGAGAGTATGCTGTTAATTTAATATTCATCTTCATCATTTGATCCAGGTAAAATTACTAAGTTCATCCATAAAAGCTCGAAGCGCATTCATACAACATTGGAAGAAAATTTTCATAAGTAATCAACCATTCATTAATAATTAATTCTATTATCTAAATCGTTTTCACAACATTTATGTCAGCTGTTATTATATAATGTATTTTAAATATACAATTTTACTGAATACTATCTGTTAGTTGTATATGTTTTTAGTCGTATATTTAAACTTAAAAGCCGTTGTTAAAAGTTAATTCCAAAATAAAATTTCTATAATAAAAATAGTTGTTTATTATAAAATTAATAAGTTTGAGTTCTTATGAATTATTAATTTTTCTACCAAAAAAAATTAGCAAAGAAAAGGAGGGAAAAAAAAGAACAGAGGTAAATAATGATATACAAATAATGTAAGTTTTTAATTTTAACTTTAGTTTCTAAATACATTTAACAAACAACGCTCATGTGGAATATGTCAAGACTCTAATTTGCATGGATAACTACTTTAAATTACTGAAAACCCAGTTTCTTTTAAGTTAAGATTAAGGGTTGAATAAAATTTTAAAGATACAACTATATATCTCTCTTTCACTGATTTGTCTGTCTTTATACCTGGACTGAAGTAAAATTTAAAAGAAAAAAAAATTAAAAATCACTAAAATATGCTAGGCATCAACGCTGTAATGCAAAATTTTTAATTGTTATACATATATTGTTTGCAGAACTTGAAAAATGTAATGGTTTTTGAGCATACAACTAAGAAAAGCTTCTTTCAATCAATGCATTGAAAGGCCAAGAAGATGATGACTTAACAACGAAATGCATGCACAAATATTAGGGCATCATGTAAATATTAAGAATTTTGGGGATAGATGATTAAATGATTGCCTATTGAAAGTTTGTTGCTTTCACTTATATTTATTTTCTTTACTATAAGATACACTGTTGATGAAACGATAAATTTACAAACTAAAAAGCTATTTAATTTCACATATTGAAGTATTTATTAAAATAAATACCTAAGATGTATTATCTTACCTTCATTAAAAATTAACTCAGAAAAATATTGAAAGAGTGAGTGAATTTTTACGTCACACAATCCAGCCACTTGAGGGGTTTTGGTGAAGGACCTCGTGATTTTGAAGCTAGGTCAAGTGATGAGGACGACACTGAACTCACAGCACCCCCTCTCTTAAGTTACTCACAACACCAACGGGGGAATATTTGAGCCTTAAAATACTGATTTTCTACCTCTCATAAAGTAATATTCAAAGATTAACAGAACAGACTGTGTAAAAAGAACAAAAGAAGAGGTGGATAATAAATTAATTACGATAAGCTTCAATTTACTTATATATTTTATTTGAACCCCACACCCACACATGCTATATGATATCCGATATTGTATCCTGTATTTAATGAGAAAATATTATTTGTGATAAGCACAATAATATTTAATTAATTAACTTTTCAAATAATACAGTTATAAACTGAGTGAGACTTTGTACGATTGTGAAACAAACTTTAAATGTGAATAATGAGTATCAGATATGACTTTTAGAATTAGAAATACATCATATCCACATTTAAAAGATAACTAAATTTTAAGAACAACTAGAAATACTTAATAAAATATAGGTTTCCTATTTGCTATTGTGCGTTTTTAACCATTCTTTATTCCAGTCAATCTATTTTCATTGAAAAAATAAAGTTAAAATAATAAGAAATGTTTGAAAAAGTATCATGTTGAGATAATCTTAAAAATGTATAATTATTTACTGCAAAACATATAAGACACACCAATTAAAAATTGCGTAATAACATGAATGTAACAAACAATTAAATAACAGCAATAAAATAAGTAACTGTATTATTTCTATAAAACTTATAAAATATAGTAAATATCTTCATTCTAAAATCTTGAATCTTTACTGTTTAAAGTGTTCAATGTGATCATAATACCTATTAATAGCTTGATTAAAGATACAATTACTAATTAGATTAATTAATTTTATTCCTAAAATACCATTGTTAAGAAGTCGATATTAAGTAATTTGCAATTAAGCAATATTCTTAATTTAATATTGCATTTTAGCTCACTGTCTATGACCTAGAAAAGCAGGTTCTTACGGAATACCTATAACGAAACAAATATTTGCTTTGCAAGCAAAAACTTCGTTTTCAGAAGATTTTGCCTCACGAGATCATTTAATCAACGACTAAATAACTATGCGTAAGTCGTGCTGAAGGTGATGGATTATTTTTCTAAGTATTTATGCCCAAAACGTTGATTTCGCAATTAATATTTATCTCACTATTTAATTAATATTTTTGCTAGCTTTATAGTATATGAAACAAATGTTTTTTTTCCTGACAGCTTGAAGGAGATTAAATAGAATTTTATTTGTGCGCTATATTTTCGAAATTATTAGCTAAAATGTAAAATATATCACTACGACTGAAAGGACATTGAACTTTTAAGTCCAAGGTTATTCAATTTTACAGAATAATAAATAGTAAAATATTAATTCCTCTCTAATTATCCATGCGCCTTCATAAAGAATATAATTCGTGAAGTTAATTACAGTTGTATTCGGCTATCAATATTTATAAATGCAGTAATTTGTTCTATTACTATTTATTTATTTTATATATAGCAAAATTCATGAATAAATGTAAATTTCACTTATATTATCTATTTATGAAATAGCATAAAATGCAAATTATATAAATACTTGTTTAAAAATGCAACATGCCAAGTACAGTTGGGGGTAATCTTTAGATTGTTAAAATAATGATTAGTGAAATATATATATATACTTTCGAATGTTGAAATACTTAGATTTTAAGAAAATAAATTTAGCACAAATTTAAAGGTAATGGAAGTGTTTGGTTTTTAGCCTTAAATTTTTCAAGAACTATATGAGATCTCATAAAGATTATGGTATGATCGCGTAATTAATATGGATAAATTTAATTATAATCAAAATAGTTACAAAAATGGTATTGAATTTTAATTAGCTGAGATGATAAAAGACATTAAAATCTAAAAACACGTTTGTATTTTTCGAAACAAAGAACAATTTGATATTATGATTTTTCTACGCCACATTTTACTGTTCATATTCATCGCAAACTATAAATACGTTGTGTTTTGGAATCTGGAAAATATGTCATCTGCTTCATTTTTTTTCTTCTTTTTTATTAACTTTTTAATACCATTTCAGAAACCTTGCTCATATATTCTCATAATATGATGACCATTTTGATAATAAATAATCTTAATGAATAAAGTTCAATTTAAAACTTCATAAGTGTCGTTTGAAAACTTGCCGATATTATGAA
This sequence comes from Trichonephila inaurata madagascariensis, assembly GCA_019973955.1. Taxonomy (NCBI): domain Eukaryota; kingdom Metazoa; phylum Arthropoda; class Arachnida; order Araneae; family Nephilidae; genus Trichonephila; species Trichonephila inaurata. The sequence goes on along the minus strand of BMAV01020978.1, from coordinate 93,781 downwards.
TTTCAAAAACAATTTCGAATATTGACTTCATGTTAAGGGTTAATTAGGAATAATTGCACAATTTTAAATGTAGATAATGTAATCCTTTAAAAAAAAGTACCGTAAAAACGTACTTTTTACCCATAAAACGAATAAACCAATGAAAACTGAATGGTACAACTTGAAGAAAAAAAAGCATCATTTGTCTTTTCCAAGATTATATTAACTTCTTGCAATGCATTTCAACTTCCTAAGATTACAACCTTTTGAATATAAAGACGTATATATTGTTTTTTAGCTTCTAATCGTAGGATTACAAAAAAAAAATACTTTCATACGAATGTAATGCTAAATATAGTTTCATTATGTAACGTGATCTGATTTTATCTTCGTCATGATTAAAGTAACAAATGATGGGCCACTGTTACTCTCAGCTTTCTAAAATGCTGGGTAATAACAAATACACCGTTAGAGGAATCAAGGTTTAATATAGACTACATATCCCTCTTTCAAGTGCTTAGTCGAAGAAGTTTTTATGTCGTTCTCTCTTCCTTGTAACTTGTAGGTTTTAAAAGGTAAGTAAAAAGTAGGCTTAGCTACATCTGCTCCCCCAAAAGAGTCGTTAATACCTTGCTCCTCTTAGAGAAAACATTACTCCAGAGTAAAAATAACTATTTATTTTTTACAGCAGATTTGACTCGATCTATCGAAGGTTTAACAGTCGAAGCTTCGTCTTGTTCTATATTTAATTGCACAGCTCTAGAGTTATACGAAATTGTCACGATTACAGGTTGGTTACTTGAAAAAAAAATGTTTGTCTGTAACCCGGTAGTACAATGGCCTTGTTTAGGTAGGTGTATTAAGTTATTTATTCGTTATCGAAACAGTGGAATGTTTTGAACGTTACATTATGAAAAATTTGATTATATTATAGTACTGCAATGTAATGAAAAAAATATTTTTTTAAAAAAACATACTCAGTGAAAAACATTGTATTTTATGAATGATTTTATTTATGTTATTTTAAAACTTTTGTGTGCGATTTTTTCAAGTTTTCAGTTTATGAAGCTATACAATATATAAAAATTATATCTCAATGTTTAACTCTATATAAATTCGTTTAATTTCACAACACAAATATAAAAAAAAGGAAATTTTCATTACTTTAAAATGAATGCAATTATATAAATAAGTCAATGACAGTAGTCTTTTAATTTAATGCTCTCAGATTAAAAAGTGCGAAAATATATCTCCTGGAAAACTAAGCGAGGTATTTCTGGGTTCTATGGGCCCGGACTGCACTTTTATGGATAATAATGTGCGACTACACAGTGCTAACACTGCTGATGAATTTCATAAAGTTGATATTCACCGCATGCATTGACCTTCCAGCTCTCCGGATTACAATTCTGTTCTATATGTTTGAGATGGTCTATGAAAAACCATTTCTCTGCTTATCTCCCCCCCATGACCACCTTAGAATTCAGTCCCCCTTAAGAATAAATAAATTACTAAAAAACACGATTTTATGTTTAATCGAACTAAAAAGTAAAAAAAAAAAATAATTCTTAATATAAGAATAAAATGATTAACGAGAAAATTAATTTCAT
>BMAV01020978.1:71860-90802 GCA_019973955.1 Trichonephila inaurata madagascariensis | reverse complement strand
TCGGCCCTTGACAAGTGTGCAAAATGTCGAGTTAATCTGACCTTTTAAAGTGGGTAAAAATCTAGTTCAAAGATTCCGTTACATACACGTGAAAATTATTAAAGCATGTTAAATAAATTAGAAATTTGTAAAAAAAATTTTTTTTTAAACAAACTTTTATTTAAATGGTCTAAAAAAAATAAAATAATTTTTTTTTCTTTTAAAACTTTTGTAACTATCAACTTATAACATAATTACACAAGTTATTATATTAACTCTTGTTGAGAGTTTTAAATACTCATATTTACTTAGTTTCAAAATTTTAAAAATTAAAACCAATCATATCAAGTTGTTTAATTTACTTGTTTATCTACACAAAAGCAAATCTCACGACAAACTTTTATATCATAAATTCTGTAATGACGTAGTAAGTTGATAGTAAAAAAAGATTTAAAAGAAAAGTTTATTTTATTCTTTTTAGCGCATTTAAATAAAAGCTTGTTTTAAAAAAATTTTTTTTTTACTTTTAATTTAATTTTCTTTTTAGCTATCGCTGGAAAGGTTTCTCAGTCTATTAATCTCATTCAAAGCACCAATGTTGCAAGGTTGTTCGCCGGTTAATTTTGAACAGTTTAACTCAGAGGTACTCAACCTTTATTCCCACCGGGACACATACATATGATAGATATTTCCCTCGGACCGCAACAAGAGGATAATGGGGGTGGGGGTGGTAAGCACTGTAAGACCAAAACAACATTGGACAAAGCAAAATTAATCAGAATATTAAAACTCCTTTTTTTATTTTGCATTTACTTGAATATTGTATTAAAGACGAAAAACACACACAACAAACATTTTTATTTCTAAACTTCAAACCCATTTTTTCAATGTTAGTACAGAATTTAAATAATATTTTTCAAAAACAGGAAAAAAAATTCGTGCGATTATCCTTATAAATGATGAAGTTATTAAAGGCTTAGTTAAAAATTTGAATATTTTTTTGAAAAATCGTAAAAAAAAAGTTTTTATCATTTTATTTTTTAAATAACTGATTCTAATAGAGAAAAGCATGAACTTGTTTAGTGTGGAAGATCGATTCATTAACACGAAAAAAAAATTCATATGGAGTGATTTAGGAATTATATTCATGAAAACGCATTGATTTTGATTCATTCTAGAAAATATCGTAACAAATAGGAAATATCATTATTTTTCAAAATGAATTATACCGTATTGTGGAGAAATAAATGATCTTTCTGATTCTGTAATTATTTTTTGAATGAGTTTGATAGAAAGAATTCGATAGCTTTATCAAAAATGTCGAAAAAAATTTCAAATTATATAACTGTATCACTCGAATAGTTTTCAAAGATTTCTTTGTCGTTACTTATGCCAACTTATCGACAGTACCTTCAGATCAAGGTTCTGGAAATTCATCGTGGTTGGGATCTATATTTTTACGTCTGTCGTTAGTCTTAGTTTTGAGCATCATGCAAATGACAGTAAGATTTTGCTCGGTTCCACCCCGATTTTGAGAGAGAACACCCTGAGGATAGTCAGGGGCCTCTCTTCTCCTTCCATCAACCTTATCGCTCAGCGGCTATATAGAGTACCCCACGCCGCAAAGGAACTATACATTTACAAACATCTATGCTTTTTTTCAAGGATTCGAACCCAGGACCTATGGAACCGTAGTAAGCCTAAATAACCCCTATGGCGGATGTGTGGCAAACATTTCTTTGTGAATAGGTTTAAGTAGCGTTAGAATTGACAGTTAAATAATTTTATGTTTATTACTGAAGGGAAGGGAGGAAAATTTATTTTTTTTTCTTTCATGCACTTTCGAGACAAATTAAACTTATCAGATAATGAATTAAGTAGTACTATTAACTGACAATGACTTTTAAGCGAATATAAATAGTACCATAAATAATTAATTTCAAGAATAGGAGAGGTACAAATGCAATTTTTTAGTAAAATTAAGGCATTAAATGTAGTTATTTTTTAGCATTAATATTGCTAAATATTTTTTGCTCATTCTGTGCTTAGTTACTTTTATTTACTGAACTATAAATGAGAAGGTAGTATATTTGGAATTTTGGGACATAGATATTTTAATAAAATACGTCGCTTTTTGATATTATACAATTTTTCCATATAAATTTGATTTTTAACATATTGTTATCAATTGTGAAAATTTCCTTTTAAAAATATTCGTAATACTATTATTGAATAAATTCAACTCTGAAGTTATTATAGTAAGATATAATCTCTTTTCGGTATGTTTTTTAGCTGAATTTAAAGTAGTTTATACGATTTTAACTCAATTTCTTAAAGAAACGATGTTTACTTCATAAATATTTATTTTGTTACAATTATTATACATTCATTAAATTAAATATGATTTCCTCTGTGAAAGTTCTTTTTAAAACACAATCTTTATTTTAGTTTGAATAAAAGAAAAATGAACTCAAGATAAAATTGTATTTTTTCATTTGATGAAAGTGAGATAGTGTGTAAATTCAAATGTTTATTTTTATTATTGTAAGATAGTCTCCATTCGGATTTATTTGATTTTCATAACATATTCATATAAGGAACAGTTTCTTTAATGCTTCCAAATATTTAAATGTTCTTTTTAGTTTTAAGAGTACTTAATAATTCAAATGAATTATATCGTTCTGCTACAAATTAGTAAAAATGAATTTATTTGAATGCAAAATATGAATGTTTACTGTTTTAATTAAATTTTACAGTTGCATGATTTACTTCCATGTTAATTAAATTTGGGATATAATTATTAATGAGAATTATTCATGAATGAGTAAGAACCTTTTTAAGAGTATTTGAAATTTCTATTGAAAAAATAAGTAAGTATAAGAGAATTTTATTGCACTAATTTTTTTCATCTTTGAGGAACGTACTGTTTATTGAATTCAAATAAAAATAAAATGAGTGCATTAAAAATTCATCTGAGTTCTCAGAAAGCAAGGTATTAAATTAAACAGCATATCTATATCGGTTTAAGAGTAGAAGAAATAGTGTGTTAAAATATTAAAACTAAAGGGTTATTTGCCATATTACTGAATTTTTTCAGGGTGTTTTTCCAGTCAAAATTTTGGCTTTAATAAATAGTTTGGGTAGAAATTATTTTATTTATTTTGATTAAGCTTAAGACATTTACTTTTCACATACATTTATTTATATGTTTTTGCACAGACAATTTGGAATTAAAAATATTCATAAAATTCGTATGTAGGATATGTAACAAGAAATGTGATTAAATCTGGCATTGAATTACTCATGTTTAAAATCAACAGCGGCCCTCTTGTATATAAAAAATTGTCCTTTTTGATTATATTTTATGTATAAATAGTTAAAGTAATTATTTAGTTTAAAATTATCTACAATTTAATTTGTGTCCCTTAACATAACATTTTTAAATTGATGGATGTACTTTGTTGTAGCATCAGACATGAATCATCGTTAATTAGTCTCTCATTGCCTCAAGTGCGACTAGAGTAATTTTCCTTTCCTTTATTTTTATTTTAAAAATAAAATCTTTCAAAAAAATAATAATAAAATAAAATAAAATAAAATAAAAGATTAAAACTATCAATTTTTTTTTTCACTTTCACTCATGTTAAAATTAAGAACATTTTCAGGTTAGATACATTATCTCTAGAGCTATTGGATATATGTAAATGAAATCAAGTTAGTACATAGGGTTTATATAATACAAAAAAATTAACCCTTTAGCAGTTATAATGCATACGTATGATTGTGCTTGGCACTCATCGGGATTGGAAGGTATGAAACATTAGTTCCAGAATAGAACAAAAAGTTGTTTAATAAGGAGTATCGCCACCTCGTACATTTATACAGAGCTCTTTTCACGATTTTGTACTGGAGAAGGAAATTTATTTGTTTATGGGCAAATTAATCCTTTTCGTTCAGAAAATCTGTATTCAGACTGCTTTCATAGGAGGGTGGGGGGGAAGGGTACGAGTTTAAATTGCCCTTTCCAGAGTATCCTAGTAATGCTACATAGGATGAGATCTGGATATCTAACTGTCCAATCCATCCAGTGAATACCCTCACTTTCCAGAAATTCGTCGAGCAGATGAGCTCTATGTGGCTTCACGTTGACATCCATCAAAACAAAATCAGGACTAACGAAACCTTTCAAAAGAACATACATATCCCATTTCTACACCTCGCAGAAGTCACTCATTCTCTGCCGTAATGATCAATTTCTTGGATATTGGAGAGTAGGTAACGGGTATTGGCTATTTCCACATGAAATCACAGAGAGAGTTTCTGATTAGGCTGAACTGGGACTCATCAGTGAAGAGAACAGTAGCCTATGCATCCATGCTTCAATCTCTATTATCTCTGGAGCACTTAAAATGGGCCCTTTTGTTCGAAGAACTGAGAGGGATTCAAACAACAGGTTTTTGTACAAACATCCCTCTCTCATAAAGCCTACAGGAAACAGTCACCGTAGAAACTCGGGTTCCTGTGGCAGCATACAACTCAAGATAGAGCTAAGAAGCTGTAAGATACCTGTTACGCCTTGCTATAATGGACAAAGAGTGATATTCTCTGGCCGCCGTAGTTCTTGGATGACCTTGCTCAAACTTTCTCTCGGCGGATCCAGTATCCTGAAACTGTTCCTTTAAATTAAACATGAGACTGGGTGTTGAATTGAATTCTCTGAATTTGAGACGGCTTTGCCTAGCATACCCTCAATTATTCACATCATTCCGTCATCTAAACATTGCTGGTTACTTATTTTTACCGTTTGAACTTTAGTTTATCAGATTGGTGCTAAAAATTACCAAGAAAGTTGGGCAAGTGTGCAAGCAAATGTAATGTGGATCTTATACGCATTTATAAACTCTTTTCTTTACAAATAGCTCAGCTCACACGCATGAATACGCTTCTGTATTCGACACACAATATATAATTCTTTGTTTTGAAGTAGTACTTTTAAATTTCGTTAAAATCAGTGCATGGACTTTTACAAAATATCAAATTCTCTTAATTTTGAACACCAGTGCATTAGTTATTTGATAAATGTATTTGATTAAACATAAATATATTTATTCTGCAGCGAGATTTAACTCTTGTGTTTTGAAAAAAGTTCATATTTCAACTATTAAATTAAACAACATAAACTTAATTTAAATGTGCATGAGTACCGCAAAGGGTTTCTCATGCAACTCAGGTAATCTGCCACTTTTTTTACTTAAGTCAAATTACGTAATTTGACACAGGAAAATATTTAAAACATTTGTTTCATCCTTTTGCATTTACAATAAAGCTTTATTATTCACTTACACAACATCCAGATAAAAAACGAATATTAATTCAAAATATCCCCAAAAGCTTTATTGCTTAAGAACATGTTAAACGGAAAGAAGATAAATTAATTTAAGTGGAGAAAATTATATATAAAAAAGGGGCGTAGATTTCGAAAATATACTAATTAAAAGGAACACAATTTTAAGATAATAATTAATATGTTTTTTTATGTAATTACATTCTTATTTAATTTGGGTACATAAAAATACATATTTGTATTAAAAAGTATATTATGATCAGTAACAGTACAGTTGAACCTAAACACATTAACTATCTGTGTGCTTGTAAAGTGAAGGAACAGTACATTACGGTCAACTGCTACGAATTGTAAATTTAATATTATAGCTGTGGAGAAAGTACCAGATGTTGCTTTGATTTACGATCATTATATTTGGATTACATCCCACCACAGAATCATCTTGAATGTTATATATTGTGAAATGTAATTACAATAAGGTGCTCAATAAATAAGCATGACTTTCAATACACGCAGTCCTTTTTTTTGCAAGCAACTTTAGATTTTTCTCTCTCATGTATTAGCATTAATTATGAAAAAAATAATAATAACATTTTCTATTCATTCGAATAATTTGACTTTGCTTATAAAATTGACAAATATATATAAGCGAATTTTATTATTAACTCTTGTTTTAATAAAAATTCAAAAGGTTTTATAAAAAGAGAAGAATTTAGATACATAACAAGTATTATCAACGGATGTACTTCGATGCTTTGATATAATTTATTGAATTGATATTGTGTATTTCATGGGTTTATCTAAGTTACGCACTTTTACCTTTCGTAACTAACTAATGAACAAAATTCAATTAAAATTCTTAAGAAACATAAAAGTTTTAAACATAAAAATATACACAATTCGATGTTTGCTGTTTCGAAGTAGAAATCCATGCATTTTTAAGAAAATCAATTTCAAAATATCAAAGAATAAAATAGAATAGGAACAATAATACATTTACAAGCTCTTAAGTTTAAGGCTAAGAATACAAGAATACACATAAGCTTCTACGTGCCAAACATCCTCTTTATTTATATATAGTATTTAGTTATAATGAAATTAAAATAGAAAATGAGTTTTAAAATTTGCCTAAATTAATTTGTAAAAAAAAAAAAAAAATCTGAAACCTCTTAATCAAACAGCATTAAAAAGTACCAACTTATTTTGAAATATGTTGTATTAAAGTTAACTTGTAAAGCTTACAACTGCTAAAAACTATAGTTGATAAAGCACAAAATGTAAACTCTATAAATATTCAAAACAATCTGATGTAAAACGGAAAATATCGATGTTGATTCGCTCGATTGTTGAATACGGATTTCCAATTTATGTGGTTGGGGCTCTAACTCTTCTCTGAAGAAATTAGAGAAAGTCCAACTGAGTGCTGCCAGCATCATCACTGCTCTTTTCGAGGTAGGCTTAGAACCTCTTCTATTTCGTATACAGGATGGATTGGTCAAATACTTTAACAGACTTTCTAGCTTCGACCAACAAAACCAAACGTCTACATACCAACTAACTGGGTAAACAGGCAAAGATTAAAGCAAAACAGCCATTCTGCTAAGTTGAGTCTCATAACTTTCTTACTGGAGAAATAGAGCCCTCTTCTTTGCAATGCAGCTTGAATCCTTTCTTGAGTGATTCTCCAGGATCTATTTCCACTTCAACTTATGTTTACACGTCATTAAGAAACATTTTGTGTCTCTACTTGTTTAGACATTTAGCATTGGAGAGCCTTAATAGCATCCCCAATGATGCATTTAATATTTATATTGATGCTAGTAGAATGTATAACCAGACCGATAGCGGTATCTATATCTATACGCTCTAGGAAGAATTGTCTCTGAAAAAACGAAATCCAGATTTCTGATGAGTTTTCAGAAATGGACTAATACTCATTGACGTGGGACTTAAGTCCACTCTATCTAAGAAGAATTACGCTGAGATATTTGGATTCACTCCGATAGCCGTAGTTCATTTCAACACATTTACAAAGGGTTTATTGTTGGCGAAAACCAGTATTTCTGTCTTACACAAACTGAAACATATTTCGCAGCACCCCATGATATCCATTTTCAGTGAATCCCATCTCGCGTCGAACTTTATGGCAGTGAAATGGCGGGCAAACTAGCAAAGGAGGACTGTAATCTTACAACTCTCTCCATACCTGACCTTACCTATCTGGAATTATACTAGTTAAAAAAATTTCAAAATTTGGGGGAGTGGAGGGAGCCTTCCACTCATCATTGGTAGGCCGGTAATAGCCCCGTCTGGCCTTAGCCCTCGAATGTGACAGATGTTCCTAGACTACATTATATCGTCTTGCTTGTGGTCACATTAAGTGCATCTCATTCTCAGCGAACAAAATATCTCCATCTGTGCAAGGCGTCAAGATCACCAGGCTTCCCCCGAACACATTATGTATTGCATGTATCTCAAAAGCAAAGATATCTACACTGATCTTATTGTGTTGGACTTTTTGAGAACCAACGATTAAATTGATCTTGTGTGACGTCGACAGACCCTGGAGGATTAGCCACAACAACCTAATGAACCATAGCTTTCTCTCTCTGGAGGAGAATAAACTTTAGTACAGTGAAAACATCGTTAAATACTTATTTCAAGGAGAAGATACCATCGTTTGGAATGTTGAGCCCCTTTTCCCAGTATCTCACACTGAGCACGAATTAAAAATCCTTCACTGACGAACATCTATATCCTAGTCCATTTCCTATAAGTATTTCGGAATTTACGAGAAAACTGATTAATAACTGGGATGACCCTTTCCACGACCAACTTTTGCATACCTAGAAGTGGTTTTGATTGGAATAGCACATAGCAAATATATATACCTATTATTCCTCATGTAAACCTTATACTACTACATTTTTATATAATAGCTTTTTTGTTTTATTATTGAAGACAATAGGTCTCTTTAATTATGTAATATAGTACATGTACATAATTTATTTTTTTTAAAATTAGCAAGATTTATGTTTATATTACTATTCAGTAGTTTTATTTGAACATCTATAATTATCCTTAAATCATATATATGAGCACGTATGAACCAACGGAAAATGTATAATATTTTTTAAAAAAAGTTTTATTAATCATCATAAATGATTTCTTATATATATCTGAGTTTTTAATCTCTATTATTTATTTTAAATAATTGTTATATGAAAATAATTTAGCAACCAATTTTATTTTTCTTTACATCTCTCGAAACAGCTTTTCTCTCCGTTTTTATATCTTGAATACATAATTTTAATGCATGTGCAAACGATAACTCATAGTTTTTCCCACTCGAAACTTAAGAGTTGTTTTTTTTTTAAAATCTTTTTCTTTTTATTTTCTGGAGGTGAAATAACAAACATATTTCGTTTTCAGAATGTTGAATTAATTTGACTAAATAAAATGAAGTGGATATAATGATATTAAAAATATTAATAATTTTTGTATACTATATTCATTATTCGTTTTATAGAAGAGTTATTTAATTGTAACACATAAATAACACTGTACAAACAAGGAGTGGTCAACCCACGGCCCGCGGGCCGCATGAGGTTCTGAAGATTCGTTACAAGTCGGCTGGGTGACGTGGTTGATTTGTAGCTGTCTTTCTGCACCTAAGGTTGCGGGTTTGACCCCGGCCCAAGTTGGTGGATTTTCATGATGCAGAAATTCGACAGCGGCCATGTTGTATTATTGTACGGCATGAAAAAAAATCCCTTGAGAGCCTATTTGGTTTGGGTGCTCTCGGCAAAATTAAAATCCTAAGTACGGTTTCCCATCATCACCAGAGCTCAAGTGCCTTCTTCTGGGGTGGAAACTGAGTGTCAAAATTACTTGCGGTAATTAGCATAGCCTTTGTAGTGCCACACTAAAAATTGTAATCAGTTCCTGGGGAATGTACAAGGTCTGCAAAGTTTAATTACCAATGTGCATCCCCATTAGGGGAGAAACACAGATTCTATACAAAATTCCACTGTTTAATGCAATAGTTTTTTTCAGTAGTGATCTGTAACAAATAAATCCCACAATTATTTATATTTTATCACGGTGCTTCTGTTTCAAAAGATACATAGAAGTGGCCAGTATTGCATTTCAGTGATATCCCTCAGTATCTCCCTCGATTCCTGTAACATTTTTCCTACTTACACCTGCGAATAGTACGTTTCGAAAACGAAATTTATCAAATTTATCAAGCGTAACAAACACGTTGAGATCGAAATAAAAAAGAATGAATTGAGAAACAAATATCTCATTTGTTTTAAATAATAATTTGACCTTTTCATTTAAATTATTATATTATCCATATCTGTAAGCAGGAAAAAAATGAAAACAATGATAATAGTTCATTCTGTTTTAAATTTTCCCTCCAATAAATATTTTTAAGGTATCCGACTAAGTTCGGAACCGTGATTTTAAAAAAATGCATAAATGGATACTTTTCATGATATTTAGTGTCACTTAGATTAATATACATGTATAAAATTGTTTTAAGGTCATTTTGACAAAAAAAATTATTTGAATACTATATTTTGGCAAAAAATTGACTTAGAATATCCTTTTTCCAAAATGTTCTCCTTTTGTTAAAAATGCTTCTATTATAATACTATTTTGCCTGTATATAGCTCAGACCTCTGTTCAGAGGCTCAACAATGATTTTTGAAAAATTCACATTATCTTTAGAGTTACAACCCTTTGAAATAATTATCGGCCTTTTTTCCTTAAAATTTCTCTTCTTTGTTGTAAAACATGGATAAACCCACTTCTAAGATATATTTAAAAAATTCTAGTTGACCCTCTGTACAGAGAATCTGAGCTATATACAGGCAAAATATTATAATAGAAGCATTTTTCACAAAAGGAGAATAGTTTGAAAATGGGTCATTCTATCTTCATTTTTTGTCAAAATATTGTATTTAAATAATTTTTTATTGTAATACTATTAAAACAATTTTATATACATTTCCTAATCTAAGTGACACTAAATATCATAAATATTATCCATTTATACGCTTTTGCAAAATCACGGTTCCGAACGTAGTCGGATACCTTAAGGGTTCCAAATCTAATGTAGATATATATATTTTTATATGTGGCCCGTTAGATTTTAATATTTTTCTGAAGTGGTCCACAAGGTCAGTTGGTGGGTTGTTCCTGGCTTAAACAATTATTAGATATCTGATATTTATTATAGAAATTATAGAGACGTGAATATATATTGAATGTTCTTAGATATTTTAATAATACTTATTATTTGACTAAAATAAGTGAATGTTTTTCAATGCGCATTACTAGTACAATTGGAATAAGTACAATTGGAATTTAAGCACTAATTAAATGAAAAAACTTCGATTATACAACATATATGCATAATGCATTATGCTCTCAAGATGATTGAACCATTCATTCCAAGTTATCATTCGCAACCAGTCGTCCCCAGCAGTGCACAAAAATCAATACCCTATTCATGATTTCTACCAATATCAACATAAAGAATAAATGTAAGCGGAGAAAAGGAAGTACAGATAATGAAGTGTAACATTCATCTGCACATGTGAAGTAATCTTCGAATCTGGAACTTTTGTATTAAAGGATGATTAAGGGTCTCGAGAGAGGCATTTGGATGATTCCAAAGTACATTACCTTGTCGGAATATTAGTCTATTATGATGCAAAGAACTAAATTCTTAATGAATGCGATAATTCTTTGGAGTCAAAAAATATATTTTTTGTCCTCCTTCTTAGGCATTGATTGGGATGAAAATTTGAGATTCCTTTTATTGAAAAAAATTACTGTTGAACTCTAATATAAGTATTTAATTTATTTATGGAATATATATAGATTTTACGGTTATGAAGTGATGTATGTTGGCATGTACGAAATGAAATATAATTTGAAAATGTATTGAACTTTTTTTTCTAAACTGGTAATTTTAAATTATCTTTTTCTGATTAATAAATGAAAGAAACTTATTTTTTTTGCGGGATTATTCAGATACACGTTTTAATTTAGCATGAAATGCAAGAATTAAATAAAATTTCATATAAAATTACCAAGCGTTTTGTACTTTGCAAAACATGTTTTTTAAATGAGCATTTTATTAATTTGGGTGAATATGTGTATATATAATTGGAAAAGGTTGCGTATACTGAGTTGGGTACAATAGGCCTTGTCCCTCATGGGATGTCACGAAACTGAGTTAAGTTTATATAACTGTTAAATAGCTTTAAGATCATTTTCCAAGATCTTTCCCAGCATTAAGATCATTTTAAAAAATAGAATTGTCCTTAATGACCCAATACATAACAAAAATATGATATAAAGTATAGATATAAGACATTTTGATTGTTCCAAATTGTTATTCACTCCTTAAAATGAAATAAAATGCTATTTTATATTTTTATTAGAACGTTAGGCATGTAAATATTTGTGATTATCATTTTTTTTGTGTGGATTTTGCAATTATTTTACTTTGTTTCTTGTATGGTCATTGTATATAGAAAAAAATAAATTAAACTATACTGGAAAGTACCCATTGCTACTCAAATATTTTTTTTATTTGTAATGGCAAATTATGAACAGTTAAAGTAGAGAACGGGAAAAAAGAAAAAAAGAGCTTAGTACACACACACACACACACAAAAAAAAAACTGAAATAGAGTTCATTAATCCAGCATATTAATAGCCTACCAGTAACACTCAATAAGAAATGTATAGCAGGGAAGTGGAGAAATAGTTTGAAACCCATGATTTCTCCAAAGTTGCACAGTGTGTGGAGAAAGAACAATTTTGAGTCTATGAAGATGATTTCGCAGGCATGACTGATGGGTAGGTAGTATTCAGCAACTGCTGTACGCCGTGGGCCAACACAAATTCGGTACAACATAATTTCAAGACTTACGAGAAACATGGTTATAAAGGTCTTCCTGAGCATGAACTTTGGTAAATTTTTTAATAAAACTTTGACAGAATGGAAAGGCACTGGACGAAAAACTTTTTTCATGATTAAAACCCATTTTTGCCGGTAAGACTGCTTTCTCGGTACCTGAAACTCCACAGTGGACAGGAATCCACTGAAGGGCTATAGATTTCTCAAGTGATACCAGGGTTTTAAGATGGCGACGATAATCCAATATCTCAAGTGTTATGGGATTATTATCAGAAACGATAGCCAACAGAGCAGTTTTGGAATCGGTGAGGATGACAGCCCTTGTAAATTTTTCCAAGTGGCACTGCAGCTGGGACAGAGCTATACGAATGATTACTCAAGTATAATCAATGAAATACTTGGAATATTAAACATTTATTAAACACTTAACTAACAAAATTATTTAAATTATAATTTTATCGAAGTCATTAATGTTAAAGGAATGATATCACTACCAAATATTAAATTATGCTCCTTAAGATGAGAAGAGATATAAGTAACAGCCCCAAACTAAGAGCTCTTAGAAAAATTTTAGAAGTCGTCGAAAATTTGATTAGTGTGGTTACAGTGTGAGTAAATTCTTAAATGACTATCTGAAATGAATGTTGAAAAAGAAAGCAGACGGCTAGGCAAGAAATACAATTCACAAAGCCATCTTCATATAAGATAATTTTTACAAACTCTAATTCGAGTTTTCACCTTCTCTGAACTGAAAAGACAATATCGTGACTATCTATCAGATGGTTGACTCTCTAACGATTTGCCTCCCTACAGATAACTTGAATTTCTGTTATTGATCATTAATCAGTTAAAAAATAAAAATAATAAAAAAAAAAAACCCAGGAGTTCATATCTTCCATCTTCAAAGTGTAAAAAATGTAATCTAAAAAGAGTATTTCTGGTACAAAATATATTAATTTAATCAATATTTATAGTGAAAGATTTTTTTTATGAGGCATCTTCAATAAAGAAAGAAAATAGAAATTTTTTTTTCTGAAATTAAATTTTAAAACTACTTTGAGGGAGATATAGATTTAGGGTTTTAATCATTTCTTATTATTTTCTTATTTATCCTGTTTCAGAAACGTATTTTTAATTACAGATGGAACAATTCAACTCATTTTAATGACTATGAATGTATGAATTTTATCCATCATTTAATACTACATAATTAACAAATAATATATTAAAAATATAACTGAAATGAAAGACACAAGGAAAAAAGTGACACGATACTTTTAAACAAAGTTAATTATATTATGCAAGCAATGTATAAGCGGCAATTAATTAAAAGTTTAAGTGCTTTAATAAATCTTATTTAACTTAATTCTCTCTGCCGTAAAATGATTCGCAACTTTCCATATTTTCAAATCATTATTTTGAATTATGGTATCCAGCTAATTTTTTTATATACTAATCACAAAATAATTTCAGCTCTTCTATAAAAGAATTTTATTTTTCTATTTATAAGCTACCTTTTATACTTTGATGAGTTACGAAAAAAAAAAAAAATTGAGCGACACCTCTGTTTTTTAGTTTATCGTATGACTCATGATTTAATATACCATTCGCTCGCAGTAGTAGACATAAAGTTTTAAAATATGGGTTAGCACAAATTTAGGTATATTTTTCTTTAATTTCATTCGAAATTTTCTTTATGTAATTATCTCTTTAACACGAAAATCTTTTTTTACATTATTCATCCATTGTATTTATATTTTATTGGTCTTCTGTTCATTCTACGTGTTATCTTAAGCCTATTTTCAAACGATACTCTTATGTCGATAATTTCTGCTGAAAGGGAAGGTTAGGGTCTTACAAAGCAATGTTTAACCCTTTTTCCCTGTTCTAAATGAGAGATAACTTTAGTAATCGCAATAGCTACCTATTTTAGTCCAATGACTTTTTTCATTCTTTATTAATAGCTCCATGTTTCAGGTGCATTGTAATTTTTCTAATTGGGATTCTTATTTGTTTAGTTCTTCATTTTGATGTTATTATTCTTACTATATATACATATATAGTGAATGTAAGAAATATAAAATGCCTTTATTGCATGAAATATATTTCTGTATAAAGTATGCTTCTATCTTTTTCATATGTAATCGGCTTGTGTTTATTATTCTCCAGCATTTAAATGTATCTTCTTGTTTGAAAGTAGTTTAAACATTGTTTTCGTAGTCAAGTATCTTTATATTTCAATAATAAAAAGGTTTTAATTACGTTAAAGTAATTCCTAAAATCTGATTTCAGAATAAATATTTCGTTTTATGGAATGATATGGAATTCGATTTATAATATTTTCTATTTTTTTTATTTATTTATTTTTTTTATTGAAGTACAATTCGATTTAAGAATGGCTCAAATAATATAAACATGGTGCTCTTTTAAAATTTGAAGACATGGAAGAAATATGTTTACTTTACATTCCAAAAAGCAATTCCAGATAAAAACGTACTACAACCTTATTAGAATGGTTCAGTATTGTGCGTATTTATTTTGCTTAACTGCATTTTACGTTACAGCATTTTTTAAGAAAAAATGAGCAAACGCAATTTTTTTAAACCTTCCTTAGCTATCGTATAAGTAAGTTACAAAACAAACAAAAAATATACAAATTACTTATTATGATAAGCAATTTATTTAAAACAAAAATATTTGATATAGTTAAGTTTAACTGAACATCATTTTTTTTAACAACTGATGTTTTGTGGACATTAATCATTTGTGGATTAACTAATGCATGTATGAGGTAATACAATGGCCATGAACATAGAGAAAATTTGTACAAATATGTTTTAATTTTCTAATTTTCTTCCCAATAGCTCACATATTGTATCTAAGTGTGAAGTAAAAAAACAAACAACAGTCGATTTCAGTTCTTAATGAGTCTGTAAGAGGATTTGAAGACCAAGTTTACGTAACATGCAACACACACAGATTCAAACTACACTGTACAATAACGGATGGTTAATGTCTTAAAATAACAAACCCACACTCACACACAAACACACCGAACCACGCATATATACAATATATATATATATATATATATTGATTAAAAGATTGGATAGCAAAAATCATGTTGAAACCCACTTACTTCTATATAAATTATTTTATAAATAAGAGCCGTACTAAGTCTGTTTAAATAATGTGTGTGTATCATCCATATATTTGTATATTTTTAAATTCTATTACTTTTATAATTTTAATATATATCCTCTCTAAAATCTTATGTCTGGTTTATATTACAATTTCGATTTTTCCTCAATGCTTTTATGTTTTCAAACCAGTGATACAGGCAAATATAGGAAACGATTGGCATATCAAAGCAACGTTTAAATTTACCATTTACTGTGTGAGTGTAAAACTAAGAGTTTGTTATTATACCTACAAGCTAAGGTACCTCAAAGGACATTATCTTTAAGTCAGTTACATGAGAATCTATTCATTTTCCGAGAAAGGTTTAGATGGCTTCTTGAAAAAATTTTGGCTTTGGGTAGGGTATACCCTGCGTTAGAAGTGCCGAGTTAATAAATGAAATACTAAGTTGCAAAGCAATGTACTGTGTTTTACAATGGCGACCTTCAAAAGGTGAAGAAGCACTGCGATAAGTGCATAATTCTGGATGGTATCTATTTAGAGAAGTCGTAAGACATGATAAATAAAAATTAAGATGAATTTAACTTTTTTATTTTCAGATATAACTGCTGAAATCTTCTTGTACTCATGTTTGTAATTAGGTCATTTATAGTTAGTCGAATATTATTAGTTTCAGAATGATAAGCAATTAGTATGTTTATTTATTTAGCTGATCCATCAGGATATTAAGGATCAAGATCATTAAGAAGCAGAGATTCGATTATATGTCAGTAAGTTAGGCGGCGCAATGAATGGATATGATGAAACTGATTTATTCGCGAGAAATGCGGAAGATAGATTGTATGTGACTAATTAATTTCTAGAATAAATACATCGATTAACTATTGGACATGATTCTACCATCAATAATTTAGTATGTTTACACATGCAGTGGGATGTAACTATAACACTGTTTGCACTATAGTTTGTTAATCTTGATACTCGCTTTTGGGGAAATTTCGCTAAGCAAGTTTTATTTCCTATAATTTTGTTTTCGTTCGCTTGGGATAACTGATTAAAATGGTAAATAATTAACATTTGATTAAAAAAGCGTAATTAAATATATTTTCAAGAATTATGCTATTGAGATTAATTAAAAAAAATCTTTTGAAAAGCAATTTAGGAATTTGTTAAATGTTCTTTTAACTATGACAAGTAAATTTAGTATCTTTATTTTATAAGTTTTTTAAAGTATTAATTTTTTTCTTTGTAACTCACTGACAAGCGTGAGTTCTTAGAATACAATGTGAGCACCTCTTGATTTATTTCTTTAAACCACAAATGCCTTTGTTCAATTCCTACTATTAGCTCACACTCTCTATATATTTATTTATTTATTTATCTTGGTGGAATTTTCAACCGTTAATAAAATAAATTTTTAAGCGCTCAATTAAGCTGGAATTTTATATACATGATTACTTTGGGAAACAATAATACAGTAATTTAATTATAATTAATCAAAATTAATTGATTAAAACTAATTATTCAAGGAATTACAAATACAGCCGTGTTGGCATCATTTTTGGCAACAGTTGTTTTCTTACCTTTTAAAGCGCTCATTTAAGCTGAAATTTTCTGTACAATATTGTTTTGAGTAAAAAGACAATAATTTAATTATAATTAATTAAAATTAATTGACTTAAACTAATGATTTAAAGTATCACAGATTCACCCACGTTGGTTTCATTTTTTAGTGATTTGGGTCAAAACTTTAAAATAATTTTTTTTCTCACGTTTTAAAGCATTCAGTTGGACTGAAATTTTATATACACGATAGTTTTGGATGACAATACGATACTTTAATGATAATTAATAAAAAATAATTACCACTTAATGATGTGATTCTGTCATATGTATATACATAATTATATTAATTGTAACTATATAATAAAAAGTAGCTAAAATAAAATTTTTCTTTGTTGATCTAAGTAGGAACTGACTTAATTTTTCTTTATAATACTTGTTTTTCGTTTGTTTTAATAAGGGCAAACTCATATTTAGTTAGATGCTTAATTTTCCGATTTTTGTGTGAAGGTTTTATCTTACACATTCAGGATAATTATAATTTATTAATAATTTAATTTATAATTATGTGTATTTAGAGAAAAATATTACCAAATTTGGGCACACACACTTGAAGTGGACTCCCACGTATATATAAAGTGCAAAACTTTAAAATTTTAAATTTTTACATAATATTTTTGAACACACACACACATATATATAGCACAGAGTATAATAAAATAAATATAAAAATATTATTAATACTACAAAACGAAACAAAGAATGCATAAATAATCGATTTGACAAATTAGAAAAACCAACCAAAACATAAGTAAACATGTTTAAAGTCAATTGATCGAAACAGAGAATTATTATGTTTTCTTGAGCTGTCATTGATTTAGGACGTGAAAAAGGGTGAAACTTTATTTACAGCATCTTAAACTTCAAATCGGCAGAAAATTTTGGCATAATGTGCAAGAAGAAGAGTAGAAAAAAAATCCAGTTCGAAAAATTGAGCTAAGCCTAATAATAGAACGTGTATATATACATACGAACAAAACATTCAGAAGAGTTATTAATGAGATAGAGTACAAAATTTAAGTTAGATTCAAGTTTTTAGTGTCACAGTATTTGTCCAAAAAATCTATGCTTGGATGTCGCGCGCACGCATTAAATTTCTATTTATAAATCTAGTATGCAAATTTGTCTCGTGTATTATTGTGAAGTACTAAAGTTTTATTTTCTTACCTTCAAGCAATTAGTAAATGAGCAGTAAATAAGATTATGAAACTCAAAAGAAACAAAATATTTGGATATCAAATAATATATTCTTCATTTTATACATCCCAAATCTTTTTGAATTCTTTGTACTTACGTACGAACGAAAAGTATGTCTGTATAAAGAAAATTAATGAAATGCATTACTTTGGAGCAACGCTGTTCTAACAATAATAATTCTGTTAGAAGTTCATTTCAGGGATAAATATTTTCTTTAGCAAGAATTTAAGAAGCTTATATTAGCTTCTTGAATAATTGATTTTTAATTAAAGTTTAAAAGATTTATCGATGGAATCTACTACACTGAAGCATTTATTGGAAGTGTACATTAAATTTACTTTCCTGCACAATGTACCGATGGACTTTTTATGGGTTTGTGTTTCGCCATTTCTGCGTGAGCTCTGTAGTTTATAGGCTCTGGAAGAGAAAGCTAGTAATATGACCTACTTGGCGGTGTGTTGACACGGAATGTCTCTTGCTGCTAGAGAGTAATAGCGTCGTTAACCGAGAAGTCATAGTTCCACTAAGAAGATGACGTCATCAATTGTAGGACTCAATATGAGTCCGACATTATGAGTTCTACGAGAGACATAAATACTGAACCCAATACATACGTAGAATTACTTTTCAATCATAATTTTGATATTAATTTCTGTATGTTTTACTGGGAAGATTTCTTTTTGTTCTTCTTAGGGGAAATGTATTTATGTTGCCA
>BMAV01020978.1:52067-71760 GCA_019973955.1 Trichonephila inaurata madagascariensis | reverse complement strand
GTTGAAAATGATCAAATTCGGTCACGACAGATATTTTTTTTTTATTATTTTTTTATTTTATTGAATAGAGCTATCTTTTGGCTTTACAAAACATATTTTATTTTGTTGCTGCCCTACATAGAGGCCAAGTTACAATCAGTTTTATAAAGTTAGAAAAGCCGGAAGTGGGCCTTTGATCTACCAGAAGTGGGCATTTAAATTGCTTAAAATCTATCATGGCTAGTCTGATCTAAAAATTTAACAAATGTATTTCTATAAAACTTTTTGAACCTGATATTTATGTTATTTTCTAAAGAATGTACTAAAATATTTATTACTGTATAAGTACTTTTTGAGTTATGGCTTGTTATTTAAATAATGGTCTCATAAATAATTTCACATTTCTTACTATGTTTACTCAATCAGCTCTAAAATTTTCAGATTTTAATAAATCATTAAAATTTTAGTACATTTCTTAGAAAAATACACCTAATTTGTTTTAGTAATACTCTTAGTAATATGTTTATTGTTTTTTTTCTCTAACTGCTTTGAAGTTTTTCGAAAATATTGCTAAAATTTCACTAAAAATTGTGATTTCCCTGAAGTTTAAGTAATTTATTTTAAACATTGTTAGTTTAATATTAGTATTTATTAGTATTGAGTCCTAAAAAAGCATTTATAATATTTAAATATGCTATTTTGTTAAAAAAAAGTTCTCCGAACGTCTTCGGATACTTTAAATAAACAGTTTATATTGAAAGTGTTTGCCCCTGAATGGAAATATGTGTTGTTTTCAATAATAATTCTAGTAGTTTTAGTATTCTGGTAGACTTAATTTACTCGAATTATTAAGCTTGGCTCCAAAAGAAACTATTTTTATTCATTTTCTCTCTGTTGTTCAATAATAATTTCTGAAGCATAAAATAAAAATGCAAATAAATAGTAATTTTATAATAATGAATTGAAATAATACTATTGCATAGAAAATTTAGAATATCCTTTAAAATAATATACAGTACTCATAAGACTTTAAAGTAATTAAAAAATTAAATATGATTAGGGATATTGTGTCAATATAGCAACTTTAATCTACTATAATATACAGTATTATCAATATTATACTATAGTTCTAATTCGTCAGTTAAAGGAGTACTAACGCTTCAGTTTGTCGCCTACTGACCAGTGTTCTTGCTCCAGTGACATAGGCCAGGATGTCAAGCATCTGATGCACTTGCATGTACTAAATTCTCTTTCGGAAGACGTACACTCACGAATTGCCTAAAAAAGAGCAATATAGCGTGGCCTCTAGCTTTTCATTGCCTTTGTTCAAAGCAAATTATCTTTTACATTGATTTGTGCATACATTATTAGCATTTTTCCCGTATTATTTAGATTGTAAATTTTGTTTGTTTGCTAACATTTACTGTATGTGAGTAAATATATATATATATATATATATATGTGTGTGTGTGTGTTTGTGTGTGTGGATATGTCCGTATATATATGTGTGTGTGTCTGTACATATGTGTAGAAACCTATGAGTACATACCTATGAGTGTATGTATGTTTTATGTATTTATATTTTTAAAATCTTATTATGATCATGTTTCCTAATCTTTCCATTTGTATAATTTTAATTATTGAATGTCTCCGTTTGCATGTGAGCAATCTTGTATCTTCTTCTGTATTTATTGTATTTGCATCCATTTTTTTTCGTTTCTTTTCCCTTTTGATATTCCCCTTTGAGCCTATATCCTTCTACTTGAAACATCCTACACAACTATTGATAAAGTATTGACTTACGTTTGTATATAAGCCTTGTGTTATACTTTTCGGTACACAAGGAGTCTACCTAGAGTCTCACAAAAAGAAAAAAGGAGAATTACATTATTAAAACTTTTATGATAAAAAGCGTTGTAATAGCTATTTATTAAGTGTTTTGTGCAACGATATACTCACTTGAAATTTATATTGGGGATGAACCTCCTAAATTTGTATGATGGTAAAGTGACGAGGACTACACCCGAGCTAGTAATCCCCTGTAGGCTAGATTCGAACCGGGCACCTTCCGATCCGAATGCCAGTACTTTATCGATCACGCCAAGACGATCGTCTTCGCGTGTTGTTTAAGAGTACTGGTTTTATTTAGATACCGCTACACTACTCTTCCATCAGTGAGATGGATAGGAAAGCGATTTTTTTTTGTTCGTTTGTTACGAAGAGAGAGCATGTTTATTTATTTATTTTATTCTCTATCTCTCTCTCTCATTTTTTAAAATTTATTTTTGCTCTTCTCTTATTAATTTTTCTTGCGGTAGATGGCGCCAAGACAGTTCAGAAAGTTGCGTTTTCTTACTTCAGTCCAGGGTCACCAATGTAGGCTAGATTCGAACCGGGCACCTTCCGATCCGAATGCCAGTACTTTATAGATCACGCCAAGACGATCGTCTTCGCGTGATGTTTAAGTACTGGTTTTATTTAGATACCGCTACGTCCCTTTAGGAACTTTCATAGAACTCGACTGATTTAACGTAATTAGCCCCCTCTACACGGAGGCTCAGAGGCCCAAATGCTTGAGGTTTCATGGTTAGGATTGAGACGCAAAAAAATGAAGTTAAAAATTAATGCTTCTTTTAATCTCATAACATGTCTAAACACATTTACCGTAAAATCTGGCGTATAACGCTCTCTCAATATTTTCAACGTAAAACGTGCACCCCCATTTTTCAATTCCTACTATTATCTCACACTCTCTTTTTACTTATTTATCTGGTGGAATTTTCAATCGTTAATAAAATACATCTTAAAGATCTCAGTTGAGCTGAAATTTTATATGTATGATTATTTTGGATGATAATACAGTAATTTATAATTATAATTAATAAAAATCAATTGATTAAAAATAATTGTTCAAAGAATTACAAATACAGCTACATTGACATCATTTTTGGCAATGGGTCAAAACTTGAAAAGGTTTATTTCTCACAATTTAAAGCACTCGTTTGAGCTGAAATTTTCTATACACTATTTTTAGGGGTAAAAATACGATAATTTAATTATGTTTAATTAAAATTAATTGAATGAAAATAATTATTTAAGGAATTACAGTTACAACCACGTTGGTTTCAATTTTAGCGACTAGAGTCAAAACTTTAAAATATTTTTTTCTCATGTTTTAAAGCATTCGGTTGAACTTAAATTTTATATACACTATTGTTTTGGTTGGCTAATTAATAAAAATTCAGTGAGTCTGTCTCTTACGTATATACATATTTATATTAATTATAATTACTTAATAAAAAGTAGCTAAGATAAAAATTTTCTCTGTTGATCTAAGTAGGAATTGACTTAATGTTTATATATATATATATTACTTGTTTATGATGAAATCTTAAATGTACTCACACGTAATTCTTTTTTGTTTTAAAGTCACTTAATTTTAGTATAATCACAGGGCCTTTGAAAAATAATATACTTTTAGAGAACAACACATTTTAAAGTTCTGTAGGTATGACATATTTTTTAAATAAACTGTATTTCTATATACAATGAAATACATTTAACTCGAAAATACTTAAGATGAAATATCGGTTAGCACATAACAATACAATGGTCCCGAAAAACTACTATGCATTTCCATGCATTTTTCTCTTAACACAGAGCGAAAATCGCTGTACAAGAAAGAATTTATTTCTAGGAATGCACAAAATATGGAAAACACCAATCGTATTGGAATGTTCTATTGTATTATTAGACAAATTCATCGCAGTAGATGATTATAATGTGTTTATAGTCTCAATTATGACAAACAAATACATTTGGGAGTCTGTTAAAAAAATCATTGATACAGATTCTGGCCATGAAAATGACATGAATAATGCTGCTCTTGTTCCCACATCATCCGAAATGAAGAACATCATGATTAGTATGTGAAGTTATTTAGATACATATTGCAATGTTGAAATGAATAGCAAATAAGAGATATCGAAATTTTTGTAACAATTTGATGCTGAAAAGACTATTCAAAGAAAATATCAGATTATTTTACAAAAACTCTACGTATATATATGTATACAGATATGCATATTTATATTTATCTGAAAGCAATATATGCATATATGCTTATGTATACGTATCTGAATGCAATATATGCATATATGCTTACGTATATGTATCTGAATGCAATATATGTATATATATATATGTAAATCAGCGTTTCTCAAACTGGGGTTCACGCCCCCTAGGGGGCGTGATAACTGTACAAGGGGGGCGCGCGGATAATAAAAAGTCGAAAACAAAAAATTATTTCAAAAAATTATTAATTTGCTGAACGTAAACAAACAAAATACATTCTGGCACAATAAAAAATAAAATACACATTTATACTAATATAATACACTTATTAATATATCAGTACTTCACAATGTATTTTATAAGTAATTGAACAATATTAAGTTAAGAACAAGGTTAATAAGTACCAGTGACTCCATGAGTGTGTCATGTATACAATTATATACAAAAATTAACATTTATCTTGATAATTTGTACACACTTTATAGTGAATCCCTTAACTGCCGAGATTTAAAGTTATAATGTTCACTCCCCAATGCCACTGTTTTTTACGTAGGCGCGTGTATGAGATGTATTGGAGGAGAGAGGGGATAAAACAGGAATACATAAATCCTTCTCAAACACTGTCAAGTTAGTTTTATTGCATTTTAATGCTTTTGGATTAATTTTATGGATAGAATTTCACAGAAAATATCATACTTCGGAAAGACGTATATGTACGCCCGGACCAATTTATACATTGGCTGACCAAGACGTTTATATACACCGTTGGGATTTAAGAGGTTAAAGTCGTATTGTAGCTTTAGCATCAAAGCATTGCATTGTTGAATTCAATATATAGTTATTGTATGGAGAAAGGGGGGCGCGATGGAAATTATTAATGAAAATTGGGTCGCAAGAATCAAAAGTTTGAGAAGCACTGATGTAAATAAAAAAAAAAAAATTCTAATCAACTTAATTTTGTTGATATATGTTTTTTTTTATTGTAAAATTTTTTAACTCGAATTTTTTTTAAAGGTAAACGTATTTCAGTCCCTTCAAATTCGTATTATGTGAATTTAACTGTATATGGATGTCTATTTTTCTGATGCCGATATCTTTTTTATTTTTTTTTTATTTTTAAATATTTCAATTTTATACTCGGTGTTTCATGGCCCCCGTACATTTTGATGTTATTTTTTGAATTAAAAGTGCGTGTTATACGCTGTATATTGTACGGTACATATTTAACTTCAATTATGACCTTGAAGGGAAATGAAAGACTACTAAATGGAAGCAAAAATTATTTTAACTGTTGTTAAGAGATAAATAAAATTTGTATCTACAAAAAAAAAAAAAAAATCTCCATCTACTTTTTCTTAATCCCCATCAGTGGCTTGTAGTAATACTTAGAATAGTAATATTGTCTACACACAGAATCCTTTGAACGAACTATGCTTGTATAATTCAACCTATTATCTTGCCTTTATGCAAGTAGTTTTCTATTCTTATAATTTATAAGCAAACAAACTTATAAATGAAGTAAGAAAATTCAGTTTCTCTTTCAATTCTTCCTATTTACATAAACTTAATAGATTGAAAGTGATCTGCTGAAAGAAGATAACCCTACAGAAAGGAGCAAAATTACGCAAACTCACATGGTAAAGATAGGATCTAATATTGCTACAATACAATTGAAATAAGTAACAGTGCAATATCCATCTGCGAAAAATAGTATAGTTTAATGGAATAAAATAGTGGAGTTATTATGAGTAAAATAATATTTTTGAAATAAGTGAAATGTTATAAATATTATTATAATGCAGATTTTAAATGATATTTATTGAGTAAAATGTTGAAAGCTCTCTATCCAGTAGGTGAATTCTTTGTGAGGGGAATTGAATTAAATTGACAGAGACGTATTACAGTGGAAATATTAGTAATATTAAACTACAAAAATAATATAAGTCCTCTCAGACATTTAAAAAAGGTTAAAAAAAATAATAATAAAGAAAGAAAAAATGAACAGTTATAGCAAAGCCTTTCCTATTAGAAAAATGTTTATTTGATCTTTAAATATTTAAATATTTATAGATAACATATTGCGCGGGCATGTGTGTGGATCGTTTTTAATATGCGAAAATCTTGTATAGAAGGGTTTTTAAATTTGAAAGAATTTCAGAGTTTTTCATGATCGAGAATAATATATCTCTCATATATAGAAAATGGAGAAAAAAATAAGTGCATTGTTAAAGAAGGATAGTATAAAGAAATAGTCCCATAAAAACCTAATATACAGGGAGATTTGCTACCAGATCCACTAACCTGCTGAATGTATTGGGAGTATAGAGATGGCTCAGAATCACATAGAAATGCAGAGTCGCAAACGTCGTATTTGAGAGGTATGGTGCAAAAAAAACAAAGAAAAAGAACAGAAACAGCAACACAATAATGAAACAGAAAACATTTTATAGAAAGGTTGTACTACAACAGATGTTTGATAGTGCATGAACTTCTTCATCTGGGTTCACATAAAGATGTTGGTGTACCATTCGCCCGTTCCTTCAGTTGAAAGAATCGCTCGAATATTTGTAGTAGCGAAGATGATTCGTGACATGCCAAGAACCTTCCAGAACTTAAGAAATTTCATGCAATGCCTTTGTCTCGCCTACCAGACAGCTGGTCGTAATTTCTAGCACATGTTGCAGAAAAATCTTTGAATAAAATGTTCTATGTTTCATTAATATGTTTCTGTTTCCGTACTTTACTGTGTTTCTTTGCACCATAGCTTGCAAGTATGACATTTGCAACCTTCCATTCCCTGCATTTCCTACAAAACCCTGCAATTCTGTCGGTTGGCAAAGAATCATCCTGTGTATGATAGCAAGAAAAGTATTGCATAATCATTCGAACACTATTTTATAATGTTTTTATACGGTATGCTAAGAAATATTCTTAACAAGTTACTTGATCTGTAAGTTTAATTTCAAAAATAAAAAAAATAAAAAAATGTATTTATAAAAGTTACACACAAATACAAATTTAGGAATTGGTATTTGACATTATTTAAAAGTTTCATATGTGTTTTTAGTGAAATATTTTGTGAGCAAATAACGTGTTTTGACTGACGATATTTTAATTGAGTCACGGTGTGCATTGATTGAGGTATTGTGTATTAAGGTTATGTTCTGAAACAACACAATGGCTAGTGACAACCGAACTCGTAATTTTGAACAGCTGTTAAATGACAATTGTGCCCTTTGTGTTATTTCTCCACTGCTTGACCTTTCACAACACGTCAGCATAAGGGCTTGCCGCATTTTGTGGAAGTTAGAGATTGAGGTTGCAGAGTAAGTGCAAAATAAATTCTGAGCAATCGCCATGTTTGTTCCTAATTGTTGAAATTTAGAGAAATCTTTTAACCTTTAATCTCAGAATAAATATTTAGAATTTATTTCTTCTAGAAATATTGCTGAATAGTAAATGAAAACTGAAATTGTAATATGATGCATTGTTTGCATTTTTTTAAATATTTTTCTAAAACTTCATTACATATAGTGAATTTCTCACACATATTCATGACATTTTTAAAGTATGGCATGAATATTTTGATCAACTATTTCATGACGAATTTGATAGTGATGCTTCTGCTGCTATTTATAATTAAAGCAACAATGTGTTGAAGTTGAAGCACCAACAATTGAAGAAGTTAAAGCTGCAACTGAAAACAAACAATGAAAAAAAGAATCCTCTAGACATGATTTTATACTAACCGTATTATTTAAGAATCATGGAACTAATTTATTCGGGGATATTTTTGATTTAATTATTGACATCTGGAACTTTGAAATCCGTAAAAGATTATATCTGGCAAATCAAGCTTTTGATGGACTGAAGAGGTTTTTTTAAAATCTAAATTTCTTTCAAGAAACACAAATTTTTAAGTTACAAAACCCTTATTAGAACAATTCAAACATACGCCTCTGAGACTTGGACAATAACAAAACCGGGAATAAATCGAATAGCATCATTTGATGGAAAATACTTCAAAGTATACTTGGAGGTGAAAGAGAAAACAATAGCTGGAGAACAAAATACAATTTTGAATTATATAGATTTCATATAAACGACTTCATATCACATAAAAGACATATCTTAATAGACAATTTAAAGTCACATTATTAGTCCATAAAAAAAGAATGAACTGGATGGCCTATATAATTCAAAATCCAGATGATAATGTTGCCAAACAATATTGCAGTGCAAAGTCCTTGGTATTTGGAATCGTGGAAGGACAAGGCTGAGAAGGACAGACTCAGTGAGATCAGACTTTGGGATTATGAACAAAAAAATTTGGAGAACGAAGGTCAATGAGATGTCATTATGAAGGAAACTACAAAGGAAGGCACTGGTCCACGAGGGGCTGCCTTGCCGGATATGATGATAATGATAAAAACTTAGTTAATTTGTTTTTGATGAACGATAAATTCTATATATTAAAACTGTTTGTAAAATAAATGAAAAAAAAGGAATAAATATATATAATTTAAAATTTTACTTAAAGTGTCATCATATACCTTCAAAAATTTTAGTAATGTAGAAAATATTGTTCTCTATACTTTATTTTAATAATTGTATTGATTTTTCTTAAGAAGATATACATAATTTTTTCAAGATTTTTCTTCCTAAAAGAAGAAACGGTGTAATTGTCTGGTATTTTTGGTATCCCCGCTGGTATGGTTGATATAGTGAAAGTTGAGTGGCCATGTTTGCATGTACGTGGCAGGCATTGTTGAGTTGTCAGTTCATATCCTGACACCATTCAAGGCCCACTGGGTATGGGCTCTAATAGCGGTTGAATCTATCAAAGCACATAATATTTATATTGGCGTTGTGTGAAAGTTTGGAAATATAAGTTTTTGCACCGACACACAACGAGGTCTGTAGCCAACAGCCGCTATGTAATTTCCAAGTGTTGAAGGACAATTATAATTAAAAAACTAAATCAATGAACCTGGGATTGCTTAGATTGATTTTTTTTAAATTTCCAATGGGTCTGCGGAATGGTATTTACCACTGTAGACTTAGTACATTACCATAGAGTTGGTATCACTGTTTAGTGCGGCAATATATAGGTTGAATTATAATCATTGCAATGCAATTTTAGGGCGCAACTTTCTCACCGGAAGTTACACAGTTATATTCTAGTAATCTTTAACACTAATAATCATACTACAGGGTTACTGTCAATTTTCTGAATCATGAAAATAAACTGACTTGTATTGGGGTCGAACTCATAAACTTAGGCATACAAGACCTGCGACAAACCAACTACGTCACCAATTCTAAGCACTCTTTATTTCACTGAGATGATGCATATCAACATATGTTATAAAAGCTTAAGGTATCCGACAACTTTCGGAACCGTGATTTAAAAACAACAACACATAAATGCATAATTTTCAGTATATTTAGTGTCACTTATATTAGAAAACATGTATAAAATAATTTTAAGGACATTGTGACAAAAAAAAAATATTTAAATGCAATATTTTGGCAAAAAAAGTAACTTAGAATAACCTTTCTTCAAAACGTTTTCCTTTTATAAAAAAATTTTCTATAATAATAACATTTTGCTTATATAAAGTAAAAACTTCTCCAGAGAGTCTGAACTAGGAGTTTTGTGAAATATTCATATTATTTTCATAGTTACCACCCATTGAAATAACTATCGACTTTTTTTTTTAAAAATTCCTCAACTATTTTGAAGTAAAATATGGAAAAAACAACTTCTAAGTCATATATTTCAAACATTCTAGTTCAGCCTTTGTACAGAGGTCTGAGCTATATACAGACAAAATATTATTATAATAGAAGCATTTTTCATAAAAGGAGAATGTTTTGAAAATGGGTCATTCTGTGTTCATTTTTTTGTCAAAATATTATACTTAAATAATCTTTTACTGTAATAATATTCTTAAAACAATTTTATATACGTTTTCTAATCTGAGTTACGTTAAATATTACAAATATTACCCAGTTATACGCTTTTCCAAAATCACGGCTCCGAAGGTAGTCAGATACCTTAGTGAAATAATTATAAATTTACAAATCGATATTTATAAAACTAATATGCTTTTTTTCTACAAAATATCTCCATCTAATCCTTCGAGATATTTATTTTCTTTCACGTATTCACATGTTTTAACGGAATAACATTACTTATCAAGAAGAATTTTAGCATAAGTGCTTAAAAAATATTGGTTTCTCTCTTTTTCTTTCCTTAAGAACTGACGATAAACATTTACTAGACAATCAAAAATCGATCCATTATTTTTGTCGAATGAAATAACAAAAAACTTTGAGTTTATCTGATAAAAGTATCAAAAAGGTATCCACATTGTATTGATATATCAATCGAACAGTTTGTTCACAAGGGAAAAGGTAACAAAATAACATCTCTTTTTCTTTCAAAAGATTTTAACGAATTCTGTGTTTCAAAGTTTATCCATTTTCTCAGGATGAAAAGTTTATATTGATTTTTACTGAAAAAAATTAATAAAAATGTTTTGTTTCTTATTTTCTTAGATCTCAGAATATAGAATAAAACCATGAAGTGGAAATTTTATATATTCGTTAAATGATAAAATATTGTTTCCTTGTTAACAAAAATGTTCTTCTAAATTTTAAAAATTTTTACTCATGGTTAAAGATTAATTACTGAAATGTTTAAATATAAGTTATTTAAAACACTACTTAAGATTTTTTAGAGAGAGTTGATTAAAAGTTATGCATTGAAATAATACACCTTTACGAACACATTGAATTTTCCGAAGTATTTTATTCTCAAACATTTTAGAAAATAAATTTATTTTTTATACCATAAAAAGTATAGGTATTGCTTAATGAAAAATTTGTATCAGACAAACTTTTCTAATTTGATTGTTTCTTATTGCTGCCCTTTGAAACAATTCTATGGCTAACTGCAAGCATATTATTTGACAGTGGTGTTTCCAACCAAGATATTCTGATTCCTTGGATGGACTCGTCAACCCTAACTGTGGATGGTAAACAAAAGGAAAACTTAGCTCGAATCACCATTTAGGAAGTCATTTCTTTTTTAAGCTGCTTGTTACTAGTAGTTGTCGACATGCCCCTTTCTGGTAATAAACTTTAAGTTTTAAATTCATGAACAATTAGTTAAATGTTGCCAATGTGTTCACTCGTGATCGTATTTTCACATTGCAGGAGTATACCGTATCAAAACTGGATCACGTCCGCGTTACCAGATTGGAAATGGTATATTGCAACAACAATGGTATAATATTATAACATCAAATAAATAAGATTCTCTTTTCAGAATTGAAGAAAATTTGTGAAAAAAAAAATCTAAATGAAGTCAATTTTCCTGGCAAAAAAGATTTTTCGGGGAGCTTTATTAATGTTATTCCAATTTTCATGTAATTTTTGGCAGTGTTTCTAATGATTTGTATTCAATAATATAAACAAATTTATAATTAAATATTAAAAAACTCATGGGAAAAAGAGTTTTAAACAGTGGTTTTGTATTAATTTCTTAAAAGAAATATATATAAGCCTAATAAGCTTACTACTTAATTAATACGTCTACTGTAAGAATAAATTCTTATTTGGACAACATTAATTTTAAACTAATGAAGACTTCTTTTGTAATATATTTCCTAATATTGTTAATCTTATAATATAATACAGGTTTAATATATGAGTTAATAATTTTACACGGTCCACATATGAATGCGAAAGCTGTTTTCAAATTCGGCTACGTCCATTTATGTTCTCTTTCCCCCCCCCCTGCAAGAATTAAAAGAAGAGAACAAAATAGGTATTTATTTTTAGAGACACATGTCATTAAGTTTTCAAGCAAGAGAAAATGTCATTCTATATTTTTACGTGCATGCATGTGTAAAAAATTATTCATTAAAAATTCTGCACACAATACACAAAAGAGCTTTCTACGTATTCACTGACCTGCAAAATTTCTATAAGGTACAAAGGAAAAAGAGAAAAGGAAAATGCACTTTACATTTTCGAGAAGAAATATTTTTAATAGTAAAAAAAATACAACAACGCTGAGGAATGAAATGAACAAAGAAATATTAAAAATAAAAGGAATGATATATCTTTTTTCTAAAAAAAATCACTTGAACCCTTTTGTGTAGACACAAAACTTGGAAAAAATAAAAGGATTTGATTATCTTTTCTTTTCGGACTTACTAATGAAGCATTTTAATTCAATTTTTTTAATTACGACTGCTATAAAACGATGCGGAATACATGATGTTTATTCATAACATTGAAAATTTGAAAGGATAACAGGAATTAACCATGAAATAGAAATTCGTAATAGCATTTTTTTTAATATCTTATTTTTTTAATGTGTTGAATTTCGGAAATCAGCTTGCTATAATAATGATATTCACTCTCAGATATTTTAAGTTACTCTTTTAACAGGAAGTTTAAACATAATTTGTATAAGTTACTTAATTGTTTTTAACAGGTACGTGATAAAAACTAATTTATTTAAAGGTATTGAACGAGTGAAGCATAATAATAATAACAAATTTGAGGGTAAGGAACAATTTTATTATATTTATAGATAGATAGATATAGATATAGATATTAAGAGAATATTTATAGTTATAAGAACCATTTAAATAAGTGAGATATACTGTGATGATCACGTTTGCAAAAAGCAATTTTTATTAAGTCTCAATTCAAAAATTTAATTAGTTTTTTTATTTACACCATCATTATAAAGCAAACAGTATTTTTTAGCTATACATTCTTCATCAAATGGATGCATTTAAGTTTTTTTTAAGTGTTTTATTTCTGCTAAATATTCAATGATTAAATTTTTCTTAAAAATGACGGGGTAAAAGCTTTTAAGGAATCAATATAAAAAAAACTGTTTTAGATATGTACCTAATGAGCTAATACCCAGCTAATATTAATAATAATTTTTAAATGAGCGTGTAATTATGGTAAATTATTTTCATAAAACTCGTTTCACTTTCTGTTCCCTTTGCTCTAAAATTCTTGATTAACTACTTTTCTAATTAGTGCAGATTTATCTTATATGTATGTTTAGTAGAATTAAACGCTATATTTTACAACACAAATATTTTGTAGAACTTTATAATTAGCTTATGTTGTGTAGATATAATATTCTTGAACCTAACTTGTAAAAATAATGTACTATAAATTATTTTACGATTAAGTTTAAATCCCCTAATTTGTGTATGAGTTTCTAATGATTAATTTAAATAGAATGTTTTTAAAATCTAATATCAGTTGCTTAACGCACTCAATATTTAGATACATAAGTCGTCATTCACATCACAACTGCTACAGCAAAAGTATATCTAGTGTGAACACTCAAAATACAATGTATTCAATTATAGAATCTGTCACCCAGTTTCCCATTGGGTTAATGATGTAAATAGGAATTTTTAAGTTCCTAAATGTACAAATTTATATATATATATATCGGACAATCGGACATTTCAGCTGCACTGGAAGGTTGAATCCATAAAGCATTGCTAACCCTAAATCGCTGCCTTAATTCAGCTACAGCTTTAGAAATCATAATAGGTCTCCAGTTTAGTCCAAATACTTTTTTATATCTACATCTGTTGTATCTTGTGAACTCCAACTTCTTCCTTCTTTAGCGTTGTAAGGTTCTAGAACTTTTTTCACTTTTATTTTATTATATATATACCAGTGAAAAAATTAGCGGGAGGAACGGGATTTTTTTTAAAAATAGGAACAAAATAATTAACGCTTTTAGGCAAATTATGTATCAGATGACAGCTGAGCTATTCTCGAACACTTCTATCACAGAGCGACCTGTGACGTAGTAAGGCAGTGGCTCTGTGATCGACAGAGTGCAGATCGCTTGTGCGCTGAAGCTTGTTGCGTAAGGACGGTTTGAAACATCGTAGCTTAGCTTAAGTATTGTTTATTTATTTTTTTTTATTTTACCTATTGTTTATATTGTCAGTCGTCATGATCTGGATAATGCCGAAAATTGGCAAATAGTCGAAAGATTTGACGCGGGCAAATCACCTGCTGATGAGATCTCGGAGTTTTGAGAAATATGGTATTCACTTTGTGGAAACAGTTCATTGAGATAAAAACTGTTATCCCCCAATACGGCTTAGGCAACAGAAGTGCAACAACGCCGGCAAAAGACAATTATTTGATACTTCTGGCTAAAAGGGATAGGTCCATGACAGTGACAAAACTGGATCATAACCTGTATTATTTAACAGGACCATCCATTTCACGGAAAAAGTCGCCCAGAAACGTAAGGTGGGTGATATGTATGCTATATGCTCTGTAGTCTACATCCCTTTGACTGTGAATCCCGATAGAGGTCGTCTATCATGTTGCCGGAAACACCAGTCATGGACAGATGATGATTGGTGACAGGTTCTCTTGAGTGATGAGTCGAGATTCAATCTGGACGGTGATTCGAGAGGTGTTTACATCTGTAGAATATCCTAGAGTCAATTTCGGCCCTTTAACATTGTCGAAAAGGACCGCTATAGTCGAGGTGGTATGATGATTTGGCCATGCATTATTATGGCCGGGTATATCAAATTTCATGTGTTTGACAGAGGTACTCTGAAAAGTAGGCGATGTAGAAACGATATCCGTGGACCCTATATCAGACTTTTCCACGGATAATTCCACAGCAGATTTCATGTTTATGAACCATAACCCATGTACACAAAATGCTCAGTGACTGAATAACGGTAATTGGAGAATATTCAATGATTGGAGAGGCCTAAAACGTCCCTTAATCCAGTCGAAAACGTATGGGTCGCCATTGGACTCTCAATTTCACCTTGAGCACCAGTTC
Organism: Trichonephila inaurata madagascariensis; assembly: GCA_019973955.1. Classification (NCBI taxonomy): domain Eukaryota; kingdom Metazoa; phylum Arthropoda; class Arachnida; order Araneae; family Nephilidae; genus Trichonephila; species Trichonephila inaurata. The sequence continues at coordinate 56,828 of BMAV01020978.1, read as the reverse complement.
CAACGACCATTAATGATTTTAAGAGTGCCTTGGTGCAATAATGGGGGCGTTTACCACAGAAGTTAAAAATGATCCTGGTTAACAGTATGATACACAGATGTGAGTTGAGTAACTGTTAAATACGATAATACACCCTACTACAGTGCTTCTCAAGCTTTCAATATTTGCGACCCAATTTTCAAACGAAATTTCATCACGGCCTCGTCTTCACACACCAATGCATATAAATGAACAATAGTATACTTTGACACTAAAGCAACAATACGACTTTAATTATAAAACGTGTATATTATCAAGATACAAGCATTACACTTAATATATAATTTTATATATGACAAGTCCCCATGGCTTTACTTGTAATTATTAAATTTGCTCTTAATTTAGTATCGAGATATAAATTAATTATCTAACAAATTTTGTAGCACTAATACATTTAGAAGTGTAGCCTATCAGTGTAGATGTATATTTTATTTTTTTATTACGTCAGAATGTATTTTGTTTTGCTTTCTTTTCATAAATTAATAATTTTTTTAAAGGAAAATAATCTTTTGTTTTCGACATTTTGCTATACTCACGCCCCCCACGTAGGGTTATCACTCTCTTCTAGGGAGGTCGTGCTTCATAGTTTGAGAAACGCTGCGCTACTAGATATGTCTTTATCTGACTTACAGGGTGTCGGTCAGTTTCTGTGTTGGAATAGGGACCAGTTTTCGTATTACGAAACAGCTTGTGCCAATTTTTGTTTTCCTCTATATTGATCTTATATTGGATATTTTGGCATGTTTTGGGATATTTTAAGCAAAAAGCAACATTTGTCCTTTTAATTGTTTTCAGTAGTGCATACACACACACACATATAAATATATATCCAGACCGAGAATTTCTCAGATTATGTAGAGGGTACAGAGACGACTCGAAATAACATAGGATTGCAAGGTCGAAAATGCCGTAATTGCGAGCTATGGTGCAAAGAAGCAGAGAAAAAGAATAGAAAGAGCTACAAATTAATGGCACAGAAAACATTTCATTGAAATGTTTCTACAACAGCTATTCAAAATTACAACCAGAAGTACTCTGGTTGGTCTGACAGTGGCTCTGCATGGAATTCCTTACGTTCTCGAAGATTCCGGGAATGTCACATATCTTTCCTGCAGCTACAGATATTCGAACAATGAAGTCTTCAAATGAAGGAACGGGCATTTAGTATACTGAACTCTATGTGATCTCAAAAGTCCATGCGTGATAATGCCACTTATCCGGGAATCCAATGAACCGTCCACCACGACTTATCAACCAATGTCCATAGGTTAAGTTGAGATGTCGGCAGAAGTGAAATCCGTAAATTGGAGGAACTCAATCATGTTGGTAACCCATGAAGCGGCTCAACGGCGAAAGAACATGTGCTGCGCCAATAAGTCTGGGCAGAACTTGTTGCAAGATTATCAAATATGCCCAACTGTCCCTTTGGACAGTAGGACATACCTGATCTCCTTCCAACAAGGCTTGCTTGCTTCCATAACATAAGTAACCCTATGCTGCTTCACTGTCAGGGCAGACAGACGACTTTTGGCCATACTTTCAAACACTTGTTGTAGCAACCTTTCAATAAAATGTTTTCTTACCCATTAATTTGTTGCTTCTTCTGTTCTTTTTCTTTGCTTCTTTGTACCATAGCTGGCAACTACGGCATTTGTGTCCCTGCATTTCTATGTGATTCCGAGCCATCTGTGTACCCTCTACACGTCATGTAAGTTTGTATGTCTAGTAGCGAATCACCCTGTATACATAATTGCTGTATGTTATATTAAGTAGTAGAATGTGAGACACATTTCCCGTTTAGTAATATATAAATTGAATAAATTGGTAAGCAAACAGTAAAAATAGATCCTACATGTAAAGTAAAATTGATCATTTAGAAAGAATTACATTATAAGAGTATTATATATTAAGAAAGTATTTATATAAGAGTAAACACTATGAACATTTATTCTATTGTTTTTGATATTTATATGATGGTTTTTCTTATAGAAACAAAAATCCCCTCGTAAACAACAAATAGCTTTATGATAGCTGGTAGTAGCGCAGCGAGGGCTGTGAAATCAGTCAATTGGGGAGTATCGTGTGAGACCGAAGTCACCCGTCTTGAGCAGCACACTTACATTATAATAGCCGTACTCCGAAGGAGAAATGCGATGGAACATCACAGTGAATTAGTGGAAGCCCTTGGGAATAATGCCCTACCATATCGTACAGTAGCACGCGGCTTGCAACACTAGAGGGCATTACTAATGCTGTGAACCAACAGGTGATCCGATTCACACATGGTGCAGCAAATGCTGAGGCTGATGATATTTAGTGACTCCCACATCGTTGACAGCGTGTGGTGATAGTAGCAGGTGACTACATTGAGGGTCTCCAGGCCTATGTTTGTCATCTAAACTTTATGTGTTCTGTGATGTCTTTCTTTTGCACCGTGAAGGCCATGTTGCCCTGTATACTATCATAATAAATTAGTGCGTTGTGATTTTTCAGTGGTATTCATTGTGCACACATGCCGTTGTCAACTTGTCCTTTAGTCTGTATAAGGCAAATTTTACAACCGGACTGGTATCTTCAAGAAAAAAAAAACAGTTGCCATGACTTTTGCCCCAACCCTCGTATATTATTTAATGCAAATTATGCTAAAGTTAATTTAATGGAATCACTTTTAGTATGTTGATTTGTGGATAACTATTAACAGAGTGTTACAGAAATCAAAATGTGTTTGTCTCATAGCCTATACATTCCTTTCCCTACATAACTGTTTTATTTCCATTTAGTTGTACGGAATTCAAATATAACATACATAGATAGATATTTGAATAAAGTTTCATCATTAGTTTAATTTGAAGAAAAACAAAAATTACCTTGTAAAAACTATGTCGTGAATAAACGAAAAATTATTATTATCAATTTAAAATATACCTTGATAAAATTAAAATTGGGCAAGAATTATGTTCATTTGAGTAATATGACATTTCTATCTAATATTATACTTATTGAACAAGAAAAGTTTCTTTTACATTCCTTGTCTTAAATAAAATATAGAAATATGTGTGGATTATAGTAGAAGATATTTTCCCGAATGTTTTTATTATTATATATTCTAGAAAAGAAAAAGGAAGATTTTTCTTCTTTCTTTTTGGCAAAGATTCAGGAATATTTGTTGTTTCATTGTCACTTTATTTTTCTCGTTACGATTTTGTTTTGTTTTTGTGAAACATTCGTGCATCTTTTTTTTACGTTTATTTTTTATTATGTATGTAAATGTATCTACTACCGACTTACTTTGTATTCAATTTTAACTAATATGTATATACATACTTTAAATCATATGTATATACACTCTTAGTTTTAATGAAAATATACAAATATCTTATAATGTACTATTTCTAGGTGAATTAAACAAAATTGGAAAAACATTTATGCAGATCTAATTATATTACAAATATTTTATTTTGACCAAAATAATTTGTTTTCTTTCGAACCAAATATCTCTCTGTATAAAAAAAGTTCTTCTTGATGCTGTAATAAATTTATTTATACAAACGGTATAGTGTGTAAAAATTGGTCTTAAAAAGTTGCATTTAGAACTACATAATACATCTAATTTACAGTTTTACAATTTTAACACTGAGTATAAACAGTTCTGCAATTAGTATTATGAGGGTCGGGCAGTCATAAGTCGGAGGGGACAGTCGGACAAGTGGTACCCCCTCCATAGTAATATTAAAAAAACAAAATATTTCTGTGTTCATTTAAAATAATTTGGTTTGCATTGGAATTATAATTTAAAATATTTTGGAAGTATTAAAAATTTAAGATAAAAATGTACACAAGTTTTGAAATTGGATAACTTTAAACTAGCTAACCATAAAATAATTTTTATCGTAGAATTACTTTTATTTAATTTATAATCTTGATTTCATCATTGATGATAAGATTTATTTTTTTATATTTCTGCTTAAGCCAGTGAACTTTTCTTTTTTTACGTTTACTTTTAAAAAGGTAGACATTTCATTGAAGTAAAATTCTGATAGTAATTTTTTTTTCAATTTTACCACTATTTAACAACAATTTATATTTAGTTCGTTTCCCAAATATGACCCTTCTAGTCGCATGAATTACTTTACTAAAATTTTGTGCTTTTTGCATGTATGGTTTAAATAAAAACACAAATAAAAAACAATTCCTATTTCAACTATAAGCTCTTATGATTGTAGAATTTTAATAAACCTAAAAGTTCATTTTGACTTCCCTTTTTCTGCAGTTTTCTATAAAATAACTCATAGTTACTAATAATGCATTAATCTTATAAAAATTCCTTAATTGTGTGGTACACAAAATAAAATTGATGGTTTGGTAATTTTTATTTTAAATTTATAACTGTACTTTTTAATGCATATGTCTTTATATAGTATATTATTTCATATTTTGATAAAATATCATTTTAGTAGAAAAAAGGTAAAATACTTTTCTATATAAGTAAAAATCAATAATTTCATGAGTTTCTTGTAATCTAAGATAACACATTTGGAAGTCAAAACATTTTATAAATACATTCATTTTCAATATATATCCAACGTAATAAAATTAATCAAGAAAATACATTTAGTCTTACCACATTCGGTATAAATATTGTCTATTCAATCTCCTCTATTTGTTCTTTTACAACATGCGGGTTCTTTAAAAAAGAATTGTGTTTACTGTGATGCAATGCGG
>BMAV01020978.1:0-51667 GCA_019973955.1 Trichonephila inaurata madagascariensis | reverse complement strand
CAGCGGTTCTGTGATCGACTTAGTGCAGATCGCTTGTTCGCTGAAACTTGTTGCGTAAAGACGGTTTGAAGCATCGTAGCTTAGCTTAAGTATTGTTTTTGATTTATTTTTTTATTTACCTATTGTTTATATTGTCAGTCGTCATGGTCTGGATGATGCCAATAATTGGCGGATAGTTGGAAGACTTGAGGCGGGCAAATTACCTGCTGTTGAGACCTCGGAGTTTTGAGAAATGTGGTATTCACTTTGTGGAAACAGTTCATAGAGATAAAAACAGTGATCCACCAATCCAGCCTAGGCGACAAAAGTGCAACAACGCAGGCAATAGATAATTATTTGAGTCTTCTGGCTAAAATGGATAGGACATTGACAGCGACAAAACTGGATCATAACCTGTATTATTTAACATGATCATTCATTTTACGAAGGTCGCCCAGAAACGTAATGTAGGTGATCTGTATGCTATTCGCTTTGTAGTGTACATCCCTTTGACTGTGAATCCCGATAGAGGTCGTCTATCATGTTGCCGGAAACACCAATCATGGACAGATGATGATTGGTGACCTGTTCTCTTGAGTGATGTGTCGCGATTCAATCTGGACGGTGATTCGAGAGGTGTTCACATCTGTAGAATATCCTAGAGTAGATTTCGGCCCTTTAAAATTGTCGAAAAGGACCACTATAGTCGAGGTGGTGTGATGGTCTGGTTATGCATTATTATGGCCGGGTATATCAAACTTCATGTGTTTGACAAAGGTTGTCTGAAAAGTATGCGGAGTGGAAACGATATCCGTGCACCCTATATCAGACTTTTCCACGGATAATTCCACGGCAGATTTCATGTTTATGAACTATAATACATGTCCATAAAACACTCAGTTTGGTGACTGAGTAATGGTAATTGGAGAGGCCTAAAACGTCCCTTAATCCAGTCGAAAACGTTTGAGTCGTCCTTCGAGTCTCAATATCACCTTAACCACCAGTTCCAACGACCATCAATTATTTTAAGAGTGCCTTGGTACAAGAATGGGGGCGTTTACCACAGAAGATAAAAAAGGATCCTGGTTAACAGTATGATACAATAATGTGAGTTGGGTAACTGGTAGATACGATAATACACCTTACTGCAGTGCTTCTCAAGCTTTCAATGCTTGCGACCCAATTTTCAAATGAAATTTTCATCTCACTTCCGTCTTCGCACACTAACAATGCATATAAATCAACAATAATATACTTTGACATTAAATTAATAATACGACTTTAATTATAAAACGTACATATTATCAAGATACAAGCATTGCACTTTATATATGACAAGCCCATTGCTTTACTTGTAATTATTAAACTTGCTCTTAATTTAGTATCGATAAATTAATTATCTAACACATTTTGCAGCACTGATACATTTAGAAGTGTAGTCTATCAGTGTAAATGTGTATATTTTTTATTACGTCAGAATGTATTTTGTTTTGCTTTCTTTTCATAATTAATGATTTTTTAAAGGAAAACAATCACTCTCTTTTAGAGGGGTTTAGAAGGTCATGCTTGACAGTTTGAGAAACGCTGCGCTACTAGATATGTTTTTATCTGACTGAAAGGGTGTCGGTCAGTTACTGTGTTGGGATTGGGACCAGTTTTCTTATTACGGATCAGATTATGCCAATTTTTGTTTTCCCCTATATTGATCTTATATTGTATATTTTGGCATGTTTTGGGTTTTTTTAAAGCCAAAAAAAAAAACAAAAAACATTTGTCTTTTTAATTGTTTTCACCAGTGTATACATATATATATATCCAGACCGAGAAACTCTCAGGGTATGTAAAGGATACAGAGGCGACTCGAAATCTCATAGGAATGCATAGTCAAAAATGCCGTAATTGTGAGCTATGGTGCAAAGAAGCAGAGAAAAAGAACAGAAAATATTTTATTGAAGGGTTTCTACAACAGCTATTCAAAATTACAACCAGAAGTACTCTGGTTGGTCTGACAGTGGCTCTGCATGGAATTCCTTACGTTCTCAAAGATTCCTGGAATGTCACATATCTTTCATGCAGCTACAGATATTCGAGCAATGAAGTCTTCAAATGAAGGAACGGGCATTAAGTATACTGAACTCTATGTGATCTCAGAAGTCCATGCGTGATGATTCCACTTATACGGCAATCCAATGAACCGTCCACCACGACTGATCAACCGATGTCCATAGGTTACGTTGAGATGTCGGCGGAAGTGAAATCCGTAAGATGGAGGAACTCTATCATGCTGGTACCCCATGAAGTGACTCAACGGTGAAAGAACATGTGCTGCGCCAAGAAGTCCGGGCAGGACTTGTTGCAAGATTATATCAGATATGCCCAACTGCCCCTTTGGACTGTAGGACATACCTGTTCTCCTTCCACAAGGCTTGTTTGCGCCAAAACATAAGTAGCCTTATGCTACTTCACTGTCAGGCCGGCCAGACGACTTTTGGTCATACTTTCAAACACCTGCTGTAGCAACCTTTCAATAAAATGTTTTCTTACCCATTAATTTGTTGCTTATCTGTTCTTTTTCTTTGCTTCTTTGTACCATAGCTGGCAACTATGGCATTTGCGACCCTGCATTTCTATGTGATTCCAAGCCATCTGTGTACCCTATACACATCGTGTAAGTTTGTCTGTCTACTAGCGAATAACCCTGTATATATAATTGCTGTATGTTATATTAAGTCGTAGAATGTGAGACATTTCCCATTTAGTAACATATAAATTGAATAAGTTGGTAAGAAAACAGTAAAAATAGATCCTACACTTAAATTAAAACGGATCATTTAGAGAAAACTACATTATAAGAGTGTTATATATTGAGAGATTATTTATAAGTAATCACTATGAACATTTATTCTACTATTTTTGATATTTATATTATGGTTTTTCTTAAAAAAACAAAAATCCCCTCGCATATTTTATAGAAATAATTTTCCTGTTTTAATTTTTATTCATAACTAGGACTTGAAAGTTAAATAACCGATGACGCGTAAATTTATTCAAATCTTACCGAACTCACAAAGAGCTATCTTTCTTCCGACCAGTTATTGGATTAACTCAACATATTTCCGTGTTTATTGTTTTTGTACTAAATTTAGCTATCTATGTATAGTTTTGTGTTAATACGTTGCAGTTTTATGTTAAACTATGTATTTGTATACATCAAATGCAATTTAAGGTACAATTAAGGACCACATAAAGTTTTTAGCACCTAATTAAATATTCTGATAGTTAAAAATGATAATATAATAGTTTAGTAATCTGTGTTAAAAATGAATTAGTTCAATTACATTTAGAAAGAGTGTTTAGTAATATAGTTTTTAAATATTCTAAATATTTCAGGCAAACTAAAAGAAAAAGCTAATATATGAAGGAAGTTCTGCAAAATATTACGTTCTTCGAGATTTAATAGTAGAAACGTTTCCTTAAAATTTATCTAGTTTCTTAAAAAATGAAAAACTTTAGAGGTAACATATTATCAACATATTTTCTTTTATTAATCGACTTGAAATTCGTCAAACTACTAAGTTTCTGGAAATTTTCTGGCAATGTTAAATAAATATTTTTGCCTAGAAATATTTACTAAGCATAATAGCTAACCACTTAACCATAACCACTTAATATAATAAACTTTTAACTTATATAATAACCACTTAAAATCTCTAATTTACTTATTTTGTATATGTTATGACAGAACAGTGTTTTCTAAAACCAGTTTTTAGCTAAACTTACCTTAAGCAACTGGGGGTCTATTTATGTGGAAATTGCACATGGTTGTGATTTACAATATGAATTTTAAATGCTTTTTTCTAAGGTGTTTCGATATTTTAAAGGATGCTCGTTTGGGTCAAAAAGCGTTCGTAGATGTTTGAAAAAGCCATAATCCTAGTGTAACACAGTATATGTTTAAAATCCTACTGATGAAAGAGTATACAGGTTCTTATGGGAAAATTGGTAATAATTTAACTAAAATAAAATATAATGATGTTCATTACAGTTTGAACATTTATATTAAGAATAGGAAGTTAAAGATGTTAATCAATACTCATTGAAAATTTCATGTAAGCCCTTTTTTATCCTTGTAAAATAGTGTTGTAGAAATATAGCGAAAACCATGAACAAATACATGTATTGCAAATGAATGAATGAGTGAATATTAACGTTGCATTGTTAAGCTACATGAGGGCTTTTGGCGACGGACCACGTAATTTTGAACCATGGTCAAGTGACGTGGACGACACCTCTGTGAGCTGGCACCCTCCTCTCCTAACTACCACACCACACCGACGGGAGGACGTTTCAGCTCTCGGTAGATCTAACGTGCATCGCTGCCATACACGGCGGGTTTTTAGTGGTACTGGGTTCGAACTCATGACATGACCACAAAGATCCGATACCTTGACCACTGGGCTACCGCTGCAGGTACATTTATTGCAATTCATTATAAAATTTTAAAAAATTCGTTATAAAATAAACAATAAGTGATACAATTTTATTTTATAAATTGCTTCACTGTTTAAAATTTTATACTTTGTTATCTCACTTCGAAACTACACGAAGGCTATTAACGTATACGAATAAGAAATACAAGACTGTAATTTATAGATATATATATATATATATATATATATATGCGCGCGCAATGTGTATAATAGCGTTTTGAGAAACATGGTTAGCAAGGATGTTTATTGTGTGTACATATATATTTTAAACGAATTTATAATTCCTTTTAACTAAAGTATACGTTTTATTTCTAGATTATTTAATTATTGTGAATTTTTTTAAGAAATAAAATGACAGTGAATTGCATTATTTTATATTTTAAAGTATCGAATATGTTACCTTCGTATAAACTTTATATTCTTAGTATATTCTTGAGAATGTTTTATTATAAACATAATGCGAACACCAAAAGTAAGCGACTGTAATTACCATTTTCCAGTTAGGATTTCGAAAAGTTTTCCGTACCTAAATAAAATCTGATTCTTTTTTTAAAAGCATATTTTCTGGAAGATTAAAAAGAAACCCTAAAAACTTTCAATTTTAAATAAAGTGTTAAAATATGTAAAATCGTGGTAAAGATTGAACAATTCTACTTGAAGCAGAGAGTTTGTGAAATGGAATAGAATGTAATTTATAATTTTTAAGAGCACAAACAAATTTAACTAGTCCGTGTTAAATTTATCAAGTTTTTCAAATGATGAACAGTTGTCATTAAATCATAAATTTCATTCTTTATGTTTTAAAAATGACAAAAATCATTATATTTCAATTTTCACATTTAGTAAAAGATAAATATTTTATTTTAAAAAAGGATTACATTTATTCCTTTATTACATTAAAAAGCCTTGCAAATAGTATTTTATCTATGGTTTAAAAAAAATACATGGATTGGGGCATAAGTCATGGCAACTATTTTCTTCCTTGTAGATATGTGAACAGATCACAAACGTATATGTGTCGTGGGGAAGTTCTGTGGACATAGTGTATATGCAGAACAACAGATAGCTGTATGAGGGCTGGTAGTAGCTCAGCGAGGGCTGTGAAATCCGTGAGTTTCGTGTGAGACCGAAGTCATCCGTGATGAGCAGCACACTTACATTAAAATAGTTGTACTCCGATGAAGAAATGCGATGGAATGTCAAAGTGAATTAGTGGAAGCCCTTGGGAATAATGCCCTCCCATACCGTACAGTAGCACGTGGTTGGCTATACCAGAGGACACTGGTAATGCTGTGAGCCAACATGTGATCCGATTCACACATGGTGCGGCAAATGCTGAGGCTGATGATATTTAGAAACTCCCACATCGTTGACAGCGTGTGGTGACAGTAGCAGGTGACTACATTGAGGGTCTTCAGGCCTAAGTTTGTCATGTAAACCTTATGTGTTCTGTGTTGTCATTATTTTGCACAGTGAAGGCCGTGTTGCCCTGTATACTACAGAAATAATTTAGTGTATTACGGTTTTTCAGTGCTATTCATTGTCCACACATGTAGCTACCTTGTCCTTTAGTCTGCATAAGGCAACTTTTACAACCGGACTGGTATCTTCAAGAAAAAAAAATAGTTGCCATGACTTTTGCCCCAACACTCGTATATTAATTAATGCAAATTATGTCAAAGTTAATTTAATGGAAACACTTTTAGTATGTAGATTTGTGGATAGCTATAAACAGAGTGTTACAAAAATCAAAATGTGTTTGTCTCATAGCCTATACATTCCCTTCCCTACACATAACTATTTTATTTCCATTTAGTTGTATAGAATTCAAATATAAAATACATAGATAGATATTTGAATAAAGTTTCAACATTAGTTTAATTTGAAGAAAAACACAACCCCCTTCTCTGGCTAAAAATAACCTTGTTAAAACTCATATTGTGTATAACTATGCCATGAATAAACGAAATTTTTTTAATATTAATTTAAAATATACCTTGATAAAATTAAAATTGGGCAAGAATTATGTTCATTTGAATAATATCACAGTTCTATCTAATATTACACTTATTGAACAAAAAAAGTTTCCTTTGCATTCCTTGTCTTCAATAAAATAAAGGAAGATGTGTGGAGTTTAGTAGAAAATATTCTAGAAACGCAAAAGAGGAAGATTTTTCTTTTTTCTTTTTGGCAACTATTCAGGAACATTTGTCGTTTCATTGTCATTTTATTTTTCTCGTTACGTTTTTGTTTTGTTTTGTGAGACATTCATGCATCTTTTTTCCACGTTTATTTTTTATAATATATTTAAATGTATCTAACAACTTACTTTTTATTCAGTTTCAACTAATATTTATAAACACACTTTAAATCATATGTATATACACTCTTAGTTTTAATGAAAAGATGCAAATATCTTATAATGTACTATTTCTGGATGAATTAATCAAATTTAGAAAAACATTTATGCACATCTAATTATACAATACGTTTTCTATTTTGACCAAACTAATTTGTTTTCTTTCGAACCAAATCTCTCTCTATATAAAAAAGTTTTTCTTGATGCTGTAATAAATTTATTTATACAAAAGGTATAGTTTGTAAAAATTGATCTTAAAAAGTTGCATTTAGAACTACATAATACATCTAATTTACAGTTTTACAATTCGATCAATGAGTATGAACAGCTATGTAATTTGTGTAATGAGGGTCGGTCCGTCATCAGGTGGACAAGTGGTACCCCCTCCCTGGTAATATTAAAAAAAATATATTTCTGTGTTCAGTTAAAATAATTTTGTTTGCATTGCAATTATAATTAAAAATATTTTGAAAGTATTGAAAATTTAAGATATAAAAATGTACACAAGTTCTGAAATTAGGTAACTTTAAACTGGTTAAGAATAAAATAATTTTTATCGTAGAATTACTTTTATTTAATTTATAATCTTGATTTCATCATTGATGATAATATTTATTTTTTTATATTTTCGTAAGCCAGTGAACTTTTCTTTTTTCTTTTTATGTTTACTTTTAAAAAGGTAGACATTTCAATGAAGTAAAATTCTGATAGTAATTTTTGTTCTATTTTACCACTATTTAGCAACAATTGTCATTTAGCTCGTTTCCCAGATATGATCCTTATAGTTGCATGAATTACTTTACTAAAATTTTGTGCTTTTTGCGTGTATGGTTTAAATAAAAATACAAATAAAAAACAATTCTTATTTCAACTATAAGCTTTTATGATTGTAGAATTTTAATAAACCTAAAAGTTCATTTTGATTTCCCTTTTTCTGCAGTTTTCTATAAAATAACTCCAATACTTAGTAATAATCCATTAATCTTATAGAAATTCCTTTATTGTGTGATATACAAAATAATTTTTGATGGTTTAGTAATTTTTATTTTAAATTTATAACTGTACTTTTTAATGCATATGCCTTTATATAATATAATATTTCCTATTTTGATAAAATATCATTTTAATAGAAAAAAGGTAAAATACTTTTCTATATAAGTAAAAATCAATAATCTCATTAGTTTCTTGTAATCTAAGATAACACACACACACATTTGGAAATCAAAACATTTTATAAATACATTCATTTTCAATATATATCCAACGTAATAAAATTAATCAAGAAAATACATTTAGTCTTACCACATTCGGTATAAATATTGTCTATTCAATCTCCTCTATTTGTTCTTTTACAAAATGCGGGTTCTTTAAAAAAGAATTGTGTTTACTGTGATGCAATGCGGGGAGATAAAACATTCGAATGGTGTTTGTAATGGTCTCCAATATTCAGAAAAGAACCCGTGGGATTTTAGACACAATAAAACTAATGCTTTACTGGAATATGAAAAAAAAAAAAAAATTCAAACCTAAACAGGAATAACTTTCTTTTTTTATAGTAAACTCTTTCTTTTTCTTTACAACGAATATGTTTTAATGGCATTGAAAAATTGCATTTTATTTTGAACCAAATACTTAAGAACAAATTCAAATTTAACAAAGGATTGTCCAATGCGAAATATCAAAGATTTATGTTAGAAATAAACAAAACAATATTCCTATTTAGATTTTAAGTATTCATCGAATTTGATTCATTATGTGATAAAATGTTATTAATTTTATGAAACCTACATTTTACAAGCACTTACGTATTTTTTACTCATATTTTTCAAAATATAATATTACCGATACTCTTACATTAAGAATTATGTAGTAACATTAATATAAAAAAAAATTTCCCAAAGATCAATTACTTCTTAGTTTCTTTTAAATAGACATAATGGATTACGTAAATACATTAAGGATGTCTCAGGATCTTTGGGACGAACTTTAAGAGGATGTAAGGAACATCACAAGGTTTCAGAACTGAGTAGCAACCCATGGTCAAAAACCTCTTCATTCTGTAGTAGGTGACGTTGTTCATAAGAACATTAAAGGAAACACACTTTGCATTACCGCAGTCTGCAAAGTTTTACAAACACCGAAATGACAGCTATGCACCTGATTTAAGGATTGGCATACATAAATGCATTAGCAGCAAAAAGATTGTATTGGGAAAGAAATCCAAAGAGAGATACCACGGAACACATCGGATGTTTACAAATTTGCATTACAATTTGTGATGTTAGTACATGAAGAGGGTATGAGTATAGTGTGGTTTGGCTCACATTGAAAAATACAGTGAAGACTATTCCAAGATCCTCTTATGGCAGCAGTGACTTCTCGCCCGACTGGACTCAGGTTCCACCAAACGGTATCCAACACATTTTGATCTATGCTGGAAGTTAAAACCACTCATGGTCCACCCACACTTATGCTTTTTACCTTGTAATGATCCATATTTATACACATTCTGTTGCAAAATTTGAAAAACATTCCGTTGTCCGGTGCATGTCTCTGTAGATACCTTTCGCGGTACAACCTTTCTGCTACTCGTGCAATTTCGTCTGCCCATCCCTAAGGCAGGTGCATATTTACAACCTTGATGTTTGTGAACCGACCAATACTCCTCAAAGGGCTATGTTAGATCAAATGTCTACGGTAATGCATTTCTGTTTCCTTCAATTCTCTTGAGAATAACATCAATTAGCACCGAACAAAAAGGTTTTTGACCATGGGTTGCTATGTAGTTCTGAAAAATTGTGATGTCCCCTACCTCCCCTTAAGGTATCAGACTACATTCGGAGCTGTGATTTTAAAAAAGCGCATAAATGGATAATTTTCATGATATTTAGTGTCACTTAGATTAGAATGCATGTATAAAATTGTTTTAAGGACATTTTGACAAAAAAAATATTTAAATACAACATTTTTGCAAAAAGTTAACTTAGAATACCCTTTATTCAAAATATTCTTCTTTTATAAAAAATGCTTCTAAAATAATAAGATTTTGTGTGTGTGTGTGTTTATATAAAATAAAGACTTCTCTAGAGAGTCTGGACTATTTTTTTTGAAAAATTCACATTATTTTCATAGTTACAACCCATTGAAGTAATTATCAGCCTTTTTTTCTTAAAATTCCCCCATCTGGTGTCGTAAAACACGGATAAACCCACTTCTAAGTAATATATTTCAAAAATTCTAGTTGAGCCTCTGTGCAGAGGTTTGAGCTATATACAGGCAAAATATTATTATAATAGAAGTATTTTTCACAAAAGGAGAATATTTTCAAAATGGGTCATTTTATGTTCATTTTTTGTCAAAATATTTTACATGAATAGTTTTTTACTGTAATAATATTCTTAAAACAATTTTATATGCATTTTCTAATCTAATTGACACTAAATATCATAAATATTGTCCATTTATATGCTTTTGCAAAATCACGGTTCCGAACGTAGTCGGATACCTTTAAGTTTGTTTGAATAATCCTGGGATACCCTGTATGTTATGTTCAAGTTTCTTAAGTATACATTCATATTCGGGGAGTTTTACTGCAAATTCTCCAATATCAAGATTGAAAATCTAATACTTAATGCTTTTTATTTTTAGTGGTACTTTTATGCTTCTAAATGGCAAAGCTATTCAAATATAATTAAAAAGCGTAAATCAAGGTTATATTTACCTATTTTTTTCTTAAAAATAATAGATAATACACAAAAAAATCTTCATTTTGTTTTATTAAAGTTGAACACAAAATTCACCCACCAAATCGAGTTTGGATAGCTCAATTTCTGTAAAATTTTGAATGAATATTTATTTATATAATATTACGGATAATATATAACACACAACTATCGTACGAAAAATTTTTTAAATTCTGTTACATTATTATTGATGATTTTGAACATTATTTTCCATTAAATTGTATGCTTTTGGAAAACTAATGCTTGTAAAACTTTCATGGGATTGACTCATACAAAAATGGTAGTTTTAATGATATACATATTAGCTCTTCTAAGCAAAACCTTGTGCATTGATTAATAGTGATAAAGTGCTATTTAAAAAAAAATCTACAAACATGTTTGAACATAGCAGTAAAAAAGGATTTATAGATAATTTAGTATTAAATTTTTTTAGTAATCTAAACGAATCAGGTAAGCACGCACAATATTCTGAAATTATTAATTGTGTAACAAACAAAAACTGAAGCAAATATCTACAAAATACTATTAGATAAGCAAACATAAACAGTATATTGCCTATTAAAATTTTAACTTTAAGAATCTACATTGGAATTAAAATTATATTATTATAGCTATCCTTCCATCATTGAACAAATGCCACTGAAGACCCGCAGTATAGAAGGGTTGACGTAAGTTAAATCTGTTGAAAATCAAAACCTTCCTCTAGCATGGTGTGGAATTTTGGAGAATGGAGTTCAAACTGAGAAGTCGTCCCCGTAATTTGAGCGTGTTTCAAAATTGCGAGATGCGTCATCAATAAATCATGTGTTACTTCAGAAAAGTTCTTCAATTATGTTCAAATCAAATGAAATTCAATGGACACAAAATTTTGCTCAATCGTAATAAGATATGTAGCTTGCCAAAAGAATTTTCGCAAATATTATAAAAAATATATTTAATATATAAATGTATATATATACTATCTGATTCTGTTTTGAAATCATTATAAGAAAAATTCTTATTGCAAATTATATTCTTCTTATTCTACGTATTTAAATTTCAACGAATGTACGGATCTGATAGGGGACCTCTTGAACTGGCCGATATCAAATGATGGTGCTAACAATATTCTAAAGAATGGATAAACTTCACAGTTATTTACTACCAGATTCGTAAGCCTTTTGAATAGTTCAATTGGCTGTTCGTCTAAGAAAACCATTAAAAAAAATACGCAAACGATGCCAAAGGAGATGAAAAACAAAAGTTAAGAATAGACTGAATATTTTCCGTGTATCAAATTTTTTTCCTAGATAAAACGTTTTGCGTTTATCTTATTTTATGAATGGGGATATATAAAGAAAAGCAGTTGAAGACTGCAAAAGTGTTTTGAAAATTGTCGAAAACTGATTGTTTTTGGTGGTTTAAGTTGATGGAAATGTACTTCCATAAATTTACATTTCTGGTATCAGCAGAAAAAAAACTTTTATAATATTCATTGAAGAGCGAAGTTTCTATTACAAATTTTATAATTTACAAATGTTTGGTCTAAAATTAGTTCAATAAAATATTTTATATATTTTTCTGCAATATTTATGAATGAAAAAAGTTAACTCAGATTTTATTTATTATTTCTTTACAAATGATGTGTGGGATTATTCGTGTGTGTTCATTTTGTTACGAATTTTGTGCAACTAATGCTTAATTTTACCTTGTTAGTGTAAGTACTTTATATCTGTATGTTTCATACATTAATATTACTTAATGTTGCATTATTATGATAAAGATTGTAATAATTGCAAGCAACACCGTCCCTTAAATCAAAGTGGCTATTCAATGGAAATCTCAATAAGATCGATAAAATAATAAAATTATTTAGTTAAACTGTAGGTTAGAAAGCAAGAAAAATATTACAGTCAACTCTAAACTTGAACAGTTTCCAGGCCTTTTAGTCTGAAGGAAAATTTCTGAAATGTTATTTCTGTAGTCAATTTCTCAAATAACGGCTTTCTTTGTGAAACATATATATTTACCCAGAATATTTTTTTATTATTGATTTTAATGTAAATTGTATTATTTTTCTTTTCACGTTTTAGTTATAAACTGTTTTATTCCATTGGGAATTATTTTAACTTTTGTTCTCATTAACATAATTAATTAAAAGAACTGAACAGTTATAAATGTTTGAAATACTTCTAAACAGTTTTTATACTATTCTTTTTTGTTTTTACGATATAGAAAGATATTGAGATACCTTTTTTATGTATGATTTTTACATATTTCACATAAAATATTCGTTTCAGACATTAATTTATTTATATAATTTCCTCACAGCATTTCTTTCTTTTCTTTTTTTTTGAGAAATCATGCTGAGAGAGTCGAGGAAAAAAGTGTCCTGTTGATTTATTTTTATACATCTCTTGCATTTCCCTTTTCTTTCCATTGCTTCAATCAATAATTCACAACGAAATGTAAGAATAAATTAATTATAAAACAACTTTAAATATTAAATTTTGGTTCAGACAAAAGTTGTTTTTATAATAGTTTCATAGTTTTTAGCAAATTAATTCTTTCTTTTTTTTTTATTTTTGTACGTTTTTTTTGTGAAACTGATATTGTTTTACGCACCCACTCAGTTTTAACTCGATGGTTTCAAAAAAAATCTTAAAATGGGAATTTTTTCACGGGAAACAAACAAATGTAACAGTTTACGAATATTTAAATAATTACTTGATGATGATTACTTATTAAAAAGTCAAACATAATTTGTATAACAATCTTTTTTTTAGATCTTATTATTTTAAGCATCTGCATTGTTTGTTTACTTTATCTAACTAATCAATTCTCAAAGAAATACATTCAATTTTAAGTAAGTACTGTAATGATACTTTCCTCTTTTTTCTTTAAATGACATATAAAATCACACTTTGTTTATTATTTTTTGTATTAAAATTTCATCAAGGATTTTATTATAGTCTTATTTTTTTTTCATTTCAAGCGACCATTTGGCGTATACAAATCAGAAGTAATAGACAATGAATCTATCCCGACAAACCTGGCATGGATATTTTCTGTTTTATAAAAATAAGTTTTTGGTTATAATGATTTGGTTAAATACTCATTTTTGATCAAAATATTTACATAATGTTTTATTTCACTGTAGCATTTGATATGATATTACTCAAATATATAATAATCTTTTAACATTTCTATTAATAAAATATGAAATGAGAGATTTTGAATTGGAGTAACATTACTGATTGTTTTTTTTACTATCAAAACAATCTTCTAAGATAATATTTTAATATATTCTATTTATTCCATTATGCATCTGATATATAAAACAAATACAATTTGATATCTATAAAATGTTAATATGCATACCTAAAATGAGTTTATTCTCTCCAACGCTTCTGCGTGTAATTTTCAATTATCTGGTATTCAACCATACCTTTAAATTAGAATAACTGCTTTCAGTTGAATAAATATTACAATTCATTTGCTTCTCTTTAATTGAGATATGGATCTACATTTGAAAATGTTCTACCCTTACAAAGAAACGTGTCAGGGATTTTCAGAATCATTATTTGATATATATTCTTCAATCATAATTAAAACAAATTTCAAAGCCTATAATTCTTCGATAAAATGTTATTATGGGTTTTAGTTGTCGATATTGAACTCAAACAAAAATTATAAAAAAAATTCAAACTCTAAGATAATTTAAAAAATTATTTACCGTATTTATTTTAATCCAAACCGACTTTTTTACCCTATATTAATACTACTGAAAATGTCGGGTTGCTTAGAATCTAAGGCAAAAATTATCTATCAATCCGAGAAATTGAACATGATGCTGATGTTTAGAGCAATTTCAGGTTCTTAAATGTATTTAAAATTTTTAATATGCTTGTAAAATAATTAATCACTTCTTGTTACTACTCATTGAAATTATTTTTTTTAATTTTGTAAATAGTGGTAAACCATTTTACAGTATCGTTTTATTTTTTCTCTGAAATGAGTTGAGGATTTGGGGTGTGGTTAGAATCCATAGTGGCTTAGATTGGAATAAATACGTTATATGCATACATTGATATAAACATACAATTAAATTTAAGGTATTGTTTAATTTTGAGTTTAAACATAAGACAGTATTTATACATAACGCCAGTATTGGATTTGATAACTGAAATTTTAAGCATGGAATAGCATATTATTTAGGATAAGCTGAAATAACTCTTCTACCTTTCACAAGAGACACTGCAGCTTATTGGTCTGGACAACATTGCGAGCATTACTGAAAGACCAGACATATGTGTCTCATTCTCTGGTTTCAACAAGGATTGTCTTGAGAAAATTAATCTGCTTTCACTGGCTACCTTCAAAACATTAGTTGGGAACTGATGTGGACTTCAAAACACCCTCTTGAGGTGGAATCTTGTGATATCTTGCTTCTTATATGGATAAAGTTCAGAATTATGAAACCTTTGTTAACAATTTATTTCTTGTTTATTGACTGACAACACAAAGTTATTAAATAAAATGTACTTTTAAGGAGAGTCATTACTCCCTATACCAACAATGTTAAATTGAGCTTTTTTATGTAACTTTTTTTCACAAACTGTTAAACGTAAAGGCTTCAAATTTTGTTTTTTCTCAATTAGCCTTCTGCGTTTATACTGAAGTGAGATTTTTTAAATATATTGTTTATTTTTTTTCAAAAACATGCAACGTAAAATTATCACTATGAAATTTTTGAAAGATGTCATTTTTTGTTACGATATCTGGTCTGTAGCCAAATATTTTAGGAAAATCTATAAAGGCTCACTTCAGTATATATAGTTACATATCAGTAATATGAAGTAAAAATTGTAAGTGCATTCATCCAGTAGATTCTGAAGAAAGGGTACATGCAGTTTTGATAACATCATTTTGAGAAAATTGTTTTTTTTTTTATAAAATGCCACTTCATCTCAAAAAGATATGAATTGCAACCTGCATATGCCCTATTTTCTTAAGCAGATTCTTCTCAATTTTTTAAGACTTTTTTTGTTTCCTATTTTACTTCAATTACCCAGAAAATGCATAGAAAGCATTTTCCAGTTTTTGTGTAAGGAGATATTTTGCAGCATTTATATCTCATTACTTTTACATTACTCAAATACTTTATCAATATTTGAAGAATTTTCAGCTTTGATGCTTTACCCTCATCAAAGGTGACCATAATGCAAATATTATAAAATAATAATCTAAAAATGTATCAATACGTTACGGAATGTTCTTGGGAATACATGATTATACGACTTCTCGAAAAGTTTCTTTAGGTTTTTGTATGTTCCCCTGCAAACACAATTTCTAAAAGGATCATAATTCAAATGTATCCCTAATTTGGACAAATAATTTTTAAAACAGCCAAAAAAAATATTTTTATGTTTTTAAACATTGATCCTATGTATTTTTGTGTATATAGTAAGCACCGAGTGCAACGGCAAAGAGCATCGCATTTTAGCTATCTTTATGAATCTTATAGAGAAATTTTTGAAAACTAAAATTTAAAAACCTGTGTCT
Source organism: Trichonephila inaurata madagascariensis (assembly GCA_019973955.1). NCBI lineage: Eukaryota > Metazoa > Arthropoda > Arachnida > Araneae > Nephilidae > Trichonephila > Trichonephila inaurata. The sequence goes on along the minus strand of BMAV01020978.1, from coordinate 35,552 downwards.
GCATAATAACATACATTTATATTTATACTAAAGTGAGATTTTATAGATGTAATGGTTAGATTTTCGAAACAAACTTTTACTGAGCATTACTATAAAAGTTGTTGTTTTTTTGTCTACTACATGCAAAGGGTTTTAAACGACAAAATGTCTGAGGGTTGTATATTCTCATCAGTTTTTCCCCAGATAGAGTTTTAAAAAAAAATCATCGCATTTTTATTAAAATGAATAAGTTAAGTTTAAAAAAGTTGTTTCATACACTTTCATGCATTTATTACGTGCGACGTATACTTCGTACTATTTGAATTACAAAAAAATCACAAAAGAAGCATTATTCCTTATCAAGGAAGTATTTCAATATTAACCCTAACTTCAAATGATACTAATATACATGAGCAATTATTTGATAAAATGATGAATCAAAAAATAATCGGACATAGGAGTATTTATTTTATTAGTAAAAAGAGATAAAATTAATTACTAAATTGGAACTAATACGTTAGAGCATTTTATTTAAAACTAATAATGTAGCTCACCGCTCTTTAATAAAATTGTATCATTTAGTAGAAATCAACATTAATTGCAACTATAAGATGAAATTAAATATATTGTAACAAAAAGAGTTCACTTAGATTACCAAGGACATGATCTGCTACTCGGACTTATGAGCCCGGCTACGGGCCACTTGCCAAAAACAACTTTAGTTTTCTTTATATTGACTTTAGATTCTATATTTCGTGCTTATTCACTTCCTACTATTAGCTCACACTCTCTATCTTGGTGGAATTTTCAATTGTTAATAAAATACATTTTAAAGCACTCCATTGAGCTGAAATTTTATGTACATGATTATTTTGGTTGACAATACAATAATTTAATTATAATTAATAAAAATTAATTGATTAAAACTAATTATTTAATGAATTACAAATACAGTCACGTTGGAATCATTTTTGGAGACTTAGTGACCGTTTTCGTGACTTGTGTCAAAACTTGAAAAGAGTTTTTTCTCATGTTTTAAAGCATTCAGTTGAACTTAAATTTTATATGCGCGATTGTTTTTAATGACAAAACGAGATACTTTAATGATAATTAATAAAAATTACATACCACTTAATGTTGTGATTCTGTCCTATGTATAAACATATTTATATAAATTGTAACTATTTAATAAAAAGTAGCTGAAATAAGTTTTTTCTTTGTTTATCTAAGTAGGAATTGATTTAAAAACATTTTTTTATAATACTTGTTTGTTTGTTTTTGCAATTCTTTCTTTTGCTCGTGATTTTATTATTATTAATTATAATTGTATTTATAAAAGTTAACAGTAAATATTGTTCTGGAACTTTCCATGCAGTATATAAGATAAAGAAATATTCAGTCCGTGGAATAAAGTCTTGAGTTGGGACTAGTGAGAGCTGTAATCACATTTTACATGAGTATCCAATTCCACAATAGTTTAATCTACTCGACAATATAAAGGTTAAAAAGTATCTTGTGAAATCCAGTCTTTTTAGTGCAACATGATTGGATTGGCATCTTAGTTCATACTTAGTTCCTTCTTCATTTATGTGTATAACTATACTTAAGAATAATTTCCATAATTTTTGAATATTAACTATTTATCATTATGTTTCCAAATTCCGAGTAGTTATAGTTAAATTTCGGTCCAGGAAGATCTACAGAAATAAGACCAAGCTGTGATTCAAATAATCGAAACTTGTGTTACAAATTACACTAGATTTCCCTTTATGCAACAAGCAGAAATCGAAATGTTTGCAAGTTCCTTCCATTTATTTTAATATAGAACTCAGTCTGTCTCGGTGAGCAAAGTTTTAAAGAATAATGAAGTGCTACTGAAGGTTTCAAACAAAATATGGAATTATAATGCTTTTGTGTGAAATAAAAAAACAACAAACAAAAACAGCAAGAAACTAATATAGAAAGATCCTTGTACATTTGTCTTAAAGAAGTAGGATGGTTTATACTGTAGATTTACATGGAAAGAATAGCTTGCAGGGAATATATTTCCAACTTGTAGATTTGATTTATGATTTTGTCTCTTTAGCTTACAATGCCAGACCAATGATTTTAGTTTAACTTTCGAATACTCTATCGCATGATAGTACCTTTAGTTCCATGGTCTTGGTAGAATCGGTTGTACGATGATAATACTTCTTCTAGAACATTTTTTGTCTGCTTTGTTGCATACATTATTTTCTGCTATTTACAATAATTTCAAGTTTGAAAAACAAATATTTTAGGTATGATGTGTACTTTAGGTATCTTGTTATAATAAATCTGTTCGTATGAATACTTAAACACACACACACATACATACGCATATTTAAACACTTAAATTTTACTAAAATCCTACAAAATTCGGAAACTTTATTAATGGTTATAATACATATATTACAAAATATGAAGGAATTTGCAATATAATCTTTAAAATATCATCTATAATTTTATAAGCATACCAATATAGTTAGCTTCTTTCCACCAGAAATGCTTTCAAAAATTTCTGTGAATTTGTTGTAAATGTTTGTTCTCTCTTTTCTTGATAAGTTTCATTACAAAAATTTAACCATTGAGATCTTAATATTACTGCAAATTAAGAAAGTTTTACTAAATAGAGTTGTAGTTTAATATAAAGAGAGGTAAGCGTAAGTGGAAAGTCAACATTTGAATATCTGATGTATAAAATGATTCAAAATTTTCAACAATACAATTTAAATACGAATATATTCGCTTAAGTATTACGTTTCTTCTATAAATTCCATTTTAAAGTCTTATATTTATCCACTTTTCTTCAAATATCAACTAATTTACAATGAGTGTTTCTTTTGATGATCCAATACACATGACTTACTTTTATGTTTTCATAGAGCTTGAAATATAATCATTACTGTGTACACAGGGATAGCTTAGAAACCCCAAAGGTGCATTACACAATGTGAAGTATATATATTGATTACATGTATTCCCAATGTTTTAAAGATAAATTAAGCTCCACAGAGCACCTGGTAAAACATACGTGCAGTATACAATGATTATGTTTTGATTTATATACAATATTCCCATTGCTGGTTTAGCTTACTACAATGCTTCTCAATCTTTCAATATATGAGACCTAATTTTCAATCATAATTTTCACACACTCACACACATTGCGCCACCCGCCCTCATCATACAATAATTCGTAATGTATTTAGTGTAATGTGTCCCCCATGTGTATTGTACCTAGACTCTAGGGCTACAATACGACCTTAATTATAGACCGTATAAATTATCAAGATAAGTACTAAGTTTTGTATATGTAGTTTTAAGTAATATATATTTTAAGTATTAGGATAAGTATTATGTTATATTTCTTTCTAATTTAAACTTGCTAGAGATAAAATATAAGTATTGAAAAAGAACTTAAAATGTCAATTTTTAATATTAAACCTTCCTTTGAAAAATTTTGCTCTGCAAGTTAAAGCCATAGGAGAAACTAGTAATTCTTTAACTTGTTCTTATTTAGTATATGTATCAAATACACTGTGTATAGGTACAGATACATTTATAATTATATTATATCCGTGTAAATACGTATTTTTTTTTCATTATGTAAGAATATGTTTTGTTTTCCTTCCTTTAAGTAAATCAATAGTTTTCTTAAAATAATTTTTTTTTTATTTCGAACTTTTGATATGTTTGCGACCCCAAGTAGGGTTATCACGCTTTTCTAGAGGGTGCATCCCACAATTTGAGAATTGCTGCTCGGCTACCAAAAAATGTAGGATCAAAAACATACTAGATATAGAATCTTAACAAGTACAAGTATAGTAATATTTCAAAATAAACGTTCAGCATATTGTAAAGTTTTTTAGTTCCATTTCAGTCTTTCGTTGAAATCCGTTTTGAATTTTGCCTTGGTTATTACTCTCATACTTTCTTATAAAAAATGAATGTTTATAGCTAGAGTATTAATTGTTTGTTTAATAAAGAAAAAAAATGTTTTTTTGAAATAATACGTAATTACTTATTAATACTTTTAGAAATTTAATTAAAAACCGTTTAAAGAAGATCATGCATGAATAAAATCTTATAAAATTGATTTTATAACTTTTTGTCTAGTTTTTTAATAGTTAATTATTTTTAAATTTTTCTAAAAAAAAAAATATTTTTTCTTACTATTTAATTAATATTTTTCAAGGATTGCATTGTACTCAAATAGAAAATATATACAATTACAAAATATGAATAAAATATTTAAGGGGTCTCAGGGGTGTTAAATTTTTCTAGAGGTCTGAAAATATAAACAATTTTCAAACAGGAATAATTCTTTTAAATTTAAATTAAATGATTCGAATCTTTTACACATTATATATAAAAGAATGGGGCTTCAGAAAAGTATAAAATGTTTAAAATATAATCATAAGTTTAAAAATCATAAGCATATGAAAATTCTATGATAAATATTAAGTATTTTTTGCGTTGCGCACGCTATTTTCTAAAGTAGTAGCTTTAATTATTAGCTATAAGTTGAATAATAAAGTTAAATGTATTTTCATTACACTGTAGCTATTTTTATATAAATAAAATAATAACTTATATATTTTAATAAATAAAAAAAAATACATTTTTAAAAAATATTTAAAAAATTGCAATGCTTTACAAATATTTTGAAATACAAAAGACATATAATACTAAAATTAGGCACGGCTTAAAGAGTATGATGCATTTTATAATTCTATAAATTTTTATACATCAGTTACTACTATTTTAGAAAATAGCGTGCGCAACACAAAAAATACTTAATATTTATCAAAGAATTTTCATATGCTTATGATTTTTAAAATTATGATTATATTTTAAACATTTTATATTTTTCTGAAGCCCCATACTTTTATAAATAATGTGTAAAAGATTCGAATCATTAAATTTAATATTAAATGAATTATACTTGTTTGAAAATTGTTTATATTTTCAGACCTCTAGAAAAATTTAACACACCTGAGACCCCTTAAATCAAATGATGAATAAATACAAAATGAGATATTATTTCTAAAAAGTAAATTAATATAGTTGCATAGGAATTTTGATTTGACATTTTTCGTACTTCTTTAATTTTAATATAGTGACAAAAACATTTTATAGTTCCAATTATAACTTTAAATTTCATCAAAAAAATTCAAAATTCTTCTAATGATTGATTGTTTATTAACTTTGCCTTTAGAAACAATACGTGAGCAACTGGTGACAGATATAGTAATTTTGAGCCAAGTTCAAGTAAGAGGACGGTATTTGATCTTCCACATTTTGTCAACGTGAAGATTCTGAACCGTGAAAAATGTAACATGTATCATGCCCGCTATACATCAATAATTCAGTGGCACGTAAACTCGAACCCAGATTTGACAAGAACCACGCCAGGCATGATTTTTTTTATCTACGATCGAATGATTTGGGATTTAGAATTTATCAAGTGAATATATAGATATTGTAATTGCTGCATATTAAAATATTTATCCCGGAACGAAAATTTATAAAAAGCATTTTTCATACGACTGAAAGTGATGATAAAATGTTGTTCTTTAAGTTTTACATTGACAAATAAAAATCTTAGGTTTAAAATATTTTTAAAACATGACTTTTTATTCAGAACTTTTTTTCATTTCAAAATTATTAATAAAGACTCCCTTATAGAAACATTATATATTAATATTTGTTTTTTACTATATTTCCAATATAAACCCCTCATCCTTAAGCAGCATTGTTTGTAAAGAACCGTAATAGATTTAATATTTGGAAAAAAAAATAGAAAACATAATTTTTTTATTAAATTAATGTTAAATAATTTACTTTAAATGTTCTATCTTCTTACTATTTGTCAATAATGTTCATTGTACATGAGCTTGATTATTTAAAAGTAAAAAAAAATGGAAAAAAAAAATTCAATTAATAAGGAAGATCGATTGTAATCGAAAGCAATGCTGTGTCTTCAATGAAAACGAATTAAAAACGTCTGTAAACTTATTTCGTCAGCAGGAGTAACTCTTAAAAATTCTAAAAGTTTCAGAATTGGGAAATTAGTGAGGAAATTGCTAAATTATCAGTGTTTCTTAAACAGAGAAGTTTTAAAAATTAAATAATAAATACATTAAACGACAAAAACTAAGGCGCTACAAATAGTTATTTTCTAATACAATTTAAAAATTTCAAAACCAAACATTTTATCTTGTTTACAGTTCATACATTTTACATTTTTCATGCTTATATATGTATTTAACAAATGAATGTCATGTTTCAGCACAGTTATTTGTAACTATTTTTATATATAAGTTAAAGAAACATGTTTATTGAGAGAAGATGAAAACTTTGTGATAGTTCATTCTTTCGTTTTTTTTAAATAAAACTATATCTAAACATAAGCGAAATTTGTAATTTTTTCAATAATCAAAAATAATGATGCGTGTATATATTTTTCATTAAGTTGTAAAACAAAATAAATGAAGTGAGTGAAATAACAAACAGTTTCTTCTGTATATTGTTTTTAACTGCAACTTAAATTTTTTTAACTGACAAACACACAATTGTTTTCTCAAACAAGAACGCATGTGTCATCTTACTAAAGATTACGTATACTTGCCGATTAAATTTGTTGAATAATTAAATAGTTTTTTTTACATTGTTGCTTATTATAAGTTTTATACAAATATAAATTAGAAATAAGTGTATAAGCATATTCTAATACTAATTCTAATAATTGTACATTTGAAGATAAATTAGATCTAAAATATTGATTGTACACCTTCACTTTTCTAAAATCCGTACATAATAAAATTTAAAAAATTATATGACAGTCTGTCTCTGTGTGAATAGATTATATTTCCTAAAGTTCCAAAACATGAATTTTTTTATTATTTTTAAATTGAATACGAAAAATTGAAGTACGCAATGTCATTTTAAATTGAACTATAGGTAAATAGAATAGAACAGTAGACATACAGAAATAGAACAGTTACATATTTATTGATTCTACGGATTTAATGTTTTTTTTTTATTATTTAGAACATTGTCTTAAAATTTATTTCAAGCATTACATGAACTGTATGGTAATCAATACACACACATAAATATTCGTGCAAAGTTTAATATTTGTTTTAAAAGAACATAATTTTGGCCGTAAAATGTATACAAATATTTTGCAGAAAGTTACACTATATATATATATATATATATATATATATATACATGACAGACTAGTTGTCAACGTATACTCACAAGTATAATAATAATAAGTTAAATTTATTATTATGTAGTTCTTCACAAATCCATTTTCCAGAATTCAAGATCTTGAAAAAATCATATGGTTACTTATATAAACTACATTTTTTTTGCAGTCTTAGTAGTGCAAAACTAGCTTTCAAAAACTTTACTATTCCACCAAATTGTGACATATTTATATATTTTTTATTCATCCAACATTCTATTAAATCCTAACCTACTCGGAAGTTTAGTCCATTAAACCTTACATAGACAGACATCTAAGACTTCTGGAAAAAATAAATGATTTTTTTTTTCCTTTCAGAAATTTAATGTTTCTTTTAAGAGAAGAATGGTATTAACAGCTCTTTTGGGAATAGAGGTAGGCAAGACTACTTTTTATTTGCCTTCAATCGAGGGAAGATACGAGAAAAGAGAAAGACATAAAAACTCTTCTTCTGTTTACCTGATATTTACAATCTTAGTCTTAACCTAGATTTTCCTCTAAAGCAGTATTTTTTTATTACTGCATGATCGGGAGAATTGTGACCAGTCGAGGAGCATAAACTGTAATTTAAATTGCTCCTTGAATACAAGTAGATAGTTTTGATAATGAAAGAGAGAAATTATATTTCTATTCTTAAAATTTACACTTGTGGAATTTTTATTTTGAATTTTATAAATATCTAAAAATCATTTGTATAACTTTTAAATCTATTTTTATGTTCCTGTATCACTGAAAAAATGTAAACTTAAGAAATAAAAACAAATTCATTGTTATAAAATTCAAATTGAAAATAACACGTAATCCTTCCTCGCGTTGCACATGTCGTGATGTAATAACTGCTTCAATACGATTGGGAAGAGACACATCATGTATCCCTAAGTCCACCTGGCCTTTTTTTATTTTAATGCACTCATTACCATAAAAAAAGAATTGTAACCAAGAAATAAGAGTGTGATTGTTACGAAACTTGGCATGAAGGTACGTTTTAGGTAGATTTCTAAATTAAAATTACAGCAGGTATTAGGATCGTGTGATCTCACCAGATGACATTGAACTACGTTTTATTTTTATAATAAAACCGATAAACAGAGTTTGTTTGCTTTTATGTAATCTGGTACAGAATTAAGTGTTTTACTAGAGATGCCATTTCACCACCGTCGGTGACAATTTTTGCTGCTGTTTGAGTTTGAAAGAAAATGAATCATAGAGATGATGGAAGCCGGGTGGTCAGAAAACTCATTGAGTACCTCGCCACATGTACCGTTCTGACCTCACTGTGAAAAGATGTTGGGACCAGTGGACAAGAGAGAAATCTTTTATATGGCAACCAGGCTCAAGGCACTCTCATCAGACTAATAGTCAAGGGGACCGACTCATCATACCATACCCGAGCATTAAGGTCAAATGTCTCATTGTGAGCCATTCATACACAAGCATACCTCTCTGTCAGTCTTTACCAATGCAAGGCTGACTAACAGTTGCTATTGCGGTGCCTATAACTTGTATTGTCATTGACAACCCTTACCATAGCGTCGTTGGGAGTGGTGTCCTTCTGGAATTGATTGGACAGTATCGGAAAAATGGATCTGGTCGTCTTCAACGATGGATCCAGATTCAATTCAGACAGCGATGACAATCGTAAACGTGTATGTAGTTCCCAAGGTCAATATCTTAATAATGTCTTGTCTTTACAGCAGCATATCGGTCTCATAACTCGTGGGATGTTATGGGATACCACCACATACGACACATGATCACCCCTAAAATATATCCATGTCGCCAATTAAGCTCAGAGGTACTTTCGAGACATTCTTAAGCCACATATGTTGCCACTAATGAGAAAGATCCTATGAGTCATTTTTCAACAGGACAATGCTCATCCTATCAACGCAAGGGTTCCACAGGAATGACTCCATCACATTTCCATTCTTCCCTTGTTTCCTCAATCCCCATATTTGTCACCAATCGAACATATCTAGGATCCTTTAGGACCGTAAATTAGACAGCCTGTGGGATTTTTGTCGAATTAGAAGCGCGTTTACAGCAAATGGGGAATGAGATGCTGTAGGACATCATTCGGGAATTCTAGGTTTCAATGCCCGACTGTATCACATCCTGCATTCGTTCTATAGATGGCCCCACAATGTTCTCAAATACCTACTCATTTGTATTTTTTACAATAAATTATCATTTTGCTTTGATTTTGTAAACACTTACTTACATCAAAGTTGTACTGAGGTATGTAAAATTTGATCTTATTCGGACAACGTTTTCTTGGCAATTTTTATGGCAATGAGTGTGATTGAGAGAACTTGTTCGAGTAAGACATTTTTCATTAATAACTTTTATATATATATACTTCTGTCATTAATTGAGTATTTCGGGATAAAAATATAAATGACACATTAGGGGAGGGGGGTGATATAAAAGCATCTAATCCGATGGAAAATGAAACGAATCAATGCTTAAGAGCGGGTTTGGGGGAAATCGACTCTCAACGGAATGAACTTGGGGTCATTAAAAATAAAAAATTACCTTTTTTTACTAATGTACCTGAATACTTGACATATCCTTCTTTCCACATTGGATCGACACCTCAGGGTAGGCTTTGGCCATCCCAAGAAGCCTTTTTTCAGGCTAGCTATCTTCTTGATAGTGTTTTCCAATGCCTAGTTCTGAAATCTAGGAGATATTTTACAAGCCCCTCAATTAATGTAAGATTTGGCCTGCCCTTTCTTCGTGTGCCATTTGGATGAGCATTGAAGATTTTTTATAGGTGCTGTCTTCGTTCATTATGACAACGTGATCTGCACATTTAATTCGATGCATTTACACTTAATACTTCGCAAGTATATTTCTTCTTTTGAGTTGAAATTCTCTAGTAACAAATTTTACAAAATTCGCGTGAAAGGGGTAAGTTCTAAGGCATAACAAATTTTTACATTTGATCAATTCAAGTTCTTTTCTTTTTAAATCTCTTTCTCTCTCTCTCTCTCTCTCTCTCTATATATATAGAGAGAGAGAGAGAGAGTTGAGCATTATCATGAAATACATTGCAGCGTGGATGGGTAAGGTAGCTAATTTTAAATAAAATATCTTTTGAATCATAAACAATGATGAAAAGTTCCAGAAATGTTCCCAGTTTTCATCATTAATGTTTTGAGGAATTGTTATTTTGTGTAAAATAATATTTAGCCGCTCACATAATGTGATTCGCAAGGATTGCCGCTCTTCAAAAACAGTCTTGTAACTACTCTAAAGTATCTTCTTATAACTACTTAAATCTTCTTATAATCTATACTCCTTATTAATGCAAGATAATATGATTACCTACACCCATTTTATTCTTTAGAAAAGTTATACTAAAACGTTAAAGATAATATAATAATATCCCACACATCAAGTATCATTAAAATAGTATCATAAAAATTGACGACATCCTGAAAAAAATCAAGTAGCTCTGAAACAATTTTTTTCAAAAAATTTAAATTGAAAGGAAAAGAAAATCTATTTTTATTTTACCATAAAAGCTTAGTTTTGGAGAAAAACAAGTAAATTCTATAAAAATACTTTTTTTCTTTCGAAAAAGATCTATTTCACGCAATTTTCGAGGTTGACATTTTAAGGTGTTCATAAAAAAAATTTTTTGAGAAAAATCTCTCAAAACCAGATTTGTTTCTAACAAAAAAAAAAAAAAAAATAGATATTATAAGAAAAAGAGAGAAAAAGAAACATAAGTGGAAGAAAATAATGCAACGCACACACACTCCAAATCATATAGCTTCGTAACACTGCATTTTTCCGCTCTTAAGTTATGCATCCTATATCCTTATCACAGTAACACGTTGCTGTTTTAGAACCTTTTTGAGCATATTTATGATACTAATATACTCACCTATATCTTTATCTCACAGTCACGGAGGATTAAAAAAAGCACAATAATGATAAAAAAACTTTTACTAGATATTTTAAATATATATATATAAGTTTCTTAACTTAAAAGAAAAATATATCTGAATAGAGTAAGGCACTTCAATGTTTTTTTATTATTCCAGTAGTGTTCATTATTTTTCGGAATTTGTTAATTTTTTATTTTAACAATGATTAATTTAGAAAATCAGATAACAGTGAACTTTTTCCTTTTTATATTTAAATACGTTAACTTATGAGCTGCAAATGAAAAAAAAAATAGCTGACTAAGTTATGTATTCCCAAAATTTTTTCAACTGTATAATTACTTTCAAATTATATTTTTTTAGTTTTGAAAATATTTGAAAAATTATATATGTCGCAGGAAAATGACGAAATTAGAAATTTCATGAATTTCCTAAGGGATAGGATCAATTGACGGGAGATGTTAAAATAACGTCTATTCAAGATCATTTCCATGATGAAAGTAAGTGATTTTATCAAAGCCTGAACTGTTTGAGTGAAATGAAGGAATGCACTAGTCAGGATTTGCATTGGCAAAATGCTGTCTGGGCCGGAGAGGAGGTGGGGGTCGAGTCCTTGTACTTCCTAACTATACAGATGGTACTATCGATCCCCTAAATATCAATCCCATATCTTTAAAAAAAATGACACCATAAGATTAACATAGGTATTGATATTTTAGTGAGAAAGCAACCCATAGAAAAGCCAGCCTAATTTTCTAATTATTTGTTAGTTAGTTTTGAATAAATAATTTGTATTTTATTGACTATTGTTGTCTTACTTACTTCTACGTTTAATAATACACCATATTTGTTAAACAAGCACTTTTAAACTCTTGTCAATATTGTTTCATCATTTCACTGAAACATGTCAAGGATTTGTTCAAATTCCTTACTTTTATTAAGGAAATGACCTTGAAGACGTCATTTTAACATTTCTCATCAATTGATCATCTTCTTTAGGGATTTGATTAAATTCCAAATTTCATCATTTTCCTGCGACATATATTTATTTATTATAACGAGGAATGCATACGTAAAATTCCAAAATACTCAAACGGGTGTAGTGGCAGCTAATGGGTTACGATTGGTTTATACTCAATAGCATTAATTCCATTTTTGTGTGGAAGTGTTTGATTAACGTCGCAATCTACATCAAGGGCTATTGGTGTCGAAACTTGTAGTTTTGAGCCACCGCCAAATGACGAGGACAAACCCTGGGGTTGTTGCTTTTCCCCAAACTACCACACCAAACGTTCATCAGCCCCATTTACACGACCAATCTTCAATGGTATTTCAAAAACGCAAATCTGCGTCAGGCTGATCTCGAGATGGTGACTGTAAATACTAGGTTACTGTGGTCTCCATTTTTGTGTGCTTTACTGTATACTTATGAGTTGAGCTGTGTTTGGTGTTTTATGGCGCAAGAGCCAGTTTTGGCTATACTGCGCCAAACATTCATAGGTATGTGGTCTGGACAGGAAAAGAAGAAATTGGATGACAAGATGGAGAAACGAAAATAGAGAAGGATCACTGGGGTTCCCCGGGGTCGTGACACCCGTGTTTACCAAAGATAGTAAACCCCTTGGGAAAAGGAAAAGATCACTAGGGTACCTCAGGATTGTGACACCCGTACCCACCTAAAGAAAGTGAGCCCCTTGAAGGGACTGTATACTTATGAAAGTGTGGTTTGGATTAGCACTATATAAATGTCATTTTAAAAAGAAGAATATAATGAATACTGATGGATAATTTAAAATTAAAAAATGATTGCATTATTTCCCATTCCATGAAGATTTAAAAAAAATATTTGATGAAAAATTTCAACTTTAATAATCTCTTGATTGTGCTTTGTAACATTGTGAATTATTTTTACGTGAAGAAAAACAGGGTTACACACGCACACATATGTAGGTTATATTTAGAAATTGCAATACCGGTATTTTGAGACATTTGTACAATTTTGTAATACTGGTATTCACAAGTTTAAAAACCGGTTTTTCGGTATTTACTAGAATTTTTTTTTAAAAAATTATCTCCGCTATATGTGTTCAGGGATCACCAACCTAGCAAAATAGAATACGTTTTTGTTTTTATGTCTCCCTAACGGACGAAATTAATTAAACTGTGAATATAAAGTTGCATCTTGCAATGAAGAGAAAGGATAAAATATGTGAATCATCCAAGGAGGAGGGCCAAACTATCCTATTACAGCTCAGAGCGATACTGCACACGCTCAGAATTCGTTGTCTTATATTCGTATATGAGAAAACATAGTTGTAGTTGTGAAGAAAGTCCGTAATATTTCGACATTTTTTAAATTGGTGAGTTTGTTATTCACATTGTATTTGCGTATCATACTGAAGGGTGCAAAATATTTTTCAGATTCATTACATATATTATCATGAATAATAACTCATAATAATGAATAAGAATAACTTTACAGAACATAAGAAATCATAAATTTATAATAGTACCTCAGATTGAATAGTAATATTTACACTTTTTTGTGATTTAAATAAATAAGATGCCCCTCTACTTTTTGTGATTCTTTTTATATACTGTTATAATTTATAAGTTACAAATCATATTTTGTGATATTAACACTTTAAAAAATTGGCAAATAAAACAAAGAAACACATGTGTGTGTGTTTGTGTGTGTTTGTGTGTTTTTTCCTAAAATTTCTACTAGAGGTATTAAAACCTAAAAATAATCTTAAAATCTAAAAAATACCGAATACCGGTATTGAACTTTTGGTCCAATATTGCAATCTCTAGTTATATTATTAAAGTTATCATAATAAATCATCTGTAAAAAGAGTTTGTTCCGATTTGAAGGATAACTTTATAATTCAAAAGAGTAATAAATAGTAAATGTGTGTGTGTGTGATGTGGTACTTGCCACGTTTCATTTAAAAAAAATACTCTTTTCGGATTGTATTTGATACTAGAAAATATAAGAAGAATAAAGACAAATTTATTAATAAACTTACATATATTAAAGATTCACTTTTTCAAAAAGAATAAATTGTAAAAGAAAAAAGAAATATAACATATTCATTGGCAGAAATATCTTCTTCTTACCCAATATTATTTTGTTATTCTTTTAAATGAAAACTTTACGTTTTAATTAATGAAAATAATGAACTTCGTTTCATTTGTGATCAATCAGAGGTATTTGTGTTATTTTAATTATTCTAAAATACGAATTAAAAACACTTTGAATCTACTTATAAATGTAAAACAAAAATTTAGGCTCTGTCTACTTTATAAGCATTTAAACAAATTAGTTAGGAAATTATTTTTATAAAAAATGCTTTTATCGTTCAATTTATCATTTTAATTCAATTACTGGCGCAAATAGTTTTTGATACATTTGGTTAAAAATGCCAATTTTTCTTCTGTAAAAATAAATTTCGGACTGCATACTTTGAAAGGGAAAGAAACTAGTATTCATATTTATCAGTCTTAGAAAATTTGCAGAAATAAAAAGAAGTTTACACGAAACTTATATATATATAAGAGTTAAAGTTTCATTATTTAACTGAATTATTAGATCATTCTATTTCAGATTTTTTGTCTAATACCTTTCAAAATGTTTAAAATGAGATTGTGTAAATAAGAAGAACAAATATTTTTTTTTCTTTCAAAACTTTCTCAAAATTTATATTTTAAGCTACAAAGATACTTTTTATTCCAATTTTTTTTTTATAATTTTGGTAATATAAAAACATAACAGAGCATCTAAATGTTTTTGTATGTGTGACTGAACTATTTTGTTATTTAAAAATACTAACTTTAAAGTAGTATAATATTAATTTTTATTTTATTTTTATGTATTAACATATTTTAATATTGAATTTCTTTATATAGCTACGTCTGCAAATAAATTATTATATCATTATAATTTTTAGAATGTTTTAATCATTGAAATAATGGCCAGTATTTTTCTGATAACTGGAAATGTCTACGAAATGAACAAATGATGTGCTTTAATTTTCAAGGTAAAGATGAATAATACTAAGAACTAGCCAAAATAATAAATGTAATGTGGTGGATATTGTTTCATTAAAATTGACAAAATGATTGGTCATTCAGTTTTTCAGATGTTCGCTTTTTCTTGCCGGCTAAAAAGAATCTTATTTAATATAACATAATGAATGGAGATACTATAGGTCAGGGATAGCAAACCAGTGGCACGTGTGCCATTGTTGGCACGCGACACAATATTTTTGGCACGCCAGTGATCAAAATAGTTTGTATTTCAATTCAAAATTTCAAAGTTCATTATGAAGTATTACTAACAAACGCGAGTGATCGATCACGGAGTGGCGGGGATCACACTCGTTTGTTAATGTATTGTCTTAATTAAGTCGTAGACTACAATTGCTTATGATTTAAAGTTTGTCTACGCTTATCATAGTCAACTCCATTGACACAACTGTACTTTAATTATTTATCTATGTTTCATTTACGATTTTTAACTATTATTTAACATGGCTAGATCAACAAAAGAACAAAAAGTGATGATAGTAAATGAAACGAAACAGAGAATTTAAACTGGGTGGACCGAGAAACACGGCATTATTAGTAAAGGTGACAAAGTGGTGTGTGTTCTATATTCTGGAATAGTGATACGCAGAACATTTGTAAAACGATATTTTGAAACAAATCACAAACCTTCTTGTTAAAAAAGTGAACCACAACAAAAATATTTAATTACTTGGAAACCTTTTGGCAGATGACTTTAATTCAGCATGTATTCTACAAAAAAGTAAGATCTTACAATCCTAATAAAAGTTATTTGTCATCCACACACAATCTACAACGACAGAATTCACACTAATGTTACTTTAATTTGATTTACACATATAACTAAAACATTTATAAGTATACAGTTTGAGAGGTATTTTTTCGTAGTAAAAAAAGTTTAGTGTTGTCAGTATTTAGTTTTATTATTTTCCCAATAATCACAATTCAAAATTATTTGACCTCACGTCTATATTTTATTAAACACTTCTTTAGAAAAAAAATGGCACGTTGATTCATAAAGGTTCACCACCCCTAATATAGGTGGTTATCAAAATAATAGAAACAACTTAGATTTAAAAATAATCCATTAGAGCCGCCTTTGGAATCGATTCATAAAAGCGCGTAATAGTGTTTAGAGGTATATTTTACCATTCTTGAAGGAAATATTATGAAAGTTCTGGGAGAGATATCGATAGAAGCTATCGATTCCGTATTGACCGCTCTAAAACAGACCATAACGGTTCAAATATATTGATGTCAAGTGACTGTGCGGACCAAGGTTCAAGTTAAACTTCCTTCTCGTGTTCATCAGACCATGATTGGACTAGGATAAATGCATTATCATTCTATAAATCATTACCATCCTGCAGGAAACAAAGTTCACATTATTGGATGGACTTGGTTAGCTAAAATTTCTCTGTAGTTCTCGCCTGTGATTCTATTTTTCAGGGTTACGATTGGTCTAGCAGGAAACCACGACTGGACTTCTCATATCATGACAGATCCACCTCAATGCTTGAAAGTTGGAGGTAAACAATCATGATCACACACATTTCTGCAGATGTCCTCTAAATATGCTTCTACCCTGTTGTAGGGAAAAGCGCAAAAAAACGATTCGTCAGACCATATTACTTTCAATAAATCAGGTTTTGTGAGTTTGACATCACTGTAGACGACATTTGGCATTAACATCTGTGACAAGTGGCTCAGGAATTATTGCTTTGCATTAAATATTCTGTTTATGAAGGTACCTTCTAACTGTAACCATTGATATTGGGGAATTCAGCTGCCGAGTGAGCTTTGTAGTCACTTTTGCTGCAGTTGATTGTTTTGTAGGCATTGTAATGCACTTGAATATGCGTTAGTCACTTTCAGTGAGCTTCTCTTTTCGTTTACTGTTTTGCTGTGCTGAGGTTGTCTTGACACGCTGTGTGTATGCTGTCATGACTTTTGACAGCGTACCTACAGCAATGTTTACACACACACACACACACAAGTTGGAATGTTTCAACCACACTAGCTCCAGCTAGGTGGGATCCTACAATTTGGTTTCTTGAAAACTGAGAGTCCGACATTTCACGCTTTTGCAAAAATAAAAGTCTTCAAAACTTCAATAAGTGTACAACATATTAATAAAATGAATGCAAATATTTTTAATGAAAAAACCTGTGTGTGTGGCTGCTGTTATTATATTTTAATGCTTATGAACACATTCAAAAGTTTCACTTTTATCCACAGGAGTGGCCATTAATTTGATAACCACCTGTACATTTGGATGGCGATTCATCAATACATTGGGGGGGGGGAACAAAGGATTTCAAGTAGAATAGAGCACTTATGTCTGACTGAAATGTAAAGCAAATATTTGTAAATAACCTGAAATCAATATAAATTTGTTGAATAATTATGATGTACTTCATGTAATATATATATGCTCAAGAAAATAATGAGAGTGGATTATTTTATTGGTTGATTTTTAATTCGCGTTGCATTCTGGACTATTAGCAACGTTATCTGGGCTATGTTTTACTTAAGCACTACGAGCCCGAGTTTGCATTCAACTCTTCAAACTTTTACACCACGCCTCCGTAAGAACTTTTGAGCCTCGACTGATTTAATGCGCCTTAACCTACTAGAAAAAACACATGGCATTTTACTGAGGTTAAAAGATGAAATTAATATATTGAATGAAAATAAAAGCATACAAAATGGAAAATACTAAGGTTTTAGACAGCTATGTTAAAGAATATATGCTTACTAAAGGTTGTTTTGCTAAATCATTTAAAAGTGCTATTTAAATATAATGTAAATTTTCCAAATATTTCTGAGATTAAATATTGCTTTTTAATTATTATTGTAAAATAATCGTTATTTTCTGTACAGATGTATTATAAAATAGAATTACAACACATATCTTTTGTTTATAAAACGGTAAGCCAAATTCATTGTATAATATAATTGTACGCTTGTTTTCTTTTGTGTTTCACATATTTTAGAATAATTCCTGCATATTCAATTAATGTGCAGTGTTATACGAAGTATTATTGTAATTTTGTAAGTATTTTCAAAACTGTATTTGATTTTGTTAAAAATTGATTTATAAACTAATAAAACATGAATATACAAAGAAATTATTTATAAGCATTGTTATTTAAATAGAAGTAAACATATATGAAAACATCTTTAATTGTATTTAATTAAAATGATTTATTCTTAATTCAGCCTGAATTGAGCAATATTTTATTTTTGGAGTTGTTTTGCATAATAAAAGCATGACTTGGTGGCTTAGTACAACCAAATTACCATCTTATCCTGAAGTCCCCTTTGTATTATATTCCTTGTATATTTTATTCCGAAGTTTGAATTTCAGTAATGTTTGTAAATCCCCTGAAGAACAAATCAGCATATTGTATTCTAATCCAAATACATGTGTAATCCCTTTAGAAATAAGTAAATATTATGACATTGTTATATATATATTATATTAATAAGCATTTTTTTTTATTATTATTATTCTCTTCAATTCGTATTAGTTGAAAGAGTAACGAATATATATATATATATACACATATAATTGTAATCATCATCCAACGAGAGATGATACTTACCACATATAAATGCAACAATTAAACTATTGCTCTAATTGTGAATATACTTTTCTAAGTAAAGTGTTTGTGTATGCAGATATATTTGTCGATGCATAAATATTTGTATTTGTGTATGCATATGATTTTATGAGTGTGTATGTGAGTGTAATTTAACTATTAAAAAGTACTGATTTTCATTAAATAGAATATAGTTATCTAATTATATATTGCATTCGTGGAGTTTTATGATTCTATAAAATCCGATATTATGCGTGGAATTCTAATTGAATTCTGTCGACTTATAATAAATCTATTGTAACAGAATTCAAGTAATTCATTTTGATAAACTAATAAATTCTGCATTTATATAAAAATGGGTCTCTATAGTCATATTAAAACCACATTCCTGTTAGAAGACACTGAAATAAAAATTTTACATCTGAAAGCGTTTAAAAATATAACGTATTTAGTTAGGTGACTTTATGGTAAATGGGGTAATAATATTTTTCATATGATATTCGATTTGGTTAAATATATTTCGTTCTTTTTTTGAGTTTAACCTCAAAGCTTCCTCATAAAGGCAAACTATTAAACATGCGTACCATTTTTACAGTTAGTTCCACCTTCGTGTAGAGACAGGTAAACAGTTTTAAACACAATATCTGCTATATATATATATATAAATGTCACACTCCATTATCAATAATTCGATGCAGTCCGTTTCAAAAACTTTGTGCCACCTTTTCAAGCATAGTGACAGGGAGATTGGCAATTTCAGCTCGTGTTTTTTTTTCTGTAGGTCTTCCAGGGTCTTGGATCGATCTTTGTAAACCAGGGACTTGAAATAAGTCTACAGGAGGGGATAAATCTTGTCAGCGCGTGGTCCAGTTTACCTCCCCTCGCAGGGAGATCAGTCATTCGGGGAAGGCTGTAAACCCTGGAGGCTGTGTCCCCATCCTGTTTTAACTATACGTTATCAAATCCCTTTCTTGGACAGTGTGTAAGAACTGTTGGATTATTGTCACATACTAGTCAAAATTTGCACACGAACTCTTTTCACATTTCCAGGTGTTCTAATGGTCTTCGTAGGTTCTTTTCTTTCTTTGGAGACATCGGAAGGCATACATCCCCATTTAAAAACATTTCTGATCAGATGGGACACTGCTTTGTAGAAGAATATCGAAGTAAAGACGAAAGGCACGTTGCACTGCAATCACGACCGATCATTAGAGAAGTACGCCTCCACGGCAAAAGCGCCCTGCTGCCTCGATCACATGTTTGAGACTGAGACTCGTAGAAACACAAATATCTCTTTTCAACTCCTTCATTCAGACGGACTTTTAATGAGTGGATCCCTCTGCCAGCCGCTTGTGCATGTAAAAAATGTAATACATCAGGTACTTTTAAGTGAACGATGGACTATTAAATCTTTCTTAAATTGTTCGCTTAATTAGCTGAAAATTGAATAAATGCAATAAATGATTATTGCATTTTACAATTTAAATATATTTATTAAAAAGCTCCTTGCGCATTAGTTTTTAAGATATGTACATAATTTTTGTTTTATATATTTATGAACTACAGTAAAATATATCAGTGCATGGCTTTTAAATTTCGAATAAAATTTGATGAAAAAAAGATAAATTTTCTATACAATATGAGACATTTTACCAATTATCACACATTCAAGGTATTCAAAACAGCACAAAATATGATTTGTTTATTTTTATGGAAAACTAATGCACAAATTTGTGAATTATATCCTCTTTTATAAGTTGTGAAAATTTCAAAGAGATATGACGTAATTTGAAACGCAAGGAGCATTTTAAGTAACAATGAAAAGGGAAAATTTGCGAGCTAAGAAAAGTAATTTTAAATATTTATTTGATCAAAATAAGAAAATAATTCGGTAATTATTAATCAAAATGACAGCAGTTTTTGACATAATTCTATAAAATATAAGAAATAGTATTAGTATAAAAAATCAAAATCGCGCACAGTTTTGACCGAAATCTGACATTGTAAAGGTCCACGATCCCTTTAAGCAGGATAACAACAATTGACTTCGATATATATGTTTTGAAAAAACAATGATGACATTTGAATTATCTGAATTTTCTGATAATTTATTTTCGCTCTACTTAAGAGTCCACAGATTTTGGAATCATTTTTATTTAGAAGGAAAATTTTGTGAAAGATTATTTATAACGTTAAATGCTTTTCCGTTTGTTTCGACTTAGAAAGCATATTTATTTATTTTAAATTAAATACTTCTACAAAATGAAACTTTGATTTTATTGCAAGACTTTTGCATTATTTCTGTTTTAATTTTGCTTTTCATTTCATCTAGGTATTGTTCTTTATAGACGATAGAAAGTGACCACACAATAAAAAGGCACACCAAAATAATTAATCATATTTGCTTATGAAAAATAATCCTTGTCAAATGCATGTGATATTTCAGCAGTATATAAGCAAAATCTTATTCTAGTCTTACATTGTACATGGCTTACACAGAAATTTTGAATAAACTTTCAGGGTTTTATTACATTGTGGCTGTAGGAAAAAATACTTGCTGTTACTTTAAGATTATCAAGATGGATGAATAAACATTTTGTCCTTGTGGTTATGCTCTCGCAATTCATTCTAATTTTTTTAGACATTCTCTATTAATTTTAAATGCGTTTTAGCCTTAAATTCTTGCGTTTCCTTTAACAAAATTGTTGTTTTCGCTTGAAGTAGAGAACTGAGTGTAGTGTAAGTGGTACAAAAATTGTTGAAAAACAAACTTATATAGGTTTTTGTGGGCCATTTTTGGGTTAAGGTAAGACTTTATTTAAACCACCGTATGATATGGTGACATGGATAAACAGGTGCATATTTAATGAAGGAATTTGCTTAACCGTGTGAAAAATAACAGGAATGGTAGTAAAATTTATGTGCAAATGAGATGAAAAAAACCCACTGCAGTTTTCTGTTAGATAATGGATTATTCAGTATTTAATATGATCTACCAAAAGCAGCCTGAGTTATTCCTTTTCCGAGTCTCAGTAAATTTCAATTTTTGTACGATATGTGTTTGTAGTATTTGGTGTTTTGCAAGTCTGATTATGCCCCATATATGTTCCTTTGAGAAAGAGAAATTGAGGTCAAGCTGCCGGATAGAGAAAAAATGTCAATTTCATTGTATCTGTTAAGAGAGAAAAATCTAGTTAACTTGAGAATTCGAAAAAAATATTACATTCTTTTATATAAGAAGCATTTTCCGTCTTCCACCTTCGCATAAAGTCCGAGAAAGATGTTGGCTGATTGTGTAGCTAGTAAAGAAGTGTATGTTAAATTAACTAAACAATAAAATCTACATGGTTGAGTGAGTGAATATTTATTACGTCGCAACCAATACCAACATGAAGACCAAGTAAATTTTAACCACAGCCTATAATAGGAAGCGATATATCCGTTTCTAACTTCAGCACCACGCCAAAGGGAGGAAATTGAGTTTTGACAGATTTAACGCGCATCACCCCTCTACATGGTGAGCCTTCGGTTGCACCAGGATTAGAACTAATGACACATCGTCTATGAAGTCGAGATTATGGCCATTCCACAACTTCGCCCACCAAATTTAGATGGCGTAAAATTTATTATTTAGATATAATGTGAATCAATGTTCCTGTAGTACATGAGAAAATCCGAAAGTAAAATTAAGCAAAAAATTTATTGTTTTGTACAATTTATGTTGTTCATAAGCAAAACAGAGATATTTAATTATATAGTTTAGATGTATTTTGATTTGAGTTAAAAATATCTTTAACCCGGCATCATTCACGTGGAAAAAAAACGACCGAAAGTTCTCGCTCAGAGTATTTCATACACAAGGGAGTTTACATTCAGTTTTTACCGTAAAATTTGCTTACAAAACTTAAAAAGAAAGAAAAGTAGGAAATACAATATGTTTATTACATTTTTCACACGTAAATTTAGTTTTTTTTTTTTCATAATGGCATTCAGTACAGTGTTAATACACTCCTTTAATCTCGTCGTGAGTGTGAGTGCCATGTTTTCACTGGATCTTAATTCTTTTTGAAATTTGAATGTTTTTAAAACTAAACATATAGGAGTAAACTACTCTATTATTTAAATTCAAAAATTTTGGAATTTCTTTTCTATTTTTTTAATTGTTTTTCTCTTATTTTTCTAGCAATAGTTTTTATTTTCCTTTTTTTCCCTTTTGTTCTATATAAAACATTTATTTCCAACAGTGTTACCTTCTTTTAAATCTGAATCGATTTCAGTGGAAGAATCATACTCATTGTTGTATTCTTCATCATTTGATTCTTTTTCATCATAACTGTGAAGAGAATTTCTTCATCCGAAAGTACTATTGTACTACCTCTCTCTCTCTGTTAAGCCCTGTATCTATTAAATTACTTAAATATCACATTCCTTCATCCTAATTACAATAATACGCCATAGCATAAGGAAGATTTAAGACGCACTCACGCATTCAGAAATGAAACGGTGATTTACGAGCAGAGTATGACGTATCCGAAGAGGCAGTATCCAAAAATATATACTTAGAATTCGCCTACAAGCTAAGGCTCCTCAAAGGATATGACCATAATGTAACCTACCTGAGAAATTTACTCCATTTTCCAAAACAAATTTAGAAGGAGTTTTGAAAAAAGTTAAACGGTGGGTATGACATACCCTGCGCGAGAAATCCCGGGCTAACATCAAAATTATATATTGAAAAAAAATTATTCTCTCATGTAATAAATAACACCACAACTGCATTTTTAAATAATAGAATATTTCTAAAGCATTTCATTATACTTTATAAAAATGATGGCAACGTGTTTTCATATTTAGTGAAATGAGTTTTAAATTTATTTAAAAAGAAAGGATTTACATGGTATTCTTATGAAGGAACATACAATTTTAAAAATATCAGTAATGATTTCGTAAGTATTTGTATTCTGTACGCATAACTCACGCACACACTTAATATTCCACTATTTTAATTGTTTTAGGTGTTTGTAAACCTGTATTTAAGTATTGAAGACAAAACTAGAATTATTAACACAGAAATTTATCAGTTATTAGTATTAGCGAGACTAATACTAAAGCAACTTTTATTTAGGAAAAAAACCTGTAACTTTTTGTAGATATTACAGTTGAAAATATATAATCTATCATATTTCCTTTCAATGAAACATAAGTTTTGGTCCAAAAATATGACAGACACCAATATGTTATGCTTTTACTATTTCATAATGGTAAATGCAGAATTACATGTTATGAGCAGTATTTCACTTAAAAGCAAAATATTAAGATTTTTTATAAATGTTTTGACAGAAAAAGGTTACAGAAATGCTTTAAAATTCGCTCTTTGAAAAAAAGTGCAGCATAAAAAATAAATCATATTTTGATAAAATAATAATCTCGTGAATACATAGTAACTTATATTAAATAATATAAAATGCGCAAGTATTTAAAAATGTAAAAAGAAAATAATAATAATAATACAAAATGCGCAGGTATTTAAAAATATTAAAAAAAAAATAATGCAGGTTGCTGCGCGTTTTCAGTTTCATAAAACTCAAAAAAAATTTTTAAGTGTCTCAGATTATTAAAACTAACATACAACTAAATAATAATACAACATATATATATATATATATATATATATATATATATATATATATATATATATATATATATAAAGAGAGAGAAAGAGAGAGAGAGGGAGAAATAAATTGGAGTTCAAATAATGATCAAATTCAAAACTATTCCTTGGCGCAGAGGTGATTTGCTGTTCATTTTAGTTTCAAAATAACTTTCGGCTGGCTTAAATATAAGTAATACTATGGATTTATAAGTTTATAAACCATAATCATGATATTCAGTAAAATGCATAGTTCAAAAGTAGTTCTAGTGAGAAATTGTACTTTAAATACTTTAAAATTTCATACATGATACTGAATTCTAAACATTAAAATACGAAGTGTTGCTACTTCAAACTTTAATAAAAGAAATTTCAAGTCTCTCATAACTGAAATAGAGATGATTCATGTACAATATTTTACAGATTATTAGCTGTGGAAGAAGAGAAAAAAGTATTTCTCCAACTGCAAGTCGTTATCACATATATCAAAAATCTGCTTCTTCGCATCATAATAGAAATCGGAATGATTCAGATTCAGCCAATGCAATGGCTCTTTACTTAGGGTTCTTTCAATGCACTACTTCGAGACATTTAATAACTTTTATTACAAAGTTCAGTAAAAGAAGATTAATTACCGTGCAGATGAATGCTACGCTTCATTGTCTGTTCGTCTCAGCTACCTTTTTCATCGAAGCTCTATCTCATTTTTTGTTAATATTAGCGAAAATCATGAATTGAGTATATTGATTTGTGCGCATTGCTGGAGACGATAATGAAAGGAAGAATTGTACAAGAACATGATAATAATAAGGAATTTTATAAGACAAATAATTAGTTAACGGTAATATTTTTTCATTAAATATTTTCTTTCTACTTTTTTGTTTTATTACAGCTTTTCTGTTCATTGTTTTCATAAATTTCAACAAACTTTTGCAAGTTTTCTAATTTGAAACGCTTTTCCGAAATTGATTGTTTTTTATTTTAAATTTGAAACACGATGAAAGGGTAACAGAAACTATTTTTCTAATTTGTGGTACTCGAAATTTATTTTAATGAATGCAATCTGATTATTGATAATAATACCCTTTTTCTCGAAAATTTCATGTCTGCTTACATGGCCGTATGCTGAAAGGATAGAATTAAAAAGTAAAATTTCCTGTTCAAGTATAAATTATAAAGAACAATTATTTTGTGTAACGTCAAATTTTAAGTTTGAATATTTCACCTAAATTTTCAAGTCACATTGATTTAAATTTGTAAATATTCAATTTTTTAAAGAAACCAACTAGTTAAGGAACAACAGATTTTTGTATTTAAAAATAAAAAAAAGAGAACTACTTGAATCTCTTACTCAATTATATTTTTATATTTTAATTTAAAATTTTCTCTAAACGAGATTGCGTGACACTTTAAATTGCATTTTGCCAAAATTTTCAATTAAGAAATTTGGTAAGTAATACTTTAAACTTCTGTCTAACGTTTATTCCAGCTTTTTAAAAATTAATTTTGTCGTGGCAGTTGATATTGACTAAAATATTCGATCTATAATGCAACCCAGTGTATGAAAACACTTTTCATTAATTACAGCTTTTCTACAATACATATTATTTAAAAAATTTTTTATCAAATTGTATTTTTTAAACCAGTTACTTCACAAACTAAAGTGTTTGATAAATGATCCTATAATAGGTTTTTTTAGCACTGAAAACTGAAATTAGATATTCTTAGACATCCATATAAAAAATCAAATTTAATTACAAGATAAGCTTTAGTTCAAAAATAATAGATTTTCAACGGAAAAATCATTTGTCTACGACAGAAGAAATATTTATTTATTTATTCATTTTTTTTTCATTTCACAGATCTCCGCATATAAAACCATAGAAAATATATTAATCGATTAGAATGTTTATCAAAACCCCATATTTAAAATTACTGCTGGATTTTATTTTTGATTAACATTGACCCCGAGTTGAGGATCTAGTAATATATAAACCGTGACTACGGAACCATGATTTTAAAAATGCATAAATGTATAATTCCATGATATTTAGTGTCATTAGATTAAAAGGATAAAATTGTTTTAAGGATTTTGCAAAAATTTATTTAAATACAATATTTTTGACAAAATTAACTTTTGAATAACCTTTTTTCAAAAAAGTTCTCCTTTTTAGAAAAATTCTTCTATTATAATATTTTTCTGTACATAGCCCCGACCCGTAAGAGGAGCAACACGATTTTTGAAAATTACATTATTAGAGTTACAACATTTGAAAAATACGCGTCTTTTAATTTTTTCCTTTTGTAAATATAAACCACTTATTCTATATTAAAAGTTTTAGTTGAGTCTCCGTACAGGGGTTTCGAGCTATATACAGGCAAAATAATATTATAATAGGTATTTTTCACAAAATGAAAATTTTTTTGAAAATTGTCATTCTATATTCTTTTTTTATCAAAATTTTGATTTAGATAAATTTTTATCCAGGGTTTTACGACAACAGGGGGGAGAAATTTTAAAAAAAAAACGCCGATAATTATTTAAATTTGGGTTTTAATTTGGACAATAATGCAAATTTTTTAAAAAAAAAATAGTTCAGCCCTTTTGGAGGCCTTTTTTTTTATATTAACAAAAAAATACTATTTTTTTTGGAAGATTTTTTAAAAAAAGGAAAAGATATTAAAAAGGGGTTATTCAAAGTTAATTTTACCCAAAAAATATTGTATTTAAAAAATTTTTTTTTGTAAAAATGCCCTTAAAAACAATTTTATACATGTATTCTAATCTAAGTGACTTTAAATATCACGAAAATTATTCATTTATGCGTTTTAAAAATCAGGGTTTCCCGGGAAAGAAATGGATCCCCAAAAGGGGAAAAAGATACGTAAACGGGAGTCGGCAAGTAAATGACTTTTAATGGTAAAATAGAAGATCATTTTATGAAGAGTTACATATTATTTGATTACGATTAATAGGTTAAAAAACCCGGTAAGTCCGTTTCATAAAGAATTAATGATTTCCCTTCACAGGAAAATAACCAGTTACCTTTTATATTTTCTTTTAAAAAAAAATAATTTTAGGGGTGTGATATGTGCGTGTGATGTTTCAAGTGAAGCAGATTAACAAAGTTACTGAGCTCTATATAATAAAATTAACATTATTTAAATTATTTCATTGAATTAGCAGGCTAATTATTAGATTATAATAGAAGGGGAAGAGTAATCATAATGTATTTCTCAGTTTTTTAATATGATGAAAATAGCTCATGCCTTAATGAATGTTTTTTATTTATTTATTAATTTATATTTTTTGGGAATAAAAAAAATGAATAAACTTGTTTTGAATAAAGGAAATCAGTAATGGACTTCAGTATTTGTATTTTTATCGCAAGACAAGTTGATAGGCTCTTGAATTCATTTATTAAAACTGATTTATAACACAAGTGGGGACTTGAGTTAATTATTATTATTTAACTAGCCATAACATAAAAATGTAGAATTGAGACATCTAAAATTTTAATAGATTTAAATGGTGATAAATTGTGTGTGCATTTTTTTTTTATCATGAATAACAATTTTTGTACTTTAGATTTAACCATTACATATATATGGTCTGATCTATTAACCAACTAAGAAAATCTCTAAGCTTGCTGGGATGTAACTATACCCAAGAGTGCTCTTATTTGTATTTACCATATTTTTCTTTTGCATAAGGGGACAGTGGGTCATTTAAAACTAATTCCTTAATTAGCTGAAATTGGAATCAATATAGTAAACGATTATTATATTTCACAATATAAATACATAATTAAAATATTATAAACTGATTTAAAAAAAATTATTATTTTTAAAAATGTTAAAGCACATTAGAATTGTACATAAACTCTGTTTTATATATTTATGAACTGTATAACTATATTTACTGTGTACAGATTTTAAATTCAGAATAAAATTTTATGAAAAAAAAGATAAATTTTCTATACTCAATGAAATATTTCACCAATTATCACACATTCAAGGTAGTCAAAACAACACAAAATATGATACGTTAAATGTTTTAGAAAATTAATCCACTAATTTGTGATTTATTTCGTCCTTCATAAGGTGCGAAAATTTCCAAGATAAATTACATAATGTGAAACTTGAGGAGTATTTTAAGCAACAATGAAAGTGGAAAATTTGCTAACTAAGGAAAGTGCATTTTAAACCTTTATTTTTATGAAATAAAAAAGTAACTCAGTAATTATAAATAAAAACGACAAAATCCTGTGACAGAATTATTCAATGATGTATAAGGAATGATATATTACTATAAAAAATCGAAATTGCAATTTTGACCGAAATTTAACATTGTGAAGGTCCATCATCCCTTTATGAACAAAATTAAAAATCACTTTCAAATAGCTGAGATGTGTTTCATATAAATTGTAACGAACATAAATACAATTTCCGTGCTTAATTTAATCTAATTTTTATAGTACTAATTATATATACTTTGAAATCGATTTTAAAGTTGTTCTGAATATTGATACAAACGCGATTATTTTATGTTAAAAATTAATGGAATACTAGATCCGTCATATGAGCGCAATTTCAAAAATACACCATAATAACCTCAATTTCCCAATTTCTCTGTTTGCAAAATATTATTTTTTTAAATAAAAATTCAGATGTTAAAGATTTAGCGAATTTTAAACATTATTTATATTATTCTCTCGAGCAATATCACTTTGTGAAAAACTAAACACTTATCTTATTTCTTATTCATGTAATATTTGTTGCGTCTTGAGTTAGAATCTGAAAGTATATAATATCTTCCCAATTTATTATAGCAAAAAAAAAAAAAAAAGTAATTCTAATAAAGATATATATATTTTTCTTAAAGTAATAAATAAGTTTTATGATAAATCTCTTCTAAGTGAAATCAGAAGTTTTACTCATCTCAAAAGAGTAAAATTAAAATTCCATATACACAAATAAAAAAAAAACGAATATTAATTAACATTCTTTTGTTTATGCCTAGTTAAATAAAGTTATTTTAAACACATATTTTTATTTAAATGTTTTTTTAATGATTATGAATATATATATATATATTGGTGTTCGGTGGTTCAATTATATTGCGCACTTAATTATTTTAGAGTTTTAACATTTTAAAATGTTATAATATCTTTCAGAAGGTGATGGCGAATAGTTTAATTTTTTAAGAATTACCTTTTAAATTTAAAATTTTTGAGAATTTAATATTTCCCGATTAACTTACCAAGTCGCAACAGGGGGAAGGTTGGAGCCATGAATCCAGTTTAACCTCACTTCTCGGTCCTAAGTTTGAGGTTGCACTTAATATTTTATAAATTTTTATTTTATAAAATTTTTAATTTTGTTTGTAAACGTTGGTATTTTAGTTTCTATGTTCACCATTGATATTTTGAAATGAGATTTAGTACTACAAAATTCATGTAATTTCAGTTTTTAATTGATTTATATATATATATATATATATATATATATATATATATATATATACGAAGAGAAAGAGAGTACTTTGATTATAATATAATTCACAAGGAATTTCATTTTCAGATTATGCTCGAAATTTTCTAATCTGTATTTTTAGGGAAGATACAATATATACAGATCTGTTTACTTAAATAAACGATTCATTAAAACAATTCAGAACTGTATCAAATTCACTCAAAAAACTAAAGTTTTATTTTTCTGTAAACTGTATAGAATAATTTGTTTAAATGTTCGTATATTACACATATTTATCTCACTTTATTGGGTAAATAAATTAAGTAAATCTTGGTATGTGTGCATAAACAAAATCAGCGACTTAACTATTTAACACATAAATTGTTCTCTAGTGTTTAACGTAACACTAAAGTACTTTCCTTTATCCTTTAAGTGCACATACTTTACCATTACAACTAATTCCAGTGGTTTGAAGAGCTGAAAGCTTGTACAATTTGTTCCCATTAATAGCTTCTAGAATTAATCGATAAATCTTGGATTTTCTACAATCTGTTAGGTTGTGGTATAAAGCATTGTTATTTCTACAAAGGAAAAACTACTAGTAATATTATGCATGTGGAATTAGAATAAAATATATAAAAAAGAAAATACTTCACATTATTTCTACGTCAAACAATTTTAAAAATATGCATTACAAAGGCAGTAGTAAATTTCAATTTAATTTGCACACTCATTTCTAAGTATAAGTACATTATTTGTTTTCCTTAAAATTGATTGGTATCAAATATTTTATTCAGGATATGCAGTTGAAAGAGAACAAAACATTAATGCGTTGGCCCTGTTTGACTCTGATGAAAACCGTTATTGCGCTGGGTTTATTCGTACATTTAGTAGATATCCAGCAGCATTGTTTGCATGCAACATTGTAGTTGAGAGTTAAATAGACCCAATTCAAATCCGATCTGAGACTTCTGTTCATCCGAACCCTAGCTTGCTCTATTGCTGAATGGAAAAGCTCTTGGAAGTCAGAAAAATGTTGGAAAAGTACGAATGTATATTGAAAGTTGCCAGGAAGTTTTCAGTTGAAATAAGAGCACAAGGTACATGGAATTAAAGGGAAAACTGCATGATGTATAATCTTGTCCACATATCTTTGTGCTGTACACATATCTTTGAACGACAGCTTAACACGTCACTTCACTCACAGGGTATGTCATACCAACCACCTAACTTTTTTCAAGACTCCATCTAAACCATTTTTGTAAAATGAATAGTTTCTCATGTTGCTGAAATTAAGGTAATATCCTTGAGAGGCTTTAGCTTGTAGGCGAATTTTCTCTATATATTTTTGGACACCACCTCCTCGAGTATGGCATATCTTGCGCAAGAATCTCGCGTTACAGTTCTAAATCCATGAGCACGCCTTAATATCCTTTTTATGCTATGACGTATTATAGTAGTTACGATGAAGAAATGTGCTATTTAAGTAATTTAATAGATATAATATTTAATAAATAGAGCACAACAGTATTTTCGGATGAAGAATGTCGCTTTGCGGGGATGATGAATTGAATGAAGAGTGTGATAGCAAGTATGATTTCTCTACTGAAAAAAAAAAGTAAAAAGTAATCTTTAGCCTGTGGTAATATATTTTATGTTGTTGAACGTTGCGAGGATAAATGCACAAATTATTTTTTTATTACTCAGAAACCGCATACTAAACATCGAGGTTATTTCTGAACTGTTTTGGATTTCGATTTGCAGAAGAATGTAGAAATTAACAAGCAATGCTTCTACGAAATAAAAAAAAAATTAAGATTCAGTGAAAACATCGCACTAACTCACGACGAAGACTAAATAAGTGTATAAACAATGTACTGAATGCTCTAATAAAAATAACAGAAAAACGAAATTTAGGCGGGAAAAGTGTAGTATACATATTGTACTTCCTATTTGTACACTTTTTTTTACCTTTGTATGCAAATTTTACATTAAAACATAATGCAAACACATTTGGGTATAAGATGCTCTGAGCGTGAAATTACGTTCGTTTTTTTCACGCGAGGAATACGGGTTATAGTTTCGATTATTAATGGAATGAAACGACATGATCTCAAGGTTAAAGTTATCGTTTAATGTAAGGAGGATAATCAGGTTAGTATTTCACCGTTGGTTCTGATGTCTCAAGAATCATCTCGCAGTTCATAAGGCTTTAAAGTAGGTCTCATTGATAGAAACAGTTCTACTCCTTTAACAGGAGACTCTAAATTAAATGCACTCGAGTATTACTCTAATATGCAGAAAGGTGTGCAAAGTAAAGAGTAATCTATTCAATAGCAGCTGTTACTCCGGGTCATTAAGTTGCCTATGCATGGTATTTTTATTCGGTGGGCTATATGTTAAACGTCAGATATCTACAATGCAGACACATCAGGGAAGTGAACACCGATACGACGATCACACTGGTATCCCTCTCGGTCCATTCCTACCTTCTTAACGCCCTGGTATGACTATGGTTCACCTGTTCTTCCAAATATCGCTTTGAACCTAATAGCAAACAATTCTGCAATTTGATTTTTTTTTCTATTCGAAATCTGCTTGTATTGTTCGATAAATCATTTGCGATGCATTGGTATTCGACGTGGTTTGACGCAACCCATTCAAATAAAAGGATATCCTTGAATTGAAATGTAATCAGTTTCATACATCATCCGGATGCTGCATTCCAATATAATGGAGTGCATCTAACCAGCCATTGCCCACTGAAAATTAATTTGCATAATTTATCCCAAGGATGCAAAATCGTTTCATTCAGATAACTCCTTGGTGGTTTCTGTTTCATGATACAGTATATATGTCGCAGGAAAATGACGCAATTAGGGCTTTCACCAAATCCCTAAGGAAGATGTTCAATTCACGGAAGATGTTAAAATAACATCTCTTTGACGTCATTTCCCTGATGTAAATAAGTGATTTGATCAAATACCCGAACTGTTTTAGTGAAATGAACATGTCAGCATTTGCACAGCTCATTTTTCGCTTGTTACTTCTTCCTTTTACTTCTCCTGTCTTTTAGTCCGTGCCAGGCAGCGCCCGGCTTTTCACATGACGCACCAAAACAAAATGACCTAAATATCATTTTTTTAGTTTTATTTAGTTATATTTTCTGTATTATTATCTTTTAATTGATACATCAGTTTTGTATGCCTGAAAATTAGAAACTTCAATTGAAAAATGTAAACAAACAAATTAGGGAATTCAACCACGCCCTCTATATAGATAAAAAAAAACTTTTTGATAATAAAAAAAGCTATTTTATAAAGGGAAATAATGACTAAAATAAAGTGTTACAAATAAAGCAGGATATTTCTAAAGTACTACATTAATATATATTTTTTTCAAAAAAAAGGTTACCAGCTTTATTATCTAATGGCTTCGTTAATTAATTTCGATTAAATTATTTGTAATTTAATAATTATTGTTGTATTAACTACTCTACTGTTAATAATGCAACGTATTTGCTAAATAAACACATTTAAACTCTTGACAATTTTATATCATCATTTAACTGAAGCAGGTCAGTGATTTGATCAAATGACTTACTTTTCTTAGAGAAATCACCTTAAAGAATTCTTATTTTAGCATCGTGCGTGAACTGATCATCTCCCTTAGGGATTTGATGAAATCCCTAATTTCCTTTCATTTCCGTGCAACATATTGTTGCATAAATGCCTACATTGCACTTTTAACTTAAGCAATCAGTATATTTACGTGGAATCATGTACTTCAAATTAAAATTTATGTGGTACCAAAAGTTTTAACTTAACATTTAAATTTCAGTTTTTATCTTTACTTAATTTTAAGATTGGGAAATAGTAATTTTTTTTAAAAAAATACGAAATTTTAAAAATATAACAGTAAATTCTGAAAATGTAAGAAAAAATCAACTTATTAATTTTATTATAAATATGTTAAAAAAGCAATGTATTATAAATTTCTTATAAAAATAATAATAATAATTGTTGCATTTAAAAGAAATAAACAAACCTACAACGATCAAGCTTTGTCAAAGTTTTATAACATTTTCATAGAGTATCTCTATGTCAAGAGATTGAGATAACTACTTAATATATTTACTTTATTATTTTACATCAGATAACAGGAATTGCACTTCATATTCATTTAAAAATATTTCAAATAAAAATATTTCTGGAATGAAAAACTTATGTATGTGTTTAATTATAAAAACCCATTGCACAAAAAAGGGAAAACTCCTTTAAAAAATATTCTTTTTTTTAAAGGAAAAAAAAGATAATGCATTTTTTTATGCTTATTCGTATTGAATAAATATTAGAAAATTTGAATGGAAAAATGAAAATTGTGCCAGGAGTTTAAAGTCTGACGTTAAATTGTGTAAAAAATGTAAGGAAAATGAAAATGAAAGCTTAAAAAAATTTAGAATTACTTCAAATCTTAATTGGCTTGCTCAAATAAAAAAAGCTATTTTCAGCATGACTTTTATGAAACAGAGCTTTAAAAAATGACTTTCAACGAAAGACTTTTAAAAAAAATGTGTAATGCTTTACACTATTTGCATAAAAAAATGAATCTTAGTGTTTTTTAAATGCATAAAATATGTTATACGGTGATATTTCTTCAAGATATGACTCTAATTGGAATTTCGATAGCAATATTAATATGACAATAAATTTTTCTTTTACTTAATTAACCCGCGATCACTCACGCGGGGTGTTCTCTACACCCCAGCAACAAGAAAATCCTCCCAGGATCCTATAAAAATGCGCAGAACCACGATTTTTTCTGTAGTTGCACATTTTAGGTCATTGAACCTTCAGGCCTGATGCAATCCCTCTTTCTCGAATGATTGGAATGTAATGACCTTTAAAATTTTATCTGGGGGGCTGAGAACTCCTGCGAGAAGTTGAGCATTTGTATACAGTCTGCTCTGAATGTTTGGAAAATGATTAAAATATTATTTTTCTACTTTCTACTATCATTATCATTAATTATAAAGTATATTTATTACTGGTATATACGTTTTACTAATTTATGAAAAAACATAAAATTATGTGTTTTAAAATGAAAATTTTGTATGTTTAGTTTAAATTAATGTTAGTCTCATTTGTATGCAATACATTTAATAATTTTATTTGTATAATGCAAAAAACATCTTGTACTTTATAAATATGTATCATAATGACTTAATTTTATTTTCATAAGTAAATACACCTGTTAAAAGTTTGGGGTGTTCTCTACACTCCGCGAGTAACGACGGTAGCAAAAACAGGCGCGACTGACAGCGGGTTAATAAAGGTAGAAAAATATATCTCTATTAAAATTAATTACTCTTTTAAACGTACATATAAGCAAAATGTTTTCGCAGTAAAAATATAGCAGATTAAACTATTTTTATGAGCAATGAATATATAAAAATTTATATATATATATATATATATAGTAAGGATTAAAAATTCTGAGATTGATAATAGTTTATTACTGTAAACTTAAATATTTTATAGTTATAGTTATCTCCGTATTCTAATATTAGATAAAATTACTTTTATTTTTTTTAAATTTTT